>OY720442.1:84496539-84921349 GCA_963082915.1 Dolichopus griseipennis
AAACTTTGATTTTAATGAAAATTAATGACACAGATAACAGCAGCATTATGATTGTAATACTTATTTATAAACATATCATAAATATAAAAGACGAGATAAAACCAGATCTAATCCCAAGATTCAAGCTGAATTTAATCTTTTCCATTCCCGTAACCTAGATCACGTCGTATTTCAAGGAAAACTAAATAGGATTCCTATAAAGCAATAAATTAATTATAACCAAAATTTTTTAAATTAAAAGAATTAAAATATTAAAAATCGAATTATATGTAATATAAAAAAATTTATAAATTAAGAGCTTAAAATTAAAAATTATTTTAATTTCATTAGTAAACTGATTTTTTTCATGCATTTGTATATTATATACAGATTGGCGCAAAACGACCGATATTGTTTGAATGTTTAATAACTTTTTAAATTTATTTATATTTTTTATTTTTTTATTTCAGAATTTTGTTAAGAAAACTTGGAGGAATTGGAAATGGAACAGTACACAACAGAACATCGATCAACAATTGTTGAATTTTATTTTAAAAATCAACGGTCAATTGTTTTGACGCAGCGTACTTGTCGTCGTTTTTTTAATGTGCGTACTGGACCTTCAGCATCAATAATAAACCGCCTGGTTGCAAATTTTCCACAACATGGTACAGTAAGACACCTTCCATGTACCGGAAGACCACGTACGGTCCACACAGAAGAAAATATCCAACGTGTTGTGGATAGTGTGCAGGACAGTCCAGAAACAACAACAAGAAGACGTTTGGTACAACTGGGGCTATCGCGGAAGTCCGTTTAGAGGATTTTGTCCACAATGCACATGTTCCTGAATAAGGTTCAGCTTGTGCTTCAGAGTTGAAGCCGATAGACTACCAACAACGGCTTGATTACTGCATTTCATTCCGACAAAAAGCAAAAGAAGATCGCGATTTCGCGCAAGACTGTTTTCTTTGGGGTTATTTGAAAGAAAGGGTAGACGTAAACAAGCCAGCGACCATACCAGGACTAAAACAAAGCATTGGCAATGAAATTCAAGCCATAACACGGGAAATTTTACGAAAAGTTATGGAAAATGTACTGAAATAGCACGAATGTGCGAAGCCGAAAATGGTCACAACTTGCGGGATATAATTTTTCATACTTAAGCTAAAAATATTCGCCATTAATATACTGTATAACAAAAAAATAAAAATTATCCATTAAATAAAAAAGTTATTAAACATTCAAACCATATCGGTCGTTTTGCGCCACCCTGTACTTAATTATATTATATTATCCAAACTTTTAACAGACTTTTCAATTTATACTATGATTCAAATTTAATATTAAAAACCAATAAAGAAACAGTAAATCGAACATTTTGGATTTGATATTAATTTTGAAGATGTACTAGAAATAAATTCATTATAGAATAATTCAGACAATAGTTTAAATTAATCAAAGGGAACTTTAAATCTATTATAGTCATGCGAACTCTTCGATTTAAGATAATGACGCCAAGCTTTATTCTTTTTATTTCTGAGTTTTTTCAAGTTCAAATGGAACCAGAGTGGATTTAATAAAGGGTTTCGGTTCTTACATTTTGAAAAAAATTGCCGAAAGCCTTCAAAAATAACCTCATAAAACATTTTTATCATTATATTAACATCTGTATTATTAAGTACAGAATAAAAGTCAAAGGAATTAATGAATTCAGTTAGAGCAGCCAAGTTAGTTTTGTTAAAATTTAAACTACAAGAATTGAAAAAATCAGAATTGATTGGTGAATTTACACAAACAGTAAAACTTAGTTAATGCAAATACGTTTAAATTTAAAATAGATGAATTTAGAAAAACTTCAATAGTCTAAAAAAACTTCAAAACCTCTTACATTATGATAATAAAAAGATATGTTGTATTTATTTAAGTTGCGGTTGATAGATACCTTTTCGAGGCGCTAGGGAAAAAAACTTATTATAACTTAACACGAGCTGAGTTTAAATGTTTATAATAAGTCCTCTCCGAGGAGTGATTCATGAGTTGTTTTGGTAATGGGTGGCATAAGAGGTTCAACAAACGAATTCTTTATTGTACCACTATTAACAGTATTAGAATGGATTTGTAGAAGAAACCGAATTAAGTATTCAAATTAGTGTTGTTTTGTTGTAATGTTGTTAATAATTCTGTATAAGAGTTTATTTCATTGTGGGTATTAAAACTAACCAGTTTCTTATTTTAACAAATTTTAGTATTTTTATCTTTATTTAATTTATTACTTTTATTAATTAATTTATTTTTATTTTTGTTTCGATTTATTATTACATTTCCAGAATTAAAATTTTTATTTTTATAATATTTTTTTTAAATTTGAATTACTATTCTATTTTTACTTACAATTTTCCTTCTTGAATTCTTGAAATCCGTCACTATCATACGTGGTTTACATGCCAGATTTTTTGATAGCCTTCACCGTTGATGCCGGAACACTGATTTTATAAGTAAAATATTTATGTTAAATCTTTAACTTAGGTGGAATAGATTAACAGCAAATATGAAAAACGAGGAAGAGTGTAGTAGAGTAGACTGTGTCAACTCTGGGATATCCGTATGACCGGAACATATACATTATATCATCCGGTTAATTACTTTTGGCAAAATTTCAAACACACAGCTTTATTAAGTGTAGTGTAATGCTCATTTAAAAGAAGGGGTTGTATGGCAGCTACTCGAACGCTCTGCAGTAGAACAACCAAATTTTGCAGAAACTTTGGCAATTACACTAAACTATTTTTGCCAAAATTTCAGACACCCAGCTTCATTAGGTGTAGTGTAATGCTCATATAAAAGAAGGAGTTGTATGGAAGCTACTCGAACCCTCTGCAGTAGACCAACCAAATTTTGCAGAAACTTTGGCCATTACACTAAATTATTTTTGCCAAAATTTCAGACACCCAGCTTCAATAGGTACAGAGTAATACTCATATAAAAAAAGAAGTTGTATGGCAGCTACCCGAACCCATGGACCAAAATGGCTGGACTTAAATAGCGATGACGGCTATTGCAAAAAAAACGAATTTGCGAAAATTTCAAGGTCCTAGCTTCTTTAGTTTTTGAGTTATCGTTTGACGGACGGAAGGACAGACGTAACAGTTTCGATTTTTGCATTATTGATTAAACAAATTTTAGCAGTGCATTTGAATTCCATAAATTCCATTTTAAAAATGTCTTAAGTATAAGAATTATGAAATTCTTTTTTTAATTTTTTTAAAATTTAAACAAATTCAAAAATTGCAACCGTTAACAAAAATTTAAATTAATCTATCTATCTATCTATCTATATATATAAAAATGAAAGTTTGTTTATTTGTTTGTTTGTTTGTTTGTTTGTTTGTATGTTTGTTTGTAGCGAATAGACTCCTAAAATGCCCAGCCGATTTTCATGAAAATTTGTATATAGGGGTTTTTGGGTACGGAAGGAAATCGTGGCCCAAAAATTTTGCTCTAACGGACCGCCAAGTTGGGGCTGTGGTGCACGTATTTAAACTTCTTTGTTCTAAAATGAAAACGTTTTGACCGATTGACTTCAAATTTTGTATACGTGATGCTCTTTGAGAATTGAGTAGACGCTATTAACAGTTTTGGAATTTGTTAACCCATGTCGGGCCGACGGGTGGTCAAAAAAAATTTTGGGTCCAAATTTTGTCCGATTTTATGAAATTCAGCTTTGGCTTAAAAGCAAACCCCAAAAAAAATTTTGGTGAGTTCCATTAACCCATTGCGGCCCAACAGCGTTTTATAGGTTTTTTCAATACTTTACTCTAAATTCGAAACGGTTTGACCGATTGACTTCAAATTTTGTATACGTGATGCTCTTTGAGAATTGAGTAGACGCTATTAACAGTTTTGGAATTTGTTAACCCATGTCGGGCCGACGGGTGGTCAAAAAAAATTTTGGGTCCAAATTTTGTCCGATTTTACGGAATTCTGCTTTGGCTTTAAAGAAAGCCCCAAAAAAAATTTTGTTGAGTTCCATTAACCCATTGCGGCCCAACAGCTTTTTATAGGTTTTTTCAATACCTAACTCTAAATTAAAAACGGTTTGACCGATTTTCTTCAAATTTTGTATACGTGCTCCCCTGTGAGAATTAAGTTGACACTATTAACAGATGTGGAATTTGTTAACCCATGTCGGCCCGACGGTTGGTCAAAATAATTTTGGAAGATAATATTGTCAAAATTTGCGAAGTACTGCTTTGACTAAAAAGAAAGCTTCAAAAAATTTTGTTGAGTGATTTGGAAGCAAATTACGTCCATTTTTGCGTAATAATGCTTTGCCCAAAGAGAAAATGTAGTTCCGTTAACCCAGTGGGGCACAGTGGCTTTTAATAGATTTTTGCGTTACTTAACTCTAAATTAGAAACGATTTGACCGGTTTTCCTCAAATTTTATATGTGTTGAAAATAGAGTTGAATCTGCTAACAGTCGGTCCTACGATTGTTCAAAAAAAAATATTTTTGGAAGTAAATTACGTCAAATTTGGAAAGTAGTTTGTACTGCTTTGAATTACAGAAAGTTTCAAAAATTACTAGAACATTATTCTTTTTAAAACCTAGAAAAATAGTTTTAAAAAGATTGCTTTCATTCATTTTAAAATTTACATGTGTAAACCGAGTGCAATTTTTGTGTTAACTTTTTGCAGTAACATCAACTTCAATTAAACCTCCATTGAGAGGCGCAGCAACGCGCACCGTGTATTAGCTAGTATGAAATAAAATTTTGTTGTTATCATTTATAAAACTTTTTATTTAAGTAAAATAAAACACGTTATAGAACTTTGAAGACTGAATGAAGACTTAATGTAATACATAATTTTATTTTTGATAGTTTATTTTATTTTATTATATATAATTATATGTTATGAAATTACAATTATTATTTTACAATGTACTAGACTTAGACAATAAATTGGTATAAAAGTCTTAGCAATTATAATAAGTATATTTACATTTATATAGAAAATAAATACAAAAAGTATATATATTACTATTGTTATTATAGTCTAATTTATAATTTTACTTATAACTCTAACAATCTTTTTAATAAAACCTGATCATTTTTTAATAAAGATTTCAATTTCAACGTGAAGCTACACTATATTTCTTTAATTTCTCAGGAAGACAGTTGTAAATTCTCATTGAAGAACAAAAATTACTGTTTTTAGCTAATTCAGTTCGAGTTTTTTCATGACATAACTTATCCATATTTCTTGTGTTGTAGTTGTGAATATTCCTTCTCTTTTGTAAAAACGTTTTACTTTTAGTGACATCATATTCTATTTTATAAATAGTTTTAGATTTTTCTAAAATTATTAATTCTTCTAACTTAAGGAATCCCATACTTTTGTATAACTCATCAGTCGGAGTACGCCAATTTAACCTGTAGAATATCTTGATTGCTTGGTTTATTAAAGTGCTTACTTTCTTTTTTGAACAACACGACCACGTCACCACTTTGTATCTTATATGTGACATAATGTGCTCATGGAATAATAACTTAGCTGATTTACCATCTAATATAATGCCGCTTCTCCTAATAGAACCTAGTAATGGTTTTATCTTTTTTAAAATGTAATTAACATGATCATTCCAGCTTAATTTATCATCTATTATTATACCGAGATATTTATAATTCTGTTCTCTTGTAGTTTCCCTGCTATCAATACAAATTTTAGGGTTAATATCAGGTTTATTTATTCGTTTGAAAATCATATACTTTGTTTTTTCATTGTTAATAGTTAGTTTATTTCCATTTAACCATTTCATATAATTTCCAAACCGTCATTGACCAATTCTTCTAATATCTCAGTATTTTTTGCTGTATAGATTAGCAACGTATCATCAGCAAATATTTTATAGTCAGCTTTAATATGTGCAAATTGCATATTATGTACATGCAATAAATATAACGTGGGACCCAGAACTGACCCTTGTGGCACTCCTATAGTTATGGCACGTTCATTGCTACAAACACCATTAACTTTGGTTTTGATATATCTGTTGTCCAAATAAGCTTTTAGCAGTTCATGTGGCAGACCTCTTAGTCCAACTTCGTGTATTCTGCTCAACAATATTTGATGGTCCACTGCGTCAAATGCCTTGCTCAGATCAACAAAGACGGAGCAGACATAGTTCCCTTTATATAATAGCTCTTATTGAATCATTAATTGCTACATCAATGCCATGCGATTTTTGAAAGCCAAATTGGTTGATGTCAAATCCGCATGAACATTTAATAAAGTCACATATTCTTTTATTAATTATTTTTTCGAATATTTTACTCATACAGCTGGTAAGTGTTATATGCCGATAATTAGATGTATCCAAAAAATTGCGATAAAATCACTGTGAATTCTCCTACAGCCTCGGTTTTTGTAAACCGCACATCGGATTTGGGGGTGCGGCATATTTCATGTGATGGTGTCGAGCGGAGCACCGAGATAACAGAATCGGAAGTAAATTATCGAAATCGTCTCGTACGCACGGAAAATACCTTCGGTTATAGGACACGAACAATTTTCGGAGCTTGGAAAGTTAGATCTCTGTACGATGCAGGTCGATACGAGCAAGTTGAACGCGAAATGATTCGCCTCAAGCTGGAAATATTATGTATAAGCGAAACTAAATGGAGAGGACAAGGAGATTATATATCTCCCACCAATTTAACATCTATGCTGTACTCTGGAGATGATGAAGTAGTTGGTGGCGTAAGAAGAGGAGGTGTAAGCATTATGTTAAGTCGCAATGCTAGTCGTAGTTTGATCTCCTGGGCCCCAGTATCCCGAAGACTTATCACTGCCAGATTGAAATCTAGAGCAAGAAATTATACCATCATTCAGTGTTATGCTCCAACTGAAGATGCAGATGAGGAAGAAAAATCCGTTTTCTACACGCAGCTAAGTACGATTTATGATAATGCTCCAAAAGCTGACATTAAAATCATTTTGGGCGATCTTAACGTCAAAGTCGGGTGTGAAAATGCAGGTCTAGAGAGAGTATTGGGAAACATGGAATAGGTGTAAGAATCGGCAATGGAGAGCTGCGCGTTGATTTTTGTAATTCACGACAACTTACAATTGGTAGAACCCTATTTCCCCACAAAACTTGCCACCAGAAAACATGGGTATCCCCAGATGGTCGTACAGAAAACTAAATTGACCATATAATCGTACAACAGAAATGGAGAAAATCGCTCTGCGTTGTAAGAATTGGTCATTTGGTCTTCGCGTGTATGCAGTTGAGGATGTCAGCTGTCAATCGACGTATAATCGGACCATACGAGAGTGGAAGGTTGTTAGTATCTATGGATGATCAACTGCAAAGATGGCAGGAGCATTTCTGCAGATTGTTAAACGAGTAATTCGTAGAACAAAATGTATCCGCAAGCTCTCCTATGCCAACAATGCGCAGATCATTTAGGGGTATCGATGTGGGAGCCCCAAGTTTAAGCAAGATAAAATCAGCAATTCTTCTTTTAAAAAACAACAAAGCATCAGGAGTAGATGAGATACCTGCCGAATTCCTAAAAGCTGATCCAGATGTATCAGCCGATATTTTGTTACCTTTGTTCCAGGCTATATGGGAATAAGAAAAATATCCAAGCGAATGGAAGGAAGGAGTTATTGTCAAAATACCAAAGAAAGGTAACCTTAATCATTGCAATAACTGGCGAGGTATCACTCTACTCTCAGTTTTCTCGAAATTATTGGCTAGAATAATACTCGAAAAGATTAAAGGCAGAATAGAAGCTACACTTAAAAGACACCAAGCCGGTTTTCGCAGTGGCCATACGTGTTTGGATCACATCAACATATTACGAATAATTCTTGAACAATCCACTGAACTTAAAGAACCGCTAAATGTCATGTTTGTAGACTTTGAGAAAGCCTTTGATAGAGTAAGCCTTTGAGAGTATGTTTGGGAGTCGCTTAGTAGGAGAGGCATTCCAGAAAAAATTATAACTATAATTAAAGAATCCTACAAAGATGCAAGATGTCGCGTTTTACATCGAGGACAGCTGACAAATTGCATCGAGGTGTGTCAGGGAGTAAGGCAGGGCTGTATTTTATTTTCCATACTGTTTTTAGTAGTAATGGATGACATAATGACTACTACTGTGGTTGTAAACGAGAGCAACGGTATCCAGTGGCGTCCTTTCGAAAGTATCAGCCACTTAAATTACGCCGACGATGTGTGTTTATTGTCACATTTGAGGCGCCGATTTGAATATTGAAGCCCACATCAGTAAAACCCGTACTGCTTTCGGAATGCTTTCAAAAATATGACAAGCAAGCAACCTATCTCTTCACACAAAAATGAGAATATTCAACACTAGTGTAAAATCTGTTCTCCTGTACGCTTGCGAAACATGGAAAGTTTTAGTAAACATCACCAGGAAACTCCAAGGGTACATCAATAGATGTCTCCGTCGCATCCTAAACATTCGTTGACCACAACACAAACCATTTCCAACAGAACCCTGTGGCAATAAACGAAACAAACACAAATAGAAGTGGAAATCCGACAGAGGAAATGGCGTTGGATCGGGCATACTTTGAGGAAACCTGACAACAACATCGCGAAACAATGTTTCGAATGGGATCCTCAGGGAACACGTCGCGTCGGAAGGCCGAGAAAAACGTGGAGAACAACTGTCTTAGCCGAAGCAAGTACCCAGCAAAGAACGTGGCCACAACTGAAGAGGTTAGCCGCAGATAGGAGCTGATGGAAAGAATTAATTTTTCTACCAATTCATCAATATTTACGCAATTATGTTCACGCAAGTGTTTGTACTAGTTATTTGTTTGTACGCCATCGTTCTAGATTTTTAAGTATTGCTTTAATTTCAACACAGATTGCTTTATGATCTATATGGAATATCAATAATTTATGATCTGTTTGGAATATCATGCATAGTGATATCAAATCCAAATCGATCAGTTTTAAGGTCTGAAAGAACATGGTCTATCAGTGTTGATGAGTTTGATGTAATTCTAGTAGCATCACTTGTATTTTTAATATTAAGCATGTTAACATCCATATATATTCTGCATACATCCGTTTTTTCCGTATTATGTTTTTATACTTATTAAACAGCTGATCTAGGTGTTCTATAAATGTCTTAATGTTTTCAGAAGGACTTTTGTAGCCACTGCCATATTAATAGTAGGCTTTGTATCTTCCAAAGAAATCACAATAGTATTGAAAGATTTAGATATTTCCAAAACTTTGTGACTAATATCCTGCTTTACATATATTGCACAACCACCTCCTCTGCTCAATTTATTAGAGACAAAAGATGCTGTATACCCCGAATATTGAAGTATTTTTCTTCTTCTGAGTATAAACAAGTTTCTCCAACCATGATCTTATCAAAATCAGTTTTAATTTTTATAAATGCTTCTATTTTATTTAGATTTTTCTCAAGGTTCTAGCATTAAAATGCACCATTTTCATATTCAATAGTTTATTCAGCGTCACGGTTTTCCAATCAAATAGTTTTGCCATGATTCTCTAATTCTCTGCAGATGCTCCCTGTATTTATTTTGCACATGTCTCCTGAAATAAGCTAGATCCTGTATCACTTCTTTTCTTGATATTCCTGTGGTTTCATGATAACTCAAGTATTAGTTTGAAAGTTCATGATAGTTATTTGGCAGTCCTTCCTGGTGTATAAGTACTTTTAGACTAGTTTGCGTCATTCCCTCATAACATGTATCATCATTGTCATGAAAATATGCCAGAAAAAATCTAACATTGTTGTATATTCTGTGTTCTCTAAATCGAGATGTAGCATAAATATTGTCCCCAGATGTAATAGAATTTCTTTTTAATCTGACAATCGGTGGAGGTAGTGGATTAATAAAGCTTTTGCTATTAGACTTTACAATATCACTACTGGCTACGTTTATTGTTTCACCTTGAATCCAATTAGCATAGTTAGCTGTTTGCACTTCAAGTTGGCTTCCATCTTTAGCTATATCTTTAATAATTTTCGTATTAATTGTATTATCATTATGATTATTAGCATTATTATTATTAACAATATTGTTTTTATTGATAGTATTATTATTTTGACTATTATTATTATTTTGAATCTGATAATCTTTCTTATCGGAATCTATTACTATAAGGCAATCTTTTTTAGAGTTACATGTATTATTTTTGCTGTTATTATTAACTTTAATTGTGCCAGATTTATTATTGACACTTTTCTTTTTTTGAAAGTTAATAATTTGAGTATAACACTGCTTTTTTCCGTAGACAAATTTCTTTATAGATTCCTCTGTTTTCGATTCAAATTTTTTTTCCATACCCACTTTATGTTCCTTATTGTTATTATTATTAATATTGTTATTGTTAGAATTATTTGTATTATTATTATTATTGTTATTATTTTTATTATTATTATTATTAGTATTATTATTATTAATTCTTTTAATTTGAAAAATTCTGGTTTGATTTATTTTATAGGTTTAAAGGAGTCTTATTTACTTTTTCTTGAAATATGCTCTGATCAAAATTACAGGTTTGGAAAAGATAGATTTCAGATCGAAAAATTGGGAATTGGTTAATTCTCGAGAATTGGTTAATTCTCGTATAATGAGAATTGGTTAATTCTCGTATTTTATTTTTATGATATGAAATTTTGAGCACTTCTGTTACAGATAAGTATTATAATCATAGTTCTCCTGTTATATGTGACACAAATTTTCATTAAACTGAAAGCAAATCCAATGAAATATTAATTGTGTAATAATTTATATACATAGTTTTTTATAATTTTATGGTATTTTTTTAGAAATTTAGTCGTTTATTAAAAAAATATTTTAGTTTTTAATTTATAAAATATAATACATAATATGTTTTATATTAAAATATTATTACCTTCTTAGTCTTTTAAAAATATAAAAGTATTAAATAAGAAAGCAAATAGAAAGGATTACTCGTGTTCCTAATTTCAGGTTTCTATTAATTTAAATAAAAAGTGCTTGTAATTCGAACTCAAATTTGTTGCGAAAGATTTCATTTATTAGTTTTAAGATATTATAAATACGTTTGTAAAAAGAAAAGAAAGGTGAGTCTCAAAATTTCCTTCAACAAAATTAGTTGAAAATTAAATAATTTAAATTAATATTAAAATTGTTTTGTGTTTTATTTAAAAACCCATAATTCACGCGTATAAAAAGAAAGTTATGCTAATTTAAAATAATCTCTTATTTGATATATTCAGATCACAAAATAAATTCTGTTTTTCAACTAAATTTTTAAATTTTCCTGTTACTAATCAAATAAGTTAAGTCTTCTTTACCACAACACGTTTTTTAAATTTTCATATAGTTTATTTTCAAAATTTTTCTAAAAATATGTTTTAAATTCTTTGTGCAATTTTTTTCTAATTTTTAAATAAAAACGAGGAAGAGTGTAGTAGAGAAGACTGTGTCAATGACCGTTTTATAAGCATTATTTCATTATTAGCACATTTTGAAAAAATTTTGTAAAAATGTGCCTATATAGTTTCACTTTGTCCGTCCGTCCGTCCCTTTTTTTCCTACGGCTGACTAAAAAATATCAAGCAAAATAATTTAATGTTAAAACTTTTTTCTGTAACTCCTTCTGTAAAAAATTTAGCTCCGGGCAGATATTGCAAAAAAAATAATTTCATGGAAAAACTTTTTTCTGTAGCCCCACCCGATACGGAGCTTCAGCCCTTCAAATTTGGAAGAAACCCTATATTTAAAACATTATAACAAGAGTTCTATGAGATATATTTTCAATCTGGAAACTTTGAACGGTAGCTGATTTTATAAGCTTTACAAACTTATAAAAAACAAATTCATTGGGTAGCCTATGATAGTAAAATTTACCGTTACCAAAACCCCATTTTTGCAAAATTTTTGACCCCACATGACTTCTGAACGGCTCCAGCTAGAAACTTGAAATTTTGGGAAATGTTAGATCCTTAGAAATTAATAGGAGTCCTTAAAGAAAATTTTTTTGTTGCGCTCCCTGTGTAACAGCTGTTAGGGGTCCAAAATTGAAATTTTGCTATTTTTAAGCACCTGTAACTTGAATACCTGACCATTTTTTTTTTATTAATGTACAAAATTTAAAGGTCCAATCTTAATATATATTAAGGGTTTTTCTTCTAATAAATAACTCATAGAAGAAAATAACTCATAGTACTAATTTGTACATTACCAGCTGTTTTCAATTTCATTGTTTTATCAAAGTTAAGTTAATTTTTTGTACTAAACCTAATTAAATTTACGTCACATCCGGTATCAATAAGATTTGAAACAAATTCATTTCTAATTTTAATCCATTTATTCACGCTTTGTGTGTACTCATTATACCCGTATGACTATATAGTCAAAGGGTATAATAAATTTGCCATTACGTTTGTGACGCAGAGAAGGACGGGGGGGTAGATATAGACTCAAGTGTATGGATTGGATCAGAATCGAAAAATAAATCGATTTAGCGATGTATGTCCGTCCACCCGTCCGTTTGTTTGTCCGTCCGTCCGCACGATAACTCAAAAACTAAAGGAGCTAGGATCTTAAAATTTTCACAAATTCCTTTTTTTCCAATAACCATCATCGCTATTTAAAACCAGCCATTTTGGGCCATGGGTTCGGGTAGCTGCCATACAACTTCTTATTTTAGTTTAGTTTTATGGCCAAAGTTTCTGCAAAATTTGGTTGGTCTACGGTCTAAGTGGGTTCGAGTAGCTGCCATACAACTTCTTATTTTATATGAGCATTACACTACACTTAATAAAGTTGTATGTCTGAAATTTTGCCAAAAGTAATTAACCGGATGATATAATGTATATGTTACGCTCATACGGGTATCCCAGAGTTGACACAGTCTACTCTACTACACTCTTCCTCGTTTTTACTTTATTTGTACTTGACATCATAAGTTCCTTTTCAATATTTCTTTCAACTTTTTTATTTTGACATTCATAAGCCATATTTCCTAATTCGTTGCATTTAAAGCATTTAAACCATTGGTCTTGTTTGGACATTTAGACGCTACATTGCCCAATTTTCCACAAGCGTAACATCGAACATCCTTTGTTTTCTCTTTTATTTGTAGACCATCTCTGGACATAAACATGTTTTCATGTTTCTTGACATTTATATTTATTTTAAAATCTTCGCAATTTTCTTAAGCTCGCAATTTCATTTTAAACTCCTAGCCTAAATATAAAATACTATAAAATACTTTTACCTGCATTATCTTCGTTTATTCCATTTATTACGTACTTCATAATTAAAACATTATCAGTCCCATATGTAGTTCCCAGATCTTTCATCTTCTCGAATAATCAAAAGTATTCTCATTATATCTCTTTTTGGTCTTTGCCATCAGACTATGAGTGTCCATTGCTGATAATCTGACGTCAAATTCTTCCATTAGCTGATTTCATGAAAATTATGTAATTCTTCTAATCGTGTTTGCTGGTCAGCTTTCCTTCCACTTCTTGACAATTCTAACGCTCCTAATTTCAATCTCAATTGTTTAACGTTCATATTTTTCAAATTTCCGAATTTCCGCTAGCGTCTATACTGATCAATATTAATAAAAGTTACAACTAGTGATAAACAAAACAATTATTAACTTAAACTAAAATCTTCAATTCTTACAAAAAAGGCAACTAGACAACACTACAACTAGATAGCAAAGAAAACAATTATTACTAAAATTAAAATCTTCAATTTAAACAAAAATTACAATTACAACAAAAAAAAAACAGTTATTAACTTAAAATAAAATCTTTTCGATTCTTACAAAACTACAAACTAGTGACACTCAAAGGAATTATTAACTTAAAATAAAATCTTGCAAAAATGCTAATAATTTGATATATTGAGAATTATTTGTAAATTGCCCTTTATCACTTCTCTAAAGGAAACCAAATAACGATTACGTTTCGTTAATCAAGTCGAATTATTTCATGCGTTTGTTAATGCATTCATAGTCAAATGTACCCCAAGCAGCTTCTTATTTTATAAATATATCTATATTCTTTACCATTCAAAATTACAATAAACAGTTTCTACGCTCTCGTTCGTTATTGACAAGCGTACCTCATCTGTATCATAACCGTAATTCACAAACTTATAAATATATTTTACACTCTTCACAGCCTTGCAAACTACATCTCTTAAATGACAATCAAATCTGATATAAGCTTTCTGCTCAATTTAACCATTTAGGTCAGTCTTTTTTCAAAAAGGATGGATGAACCCGCGGCCTTTTGAAATATTCTTTGCGGCCTTATTCCATATTTTTTATTTTGTACAAATTACAATTTATTTTTTTATTTTATATATATATTTTTTTTTTGAAATATTTATATGATATGTGCTTCAAATGATAATTTTATTGTGAGAGTATGTTCTTCAAAATCAGAAAACCATTCAGTGTATTCTTCAATTTGTGAGTTCAAAACAGTTATGTAATCTTAAATATGACATTTCCAGATTCCTGTTCATTTAATACTTTTCTTAATTGTGGAAAATGTTCTTAGGAAATTTCCGATCGATAGAAAAGAGTTCTGAAAAATAATCATTTTTTTCGAAACGCCTGGATTTTTTGACACAATGACATGTTTTGTGCCTTATTTTGCCTTGCACAGATATATTTAAATCATTCTGCTTTTCCATAATATCACACAAAAATGCACTATTTCTGCAAAAGTTGTCATCTAGTAATTCGCAATGCTGATTTTGTTCCTCATAAAATTTCACGATCTACATATAACACCATTGTTTGTATCATCATCTAACTTAAGCAAGTTTCGAAATTGGCGATGTCGTGTTACATTTCCTCGAATAAAATTAACAATAAATTTTTACCTAAAAATAATAATAAATTTTTAAAAGTATTTATGTTTTATAAATCCTGATAGGGTAAATAATTATGACTTTCAAGCGAAACAATAGCTCGAATTGTTCGCAAATGGTTGCGATAATTTTTATTTTGTGTAGAAAAACTTGCATTTTTATACATATAATTTAATTCGAATGTAACCTTAGCTTGAATTTCGAGCAATGGGCGGCATTAATTTCTTATTACCTTATATTTAATTCAGCTTTGATTGAATCAAATCATTCTCGTAGTTTCTTTTGCAGTTTAAATTATTCTGTTTGCTTCTTTTGTTTTCTTAATATTAAATTTGAATCGTAGTTCAAAGAGCCGTGCAAAGTTTTATTGAATCTTACGTCTTATGTAGTGAATATTCAATAATTAATAAGGTGTACAGTTTACTTCGTTTGTTAATATGACAATACGGTGTTTTATGATTTATGAATGAAAAATTGTGGACTGTGGATAATATTAATACGAAGTAAAGGGAAATAAAAAACATTTAAAATAAAAAGAAAATCTTATCTCAAAAATAATAATTTTATGCTAAAAGCATTCTTAAATTACCGCTTCAAGGTTTAAAAATTTTATATTTTTATATTATATATGCATTACTTTCTGGTGTTTGTTTAAAGAATATATAAATTTATAAATACAAAAAAAAATGTTATGGTATAAATTAAATTCTAAATAAGAAAAATCTCATACTCTTGAAAAAATAAATTATGTATTTAGTAATGTTGTAAAATGCAAATTATTATTGTCAAATCAAATACAAAAATTTAAAACAAGGAAAGAAACAAAGTTAAGTCGATCCAACCGACTTAGTAATATCCTACACCAGACAAGTTAAAAGTTACACGAACCCCCACTTCAACTCATCTCAGGATCATTATAAGCAAAAAGAAGAGAACATTCAGAAGGTGTGTGGGTAGAACCCGAATAAACTAATTGCTGTTAACAGCGGCATGCCTACTGAATTAGTATATTGCAGCACTTCTATATCTTTCGAACATATATTTTTAAAATATTTACTGGTAAGAATAATATCTACCTAGGGGTTGTTTATTTTCCTCTCTGAAGAATCCTCCTATTGTGACTTTTTGGACACATGTAATTCTATAATTACATCTATGAATGAGGATGATAGCATTTCCATTTTGGGGGGTTTTAATCGTCCTTTTTTATCTTTTGTCATTGACAAAGATGATAATCAACTACTACCAGTTAATTTTTTGTATAAAATCGAATTTAATCTTATAAGTTCATTTTATGGAAATGACATGCAACAAATTATTCAACACCCAAACAATAATGGTAGATTGTGAAACCTAGCCTTTTCTAATGCTTATGACGATGTCTTAGTCCATATTAGGCATTAACATTGCCTTAGCTAATATTAATTGGAACGAGCTGCTAATGCAGCAAGATTTAGATTTAGTAGTTTTAGATTTTCATACAATCTTATCATCTATAATTGATAATTGCACACCAAAGATTGTAAAAAAATACAAATTAAAAGAACCATGGCTAGATAGGGAGCTGAGATCTCTACGTAATCGCAGAAATAAATTATATAAAATCATTAATTCTTCAGATGATCCAAGTTCCGAAACTATTAATGAGCATAAAAAATTATCGGATGTATTTAAAACAAAATCTACAGCATCGTACGACAATTACGTGCAGAATACTGTTAACTCCATTTTGAGTAATCCTAAAAAATTCTTAGAATTTGTTAATACAAAACGTAAATCTTCAGGTTACCCAAACTCTATATCTTTGGACGGTAAAATCTCATCATGCCCAGATGATTTTTTGCTCACAAATTTTAAAATGCTTACCGTCAGTCACAACCAGGACAAGCAAACATGGCTTTCCAATCCTTAAATAATACTATCCCCCTTATTCAAAATCTAAACTTATCATTTGAAGATGTCTTTTCAGAAATTAGTAATTTAGATATTAAAAAAGATTCTTGGCCCGATCTTCTTCCTCTAATTTTCTTATACAACTGTATTTATAATTTAACAGGTTCAAACACACTAATTTTTAACAGATCTATCATATCAGGTACATTTCCACAATTTTGGAAAACCTCCTACTTGATTCCCATAAAAAAGGTGAAAAGCACTATAATTATAGAGGTATAGCAATTCAGTAGACTATACCTAAATTATTTGAAGAACTTGTAACCGATAAAATTACACCTATAATACATCCATATCTTAACGCAGAACAACACGGTTTTAGAAAAGGACGTTCAGCAACTACAAATCTGATGGTTTTCACATCAGATATATTATCTTCGATTAAAAAAGGTCATCAGATTGATGCAATATATACAGATTTTAATAAGGCATTTGACAGGATAAATCATGATATATGTATTATTAGGTAAACTGGTAAAATTAGGTGTCATTGGTCCCATATTAAAATGGATAAAGTCGTGCGTCACCGAAAGAGTAAAATTTGTTAAATTTCAACTATATTTAACCCTATTTCTGTGTATTCCGGGGTACCACAAGTTAGTCACTTAGGACCAATTTTATTCAATATATATATATAAGAGATCTTTCTGTTTGTTTATCAGGCATTGCTCACCTTACTTATGCTGATGATCTTAAAATGTACCATGTAATCAAAAATGATACTGATTGCTGTTTCCTTCAATCTAAATTAGAGTACTTAGATAAATGGTATAGATACTAGATGTTTCTTTCAATCTAAATTAGAGTACTTAGATAAATGGTATAGATACTGATTGATGTTTCCTTCAATCTAAATTAGAGTACTTAGATAAATGGTGATCTGACAACATGCTAGATCTCAACGTCAGAAAGTGTTACGCTATGAGCTTTCCACGTAAGAGATCCTCAGTTATGCATAATTATTTTTCACAAACTGTAAACTAGTGTGCGTAGATCATATCACAGATTTGGGAATCATTTTGAACAACAAATTGAATTATAATCTGCGCTATGAATCAATGTTATCAAAGGCCAACAAAACGCCAGTTTTATCAAAAGAAGAGCAAGAAAGTTCAACAGTATTTGGGTAACAATAACTTTATTTTGTTCACTAGTACGTTCACTATTAGAATACGGCAGTATTATCTGGAATCCTGCTTTTCTCATTCATAGTGCAAGAATTGAATCAATTCAAAAACAGTTCCTTCTTTTTGCTGTAAGACATTTATATAATCCCAGAGACTTTTATAACCTTATATCATACCATTAGTTAACTTATTGAGCTTATATACCAGTAGAATCTTACTCTCGGACTATCCAATAAGATCAATGTCAAACGTATTAAAGATAAAATCAAAATCATTAATAATGTTAGGCCAACAAGACATACCAAATTTTTAATTGAAAAAACCCACAGAACTGAATATGGAAAAAACGAACCCATAAACAAGTGTTGCCTTTTATTTAATCAATTCAACAACCTTTTCTGTGACACAATTTCAAAAAATGGTTACAAATCTAAATTACACAACTTTCTTAAAAAATCATAACACATTAACATACTTTAATTTTAATATGACATAATTTTAAATAGTAACAAAGTTTAAGTAATATTTATATAAATTAAATATAAAAAAAAAAAAAAATATTAATAAATTCCATAGTATGGCTCAGTTTACAAAATAAATAAAAAATTAAAATAAAATAAGTAAAACTAAGCTAATTTGTATTTTGTATGTTTTTTATTGTTCTATGTGATTCATAATTTTTTTTTTTTAAAAATGTAACAAAAAAAAAGGTAAATAACATTGTTGATAATGTATTATTGTGTAGTTCTAAGTCAGCAAATTATTTTTTTTTATTATACCCTACACCTATAGAATAGGTAAAGGGGTATATTAAATTTGGTATGGTGTTTGTAACCACCTAAAGGAAGCGAGCTAGATATGGAAAAGTATATATATTTGTGATCAGCATGACCGCCTTCGTCGATATAGCCATGTCCGTCCGTCCGTCCGTCCGTAGGCACGATAACTCAAAAAATAATGGAGATATCTTGATGAAATTTTAACTGTAGGTTACTAGGACTGAAAGTACGGCGGGGATTGCATATGGGCGAAATCGGCCCATGCGTTCGGAATTTGGACCTTTTAATCGATCGAAGGGCTAACGAACATATATAAAAAATCACGATAACTCAACAACTAATGACGCTATCTTCATCTTTGTGCTGTAGGTTACTACTAATGAAACTACTACGGGGTTTGCGTAAGGTCGGGATTGGACCATTGGTTCGGAACCTAGAACTTTTTGATCGAATTTAGGCCAAACGAGCATAATTCCGAAACCAATGAAGATGGAACCTCCAAATTTGGTATCAGGATGTCCCTTCCTATTTCCTAAGTGTCTTGGGAATTTGGGCCCCATTGGAGTACTGGGTCGGGGACCAGCCACACATTTCCGAAGACCTTAAAGCATATCTTTAAAATTAATAAAGATAACAACTTGAAAAAATGTAGAAGCTTCCAATTTGCCACAAGGGTGTTATTTACTATGTCTTGCGTGTTCCCTTAATTTGGGATCAATTGGAGAGGTGGTTCAGTACCCCTCTCAGACCTCCCAAGTTTTAAAAGCTTATAATCGAAATTACTAAAAATAGTTACATAAAATTAAGATAGACCGTTCAAATTGTGTACAAGGGTTAACTAGCACTATAAGTAAAACGCGGGCTGTATAAGGGCGAAATCAGCCCATGGGTTCGGATTCTGGACCTTTTAGTCGGTGTCAGGGATAACGAACATATATTAAAAATCACGATAACTCAACAACTAATGAGTCTATCTTCATGAAATTTGTGCTGTAGGTTATTGGTAATGAAACTACGGCGGTGATTACGTACGGTGAGGATTGGACAATGGGTTCGGAACTGAGAACTTTTTGATCGAATTTAGGCCAAACTAGCGTAATTCCGAAACCAATGAAGATATAACCTCCAAATTTGGTATCAGGGTGTCCCTTCCTATTGCGTAAGTGTCTTTGAAATTTGGGCCCCATTGGACTAGTGGGTCGGGGACCAGCCACTTAGATCCGAGGACCTTAAAGCATATTTTCGAAATTAATAAAAATAGTAACTTGAAACAAATGTAGAAGCTTCAAATTTGGCCCAGGGTGTTCTTTACTATTTCTTCCGTACCCCCCTAATTTGGGATCATTTGGAGTGGTGGTTCAGGACCTTTCTTAGACCCCCAAATGTGTAAAAGCTTATCATCGAAATTTATAAAACTAGTAACTTAAAATTAAGATAGAACGTTCCAATTGTATACAAGGGTTAACTAGTATTGAAAGTATGACGGGACTGCATATGGGCGAAATCGTACCATGGTTTCGGGTTCTGGAACCCTTGACAAGTTCAAGGACTAAAAAACATATATCTTAAAAACACCATAACTCAAAAAATAATGCCGGTATTTTGATGAAATTTAAACTCTAGGTTACTAGTAATGAAAGTACCATGCGAATTGGTTCTGGTCGAGTTTAATTTCAAAGCCAAAGAATATATTTCCTATGTCCTATGTGTCTCCGAGATCTAGACTAAATTGTAGTGGTTCAGCTATGTTCAAAGGTACTTGCTGCATTTATGTAAAATTTATTTGAATATTTAAATGAATTATATGAAAAGTTCAAAATTTGTAATTGTATTTTAGAAGTACATTTATTGCATATTTTGCTTTTATAAGCTTTTCTATTAGGTATATAAACTTACCATTTAAAATAATTGCAATTTTTAAAAATTTGGATTATTAAATATATTATGCTTTGATTATCTTTTTATCACAAAATTTAATAATTAGAATTTTTTCATTTTGTAATTGAATTGGAATAAATATATTTTCATTTATTTCAAGTTTTTTTGTTTTTTAATATTTTTAAATAGATAAATTAGTAAGATTTTGTAATATTTTTTAATAGATAGTGTAATTAGAAAATGTTTTTAGTATTATAAAGTTAATTTGGTTAGCTATGTCTTACGATCAAATTAATAACAGCTTTTATGGTGTTAAAATGACTTATGGATATGTCCTTAAATTTGAACCAAATAGGTGTAGGGTATTTCTAAGTCGGTTGCACCGACTGACTGTTTCTTTACTTGTTGTATATATTATAATACTACATAGTAATTATAATTTTAAATTTAATAATTCATATAAAAAACTTTTTTTGGTTTAAATACTCAAATTAATCTATTAGATTAGATTATTAGATAGATTTCGAAGATATGATTATTAGATTTTGGAAATTTCGGGTGAGGTACTCGAACCACCGCTCCAATTGACATCAAATTTGAGGAACACAAGCGAAATAGGAAAGAACACGCTTGCGCAACATTTGATGGTTCTATCTTTATTTCAATTTACTATCTATATTAATTTCGACGATACGCTGTTAAGTCCTGGGAGGTTTGTGGAAAGTACCCGGATCACCTTTCCAATTGATATCAAATTTTAGAAACACAAGGAGAACAAGAAAGAACACCCTTGCACGTTTGGCCTTGATGGACGGACACCGCTAAATCTACTTAGGAGGTCGATCTATTTATATTTAGCTAGAGTTTTAGCGACTAAATATTCAATCATTTTTTGCTTGGTTTTTAATTGTTATTTATCTTGTTTATATATTATTTATCTTGTTGTTTACATATATTCCGAGCTATTTCGCAAAAAAAATTTGGTCATTACGAAATTAAATACAATAAAATTTATATTTTATATTACAAATTAAGTATAATAAAACTGTTTTCATATATATGTATATGTTTTTTTGGTTAAAATTTTAAAATTAGTGCAACTGCAAAAACTATCATATCTTAATAATTAATACAAATATATATTTTTGTTTTATTTATAATACTTTGCATTAAAAGATTTTCCAAAAACTTTACTCTGTCCGTTCAATTTTCTAACCACATTTATTGGTTATTATAACTTATATTCTACTATTCATATTTTTATAATCTGAAAACTCTTAATAATAGCAATAAAACAAAAAACAAAAAAGTTCAAAAAAGAAATGTAAACTTTGCTATTCAACATTTAAATTCAGCGTTCTGATCATAATATGCATACCACTCGTATCCCTTAACCATCACTTAAAATTTTAGCTAAAAGATTTTATTTGTCATGAGCGTCAACATATATTTTTATTTGAAGTTTTGATTTTTCTTCTTGTACATTAACAAATTGTGGGCAATCTAAGATACGAGGTTGAATACAATAATTATTCTCTAAAAGAAACGAGGAAGATTATAGTTGCCCTTGTCAACTTTTATAAGTGCATACGCACTATGATGTATAAAATAAAATTAACCGTTATTATACAAAAAAAATATATAAAAGTAAAATGTTTAAAAAAAATTTAACTAATTATCCCATAATTTTTGGTTAAAAATAACAAAACAACAAAAAAAAAAAATTTTAATTCATTATCCCATAATTTTTGCTTAAAAAAAAAAAGTTGGCACACTCTAAAAAAATTAATTAACTTGCCCTATTACTTTACCTATCCAGTTTTAATTTTAACCTCGTAGTTTCATTAGATTCACAGTTATTGAATTGAAAACTTTGTATGGCAGCTGCCCGAAAATGGGGCCGTAACATTTTGAAACTTCATATAAGTGCTCGATTCATTATATAACTTACAGTGTGTTATTTTCATCCTCGTAGTATAATTAATTTTAAAGAAATTCATATTGGTGCAAAGAAGCTGTATGGCAGCCCTCCGAAAATGAAGCCGTAACATTTTGAAACTCCATATAAGTGCTCGATTCATTATATAACTAACCGTTTGTAATTTTCATCCTCTGAGTTTATTAGTTTTGAAGAAATTCATATTAGTGCAAAGTAGTTGTATGGCAGTCCCCCGAAAATGAATCCGTAACATTTTGAAACTTAATATAAGTGCTGGATTCATTATATAACTAACCGTGTGTAATTTTCATCCTCGTAGTATAATTAGTTTTGAAGAAACTCATTTTGGTGCAAAGAAGTTGTATGGCAGCCGTAACATTTTGAAACTTCATATGAGTGCTTGATTCATCATATAACTAACCGTGTGTAATTTTTATCCTCGTAGTATTATTAGTTTTCAAGAAATTCATATTGGTGCAAAAAAGTTGTATGGCAGCTCCCCGAAGCCTTGGTCCGATTTTAACCAATATAGGAAACTTAGAAATTTTCTAAAAATGACTTTGTGCGATTCGCCAAACTCTAGTCCTTTTAGTTTTGTAGTTATCGTGCTGACATACGGACAGACGGACATACATACATAGCTAGATCGATTTACTTTTCGATGCTTATCCGATTAGTACCCTTGACACTTTATCTAGACGTTATAAATGGAGGAGTAATTTTAATATACCCGATCCATATATGTATGCACTGGTATAAAAATATAGTTGAAGTTCGAAGTTGACTAAGGCTTGGTCATAATAGATACAATTGATAATAAATAAAGTATATAAAGTTTCTACTTTCCTCTTCTATGCTTAAAATGTTTCAGTTCAGTAATTATATTTTTATACCCGTGCGTACATATATGAACATCGGGTATATTAAAATTACTCCTCCGTTTGTAACGCATCGAAATATACGACCTACATATAGAGTCAAGGGTACGTATCGAATCGGCATCGAAAAGTGAATCGAGCTAGCTATGTGTGTCCGTCCGTCCGTCCATCAGCACGACAACTCAAAAACTATAAGAGCTAGAGTTCTGAAACTTTCACAAAGTAATTTTTAGATAATTTGTAGGTTCCCTATTGTTTTTGGTTAAAATCGGACAAAGGCTTCGGGTAGCTGCCATACAAATTTTTCGAAATTATATGAATATTTTCAAAATTAATAACTAAATAGAAACAAAATATAAAAGCAAACAAAATGTAGTTAAATTATTAATCGATTCATGGTGTAGTGGTTAGAACATGTTACTTGTGGCCAAAATGTCTCGGTTAGAATTCAGGCTAATTAGAATTTTTTTTTTTTTTTAAATTCATTTTTTGTTATCTATTTTCTTTTTAATAAAATATATGTATTTATTTTATGTATGAAAAATTTTATTTTATAGAAAATTTGACAGAAAACTCTCATTTACATTAAAAATAATTAATTTTTTTGAATATTTTTATAAAAAAATTCAAAACTGTTATTTAAAACAACAATTGATTGCGTAGCAACTACAATTATTTAAAAACAAGTAAAGAAACAGTCAGTCGGTGCAACCGACTTAGAAATACCCTACACCTATTTGGTTCAAATTTAAGGACATATCCATAAGTCATTTTAACACCATAAAAGCTGTTATTAATTTGATCGTAAGACATAGCTAACCAAATTAACTTTATAATACTAAAAACATTTTCTAATTACACTATCTATTAAAAAATATTACAAATTCTTACTAATTTATCTATTTAAAAATATTAAAAAACAAACAAACTTGAAATAAATGAAAATATATTTATTCCAATTCAATTACAAAATGAAAAAATTCTAATTATTCAATTTTGTGATAAAAAGATAATCAAAGCATAATATATTTAATAATCCAAATTTTTCAAAATTGCAATTATTTTAAATGGTTAGTTTATATACCTAATTAGAAAAGCTTATAAACGCAAAATATGCAATAAATGTATTTCTAAAATACAATTACAAATTTAGACCTTTTCATATAATCCATTTAAATATTCAAATAAATTTTACATAAATGCAGCAAGTACCTTTGAACATAGCTGAACCACTACAATTTAGTCTAGATTTCGGAGACACATAGGACATAGGAAATATATTCTTTGGCTTTGAAATTAAACTCGACCAGAACCAATTCGCATGGTACTTTCATTACTAGTAACCTAGAGTTTAAATTTCATCAAAATACCGGCATTATTTTTTGAGTTATGGTGTTTTTAAGATATATGTTTTTTAGTCCTTGAACTTGTCAAGGGTTCCAGAACCCGAAACCATGGTACGATTTCGCCCATATGCAGTCCCGTCATACTTTCAATACTAGTTAACCCTTGTATACAATTGGAACGTTCTATCTTAATTTTAAGTTACTAGTTTTATTAATTTCGATGATAAGCTTTTACACATTTGGGGGTCTAAGAGAGGTCCTGAACCACCACTCCAAATGATCCCAAATTAGGGGGGCACGGAAGAAATAGTAAAGAACACCCTGGGCCAAATTTGAAGCTTCTACATTTGTTTCAATTTACTATTTTTATTAATTTCGAAAATATGCTTTAAGGTCCTCGGAACTGAGTGGCTGGTCCCCGACCCACTAGTCCAATGGGGCCCAAATTTCAAAGACACTTACGCAATAGGAAGGGACACCCTGATACCAAAGTTGGAGGTTATATCTTCATTGGTTTCGGAATTACGCTAGTTTGGCCTAAATTCGATCAAAAAGTTCTCAGTTCCGAACCCATTGTCCAATCCTCACCGTACGTAATCACCGCCGTAGTTTCATTACCAATAACCTACAGCACAAATTTCATGAAGATAGACTCATTAGTTGTTGAGTTATCGTGATTTTTAATATATGTTCGTTATCCCTGACACCGACTAAAAGGTCAAGAATCCGAACCCATGGGCTGATTTCGCCCTTATACAGCCCGCGCTTTACTTATAGTACTAGTTAACCCTTGTACACAATTTGAACGGTCTATCTTAATTTTAAGTAACTATTTTTAGTAATTTCGATTATAAGCTTTTAAAACTTGGGAGGTCTGAGAGGGGTACTGAACCACCTCTCCAATTGATCCCAAATTAAGGGAACACGCAAGAGATAGTAAAGAACACCCTTGTGGCAAATTGGAAGCTTCTACATTTTTTCAAGTTGTTATCTTTATTAATTTTAAAGATATGCTTTAAGGTCCTCGGATATGTGTGGCTGGTCCCCGACCCACTGCTCCAATGGGTCCCAAATTCCCAAGACATTTAGATAATAGGAAGGGACACCCTGATACCAAATTTGGAGGTTCTATCTTCATTGGTTTCGGAATTATGCTCGTTTGGCCTAAATTCGATCAAAAAGTTCTAGGTTCCGAACTCATGGTCCAATCCCGACCTTACGCAATCCCCGAAGTAGTTTCATTACTAGTAACCTACAGCACAAATTTGATGAAGATAGCGTCATTAGTTGTTGAGTTATCGTGATTTTTTATATATGTTCGTTAGCCCTTCGATCGATTAAAAGGTCCAAATTCCGAACGCATGGGCCGATTTCGCCCATATGCAATCCCCGCCGTACTTTGAGTCCTAGTAACCTACAGTTAAAATTTCATCAAGATATCTCCATTATTTTTTGAGTTATCGTGCCTACGGACGGACGGACGGACGGACATGGCTATATCGACGAAGGCGGTCACGCTGATCACAAATATATATACTTTTCCATATCTACCTCGCTTCCTTTAGGTGGTTACAAACACCATACCAAAGTTAATATACCCCTTTACCTATTCTATAGGTGTAGGGTATAAAAAAATTAAGATAAATAAAAACTCGTTTTGTAGGCAGATTATCAAATGTTCTATTTTGTAGTGGTTAGGACATGGAACTATGGGAATTAAATATAAAAAAACAAATATTTTTAATTTTCTGTCAAACAGAATTAAGTTCAATTGCAATATATGAAATTCTTATTTATTTAATAAACGCACGGGTATATAAAAGTTGACAAGGGCAACTATAATCTTCCTCGTTTTATAAAGTAAGTATATCTACAGTTTTTACATCCTATTATTTTACTGTGCAAATGATTTAAGTTTCTCGTTAAATTAATTAAAAGATTTATTCTGAAGGTAAATTTATAGCACATTTTCAAAAAATTTTTAAAAGGTGTGCTTATTATTTTTACTTTGTCCGTCCGTAAATTTACAAAACCTTTTACACCTTTTGAAATAGAGAGAAGAAATTTTAATTACGAAATAGAAAAAAAAACTAATTTCATGAACATTTCAAGAACTTTTATATGTTGCCCACCGTTACGGAGCTGAAGCCCCCCAAATTCGACAAAAGTCCTATATTTAAGGTCGGTTAACAATCTGAAAACGGTAAAAGAAAACTACTTTTATTGCTAGAATTTTTTGACTTGTTAACAGGTTTTCTTGAGTACATTGGTATTATATTCTTAGTATTAATTTCACTATTATTCATAATTAATAATGAATTTAAAATTAAGAAAAAAACTAAATTATAATATTATCATTTATTTTTATATATATTTTTATAAAAATTATTGATAAAATACCCAGTATGAAACACTATAATATTTTGAAAATGTGCTTCTTTAAAACCATTGGTATTTTTCATCACATGTTTGCGTAACAAAACCATCGCTAAAAAATTTATTACTTTGTTTTTATGTTCTAATAAAAATCGAAAAAAAAATTACATGTGGATGCTAAAATTTGTTTTATCTCAATTCCTTGAACTCAACTTGGGTGGTCCACTCAAGTACATATACACAAATATTAATGTACTTACATCTATAAACCTATATATACATATTTGTGGCCAAATATTAACTTAAAAGAAACATGTAAAATAAGGTAAACAATGCAGATTTAATTAAGCGTGTGTATTTCATCTTTTGTTCTAAAAAGTACAAATTATAAAAAGTACAAGCAATAAGGTTTAATTTTTAGCACATTTTAAAATATTTTTGAAAAAATTTGGCCTCTTATATCTTCTGAACCGTATGTAAATTAAATACCGGTCCAAATTTTTTTTTAGTAATATACAAAAATCAAAGCACAAACTCTTATTTTTAACATGGTGCCAAAGATTTTTTCTTAATTTTGAAGGTTGACATCCCCCAAAAATTCCGAAGAAGCCCTATAGTTGTTATTACAAGAGATCTAGTAGGCATATTTTACTCTGAAAAGGGTATGTATACAGTTGCCATACGGTACAAGAAGACCGTTATGCAAAACTCAATGTTTGCAAAATTACAAAATAAAAAGCTCCAACATTATATTTTAATATATGTGAAAGTTTTTTCTTAAATTAAAATGGCGTTCTTAAAATTTCCAAAAGTTTTTATTAGTTTTAACCATTCTTGCTTATATAATAAGATTCTAGGAATAAATTTTAGAAAAATTGTCTATTTAATTCCTAAAACCTAAAAAAATTTGAGCGGGAGGAGATGGGGTTATATCCTCAAAAGTCACCATAAGTTTGCTTAGTAAAAATTGCGGAAAATTCCACATTGAAGGGCTATTAGGGCCTCATAATTTCTAACTTTTATAGATCAGTAACTTAGCCACCAATGCATATATTTACAATTTTAAACTCAGTATGGAACAGCGTACAGTTTTAAAAATGGATTTTTTCAAAAACTCTTGGTTTGTTTTATTCCCCGTTATTATTATTTCAGTTATGTAAACTTATTTAATTTAAAGAAAATCTTAATCGAAGTTAAATATATATTGACAAATTGTGCAAGAAGAGAATTCGGATTTATCGCGAATGTAGATGTAGGAAAGGAAACAAGCGAGGCAAACAGTTCTACAGAATACAAAAATTTTCACTACAATATGATTATTTAACTTATGAATCGATTAAACACTAAGTGTAATAATTTGTATTGAAATATTACGATGCAAATAAAATCCAGTTGGTATTTGATTATTTACAAATTTTGTTGTCTTATAACAAAAAAATCACTAGTAATCACTAGTAAAATTAATTAGGTTATCGTGTACCATTTTATTTTGTAATTAAAGATGAATACTGCAATTTTTAAAAAATTATGTCGCTAGAAAAAATTGTTGTTTCGTTGCAATCAATTTAAAATTTTGGTTGACCCTAAATGTTATTTTTATCTATTTACCAAAATTGTTTTATTTATTTTTTCACATTTCTACTGGCAAAAAAAAAATAAGGCCTAAAGTATTAAGCAGTTTTATAAGCAAACAGTTTGATAGAATCATAATCGAAAAGTTAAGTGATCTAGCTAAATATGTCCGTCCGTTCACCTGTACAATAACTCAAAAAATAAAAAAGCTAACATTTGGTTCGATAAATTGCTAAAAGGATACACTTCTTTTTACACTCGTATGACTATATAGTCAAAGGGTATAATAAATTTACCATTACGTTTGTGAGGCAGAGAAGGAAGATGGGTAGATATAGACTCAAGTGTATGAATCGGATTAGAATCGAAAAATAAATCGATTTAGTTATGTATGTCCATCCGTCCGTCCCACCAACCAAATTTGGAAGTAACTTTGGCCATTATACTAAACTATTTTTGGCAAAATTTGGTTGGTCGGACAGACGGACGGACATACATAGCTAAAATTGATTTATTTCGATTCTGATCCGATCCATACACTTGAGTCTATATCTACCCATCCTCCTTCTCTGCGTCATAAACGTAATGGCAAAGTTCACCCTTTTGACTAATAGTTATACGGGTATAAAAACTCCAATTTTACTTGCTAGAATTTTCAATTTTTAACAATTCTTTTAAATAAAAGAAAATAATAAATTTCTCTTTAATAAGGGAGAGCCAACTGGAAAATTGGCATGAAAAACCATATTCTTAAAAAAATAATATAAAAAATAAAAAATAAGGTAAATAATATAATAAAATTAAAACAGTAAATAATTTTTACACAAAATAAAAAAAAACGAGGAAGAGTGTAGTAGAGTAGGCTGTGTCAACTCTGAGATACCCGTATGACAGTAACATATAGATTTTACCATCCGGTTAATTACTTTTGGCAAAATTTCAAACATACAGCTTTATTAAGTGTAGTGGAATACTCATATAAAATAAAAAGTTGTATGGCAGCTACTCGAACCCACTGCAGTAGACCAACCAAATTTTGCAGGAACTTTGTCCATAAAACTAAATTACTTTTGCCAAAATTTCATACCCGCAGCTGTATTAGGTAAAAACAGAGTATTGCTCATATAAAACGAGGAAGAGTGTAGTAGAGTCAAAATCTAACTTGATATTTTATCCAACTCCTGAGTGTATCCTGAAGTAAATTGAAATACATATTTTAGCAAGAAAAGAAAAAGAAGGATTAATGTATCAAAAATGAAGTATGAAAATATATTTTTAAGAGCTATTGTGTCAATTTCGCATTTATCTCCTCTGGTGGGACTTTTTGTCAACTTATACAATATAATATTTTATACAATGAAAACTCAGTATCTAATATTTGCTCATTCAAAAACATATTGTAGCTTATCCTATAACATGTTCTGTTTCAACAAATGGCTACACTTTTATACATGTAAAATTCTCTTTCTTTTTTTGTTTTACTCCATATATTTTAATATTGGTTATGGTAAGTATTACCAAAATTAAATAGTTAATAGTAATATAAATAACAGTAAAACTTTAGAGTAGTATTTTATAAAAATCAATATAAGTAAAAACTTTGTATGCAATTAAAACTACAGAAGTGTTTTTTATACCCAACACCTATCATAAAATTTGTGCTATAGGTTACTAGTAATGAGACTGCGGCAGGGATTGCATACGATCGAGATTTCGGATCTTAGAACTTTTTGATCAAATATAGGCCAAACGAGCACAATTCCAATAAAGGTAGAACCTTCAAATTGCATATCAGTGTATCTCTTCCTATTTTTTTAGTGTCCTTGGAATTTGAAACCAATTGGAGAAGTGGGTTGGGGACCATCCACATAGTTCTGAAGACCTTAAAGCATATCTTCGAAATTAATAAAAATAATAACTTGAAACAAGTGTAGCAGCTTAAAATTTGGCACAAGGATGTTCTTAATTATTTCCTGCGTGTTTTCCTAATTTATGATCAATAGGAGTGGTGGTTCAGGTACCTCTCTTAGACCTCCTAAGGTTTAAAAGCTTATCATCGAAACTTATTAAATTAGTAACTTAAAATTAAGAAAGAATGTTCCTATTGTGCACGAAGGTTAACTTGAATCAAAAGTATGGCGGATACTGTATATAGGCAAAAGCAGACCATGGATTCGTGTACCACAAAAAACACGATAACTCAAAGTAATGACGCTATTTTTAGGAAATTTAAACTCTAAGTTACTAGTGATGAAAGTACCACGCCCAAGTAACATTTGCCAAGAATAATACTCTAGAAAATTTGGAAAAGATCTCATAAGGCTCTCATAACATATTTCTTGTTACATGAGTTAAATTAACTCTTAAAGTGTTCTTGTTATGAGATATCAACACTATAGTGTTAAAAATTCTTTTACTCTCATAGTAAAACTATTTTCATATATCTCCATTAAAAGTAAGAAAATTTCTATTCTCATAAAGTCTTTTTTATGAGATTTTAACTTTTATAGAATTGTGCTCTTATAAGAATTCCTTTGTGAGAATCTAACTTAAATAAATAGATCAATACTCTTGTAACAAAATCAATATTCTCATATTAAGAGAAAAAAGACTGATTTCATAAAACATGCATTTTTTTTGTTTATATATAAAACTACAAAGAAAGAGTTGTCTTTGCCAACTCTAAATATCAACTTTACTGCAAAACTATTTAAAATTGGCCGCAAAATGTTTAATTTATATTTGTGTAGTAAAAAATATACAATGTACATTAATCTATTATTGTTTTAGTACTACTTAACTAGTTACAATGAAATGAAAATGCCTTTAAAATTCGCCTTTCTTTAAAAATATTTCTGTCATTTTTATTTTTTTATTCTACACAAGATTAAAACATTGCGCACTATATTATGTTAAGTAAGTTTTAGTGCCGGTATTTTTTGTTTTACTTCAATTTTTTGTATTACTAATTATGTTATGTAAGTATTATTATATATTATACGAACCTACATATTTTTATGAATATATATATGAACATGCACATGTAAAAATATTGAACAACTATATGTAATACTAATTTAATAAATTTCATGTGGTACAAACGTAATATAAATTTTGTCATACCTGTAACTTGTTTGTTTAGATATAAAAAAAAAATTAGAATTTTGTGATGAAAAAAAAATATATTTTGACACTGAGAAAAATTATTAAACAATGCGTTTTGTCGAAATACTTGGAAATTAGAATAAATAAAAATTCAACAATATTATTTTTTTTAATATATTTCATTGATGATACTTCATACATTTATAAAATAATTATTTTTAATAAAAATTATTTAAAGAGTTGAAATTTAGAGAAGAAATTTCATATTAGTTTATTTAATTTCTTGCAAATATAAAGAAGTATAATATGTAATCTATAAGACACTGTTAGGTAATGTCAGTAAAAAATATTTTTAATGATATTTTTATTTCAATTAACTTTTTAATAGATGATTAATTATATTATATAGATACGGTGTTATCTAAATTCTAAAGTGACATCCAGACTTTTAAATACATATAGCCGGTTAGAAGATGCAAAAACTCTGCGTGTTTTTAAATTTATTAGAATTTATACAAAAGTCAAATTTTAATATAATGTATAATAAACTACCTACTATTTCTCAATTATACTTTTAAAGTTATTTAATGCTTAAAAACACGAAATATGTATTTTATTATATCTTTTAATTTTTATAGCATAGCATGAATTAAAAATAATTTTTAGATTTTTGAATTTTATTCAAAACTTAAAAACTTATTCATATTTTTAATGAAGACGGTAATAATAATTATCCAAAATACAAAATTATAAATTTTGTGAACCTGGTTAAATATATTTTATGAACTAATAAGTTTTAAAATTATAATAATATTTATATTAAATATTTATAACCTTGTCAGCTGCTATTAATAATAATAACAATAAGAATGTTACATATTTATAATATTATTAAATTATGTTCAGAATTTTAATAAACGGACAAATCATAAATGTGAAAAATTTTGTACTTTATTTGATTTATTAACAATTTTTTTCAGTAAATTATTCTCATATGAAGAGTCTTACTCTTATAAGAAAATCAATTACTAATCCTATCAAATAGCCGCCATATTATCCAGACTTTCTTTATTGTTTTCAATCTTAACCCTTATATCAGTAACTAATTTTTTTGAATTAAAAAATATGAAAAAATATTTCTTGTAAAAATTATTTAATTTAAATAATTTCCAACATAAAATTATAGCTTCAATTCAATTTAAGAAATAATTTATTGTATTTTATATTCAGTTTTACAGAAATTTACTCGAATTTTCAAATAAACATAGGTAGAAAAAAAATAATAAGCCCTAAAAGGGTTAAAAAATGATTATTAAAATTTTTTAAATTTTAATTGTTTTTGTCGCGCGTGGTTTTTTTTAGGGTAAAATGCCTACTTTTATTAATAAAATATCAATGCCCGTAGTATTTTGGCTTATATTATTGACGAAAAAGTTATTTTAGTTTCCTATAATTATATGTTCATATTAAATCTTACTTCCTTATGATATCACACACATACATATAATTAAAAATTTACTTTATTTAATCGCAACCAAAAATAATCCTGTATATTTTTTAATACTCTCATAGTAGTGTTCTTATGAGCGTTTTATACTTATAGAACTCTTACAATGAAAGCTAAACTCTTGTTATGAGTGTTAATTAACTCTCATAACTGCGCCCTTTAACTCTTATAATGACCTCATAAGGCATTTAAAGAATTCTTCAAGAGTAAACTATGAGAGCAATACTCTTTTTTTTAATTTTTATTGTATCATATATTTTATTGAATTATGACCGTTGGTAATATATAATTAAGAATTGTGGACGATACTTAAGTTGTGTTCAAAGGTACTTGCTGCATGTATGTAAAATTTATTTTTATATTTAAATGAATTATATGAAAAGTTTAAAATTTGTCATTTACGCTTATAGCATATTTTGCATTTATAAGCTTTTCTAATAGGTACATATTATTATACTAATAATTTAAATTAAATTAAATTTTGAAAAATTTCAATTATTAAGTTTTGTGATAAAAAGCTATCAGATTTTTCCAATTTTTTAACTGAATTGAAATCAATGTATTCAACATTTATTTAAAGTTGTTTTGTTTTTAATATTTTTAAATAGATAAACTAGTAAGAATTCATAATATTTTTGAGTAGAAAAAATAATTAGAAAATGTTTTTAGTATTATAAATATATTTTGGTTAGCTATGTCTTACAATCAAACTAATAAAAGCTTTTATGCTTTTAAAATGATTTATGAACTACCGATTAAATTTAAACCAAATAGGTGTAGAGTATTTTTGACGACTGACTATTTCTTTATTTGCTTTTCTTATAATTATTTTTTTTATTAAAACACATACTTTTCAATGCAAACTAAATATTATGTGCAAAATTCACTTCAATTTTAATAATATTGAGAAATTTAGGGAGTATCAAGATAAATTATGTATAGTAGTGTAGTGGGTAAGTTTTGCAAAAATGCTTACCCACTACACCACCTAGACCCCTTTAACAAACGTGAAATATTAAAAATGTATTATTTTAAATATAAAATAAGTGGGAAACAATATGTTTATGTATAATATAATTAACAAAAACAAACTAAATAACAGTAACTTTCTCTTATATAAAAAATAAGCCTATTGCCCATAGCATTTTCTCCCAGGCTCTGCTCACCTGTTTGTAAATATGTTTGTGTGTGATATATAAAATTGTATGTTTGGATACATTTACATGGTAACTATTTTAATTTATATAAGGAGCAAATGGCCGGTGCGCGTTGCTGTGCCTCTAGATGTAGTTTTTAATTAAGTTGATCGTATTGAAAAAAATGAACGCAAAATTTAAAACTGTGGAGCCTATTTTATAAAACTATTAGTCTAATATTATTAGTGAATTTACTAATACTTTAATTAGTTATTAGTAAAATTGTGTTCCATAAAGAATAATCAGTTTACTAGAAAAATTACTAGTATTTTATCAGTTTTTAGTAAAATTCTGTATCACAAAGACTAATATTAAATTAGTGATACAATAATAATTAATAGTAAATTGTTTTACTGCAAAGCGGGTTGCAAAACTATTAGACTAATAATTTCGTTTTTTGTAAATTTTTATTAATTAAGAAAGACAAACTCATATTAATCTGTCAAAACATAGAATATTTAAATATCATTAGTTATTAAACTTTATATTTTTTGCTCTCAGCTTATTTTATTATCAAAAAAATATTTAATTCACTAATATTAATAATACAATAAGTTGAAAGCAAAAAATAGAAAGTTTAATCCCTAATGATATTTAAAAATTCTATGTTTTGACAGATTAATAGTTTTAAGAAATAGATTATCTATATAAGAATTAGGAAATAGTGTTAACAAATTCCAAGTCTTTTAGTAGTATAGTCAACTCCATTGTCAAAGGGCAATACATATAACAAATTTCGTCATTGTATTGCCCTTTAACAAGGAAGTACAATGAATTTACAAGTCAAGGGTTTTTCTAAGGTTTTAGTAGTATCCACCAAATGGCTATATTTAAAAGATAGATTATATTTCCAGCTTTAAAAAAATATATAGGTTTAATAGCAACATAAAACTAGAATCCCCCAAGTCAATTCGTTTTCAATTCAGAGTGAAGTAACAAAAAAATCTTTAAAAAGTTTTAGTGTTGAAATAGGTTAAAGGAACTGAACAAAATTTTTTGATACTTTCTGAGTTACTTTTTGAGTGTTCCAAATTTTTTTTGGGTTAACAAATTCCAAGTCTATTACTTGACTTTATTACAAATTCCATGTATTGAAGTTGAATTTATAAGTATATTATATTTTAAAACTAAAAAGTAAATTTTAAATATTTTCACCACAGAAATTTTGCGATGCGCTAGAGCAAAATTGTTAGCTAGTAACACTCCCCGTACCCCAAAAAATTTTTTATACAAATTTTTATAATAATCGGTGAAGCAGTTTTATAGTTTATAAGTTACATACAAGCAAACAAACATTCGTTTTTATATATGTTATTCATATTCATATACATACGTATATTGTATTATCATCCTTTTGTTTATTATCAAAGAAATCATAAATTATAATGTTCAAATAATTTAATATGCAAAATTTATAAAGATTTACAACCTTTTTTTGCGAGTTTGCTAAAATATACACACGTTCCTACCAACTGAATACATATACACTTTGTATAGTCACAAACTCACACAAAACTTACACATAACTCTCAAGTCACAACTCACCACTTCTTACAAAGAAAAACAGAAATCGCGAAACCGCGATTGGAATTAAGAGAGAAAAATAAATTAAGAGAAAAAATTAAAAGAGAAAACTCGATTGGAAGACCACACAGGCATAATGGTAATGATTACAAAAAGATAATATTCGACCACCCACCGATATTAAAAATACGCTAAACTGTTTTTTCAGTTCTTTTATTCGGTTTGCTTGTTACATTATTATCAAATTAACTGGTTTTAAGAACATTTATTCTTTCTTTTCTTATTTTTAAACAAATTATTTGTTTTAACATACGAACTTATTTTGTAATAATATACTTTAACTATTTAAGTAAAAATTTTATATAAGTTGAAATATATTGGGCAAATATTCCAAAAAATATTTGGATATACTTCCGGTAAGGGGTTGTGAGCTATCAAGATGACGTCATCACATAACGGTACTATTTATCTTATAGTTTCCGAATATATAAATTATTTGTGGCGATGGCGCCATCTAGTGGTCGAAAAATGCATTACAAAATTTTCCTAAGATTTTTTAGTATTTTATTTAAAATATTATATTTTTCCTGTAAGACAATAAAATGGAACCAACATCTTACAATACTGTATTGTCTTTAATATACATTCTGTTTCATCTGAATCGATGCTACCGTTTTTGAGAAATTGCAGTTTCAAGTGGAAATTGAAAAAAAAAAAAAAAATCAAACTTTCAAAGAAACTACTATAAGTGTGAAATTTTCAAAAACATCCTGTATTATTATTATTATACCATCGCCCCTAATAATTTATATATTCGGAAACCTAGAGATATATAGTATCGTTATGTGATGACGTCATCTTGGTAGCTCACAACCCCTCTCCCGGAAGTATATCCAAATATTTTAAATCTATTAGTTTTTTACTTTTAATTTTTGGTCTAACGTATTTCTTGTTTAGCACAATTTAAAAAATAAATTTCGAAAAATTTGCCTATATAGCTTCTCTCTGTCCATTCCTCCGTCCGTCTACACGATTTTGATAAAAAAAAAGTCGGATAGATATTGCAAAAAAGATAAAGTTAAAAAAAACCCTATATTTAAACAGTTATAACAAGACTTCTATGAGGTATATTTTGTAAATTAATAGTTTTGGAAATGTGCTTTGTTAAAAACCCTTCCTCTTTTTGATCACTTGCTTGAACATTATTTTGTAAATTTAACATTTTATTCTTTTTTGGTATACATCTTTTAATTGCAATTTATTTACAATTTTTTTCTGTTTTCAAAAACCATAATATTATTTTGATTTTTTAATAGTCACATCATATTTTCTAGCTTATTCATTTAAGAATTTTAAGCAATTTATTTTTTTCGTATGTGCTGTCAAATAAATTTTAGTTTATTTATTGAATTAGGAAGCTTTTTACAAAGCTAAATCAAACTAATTACAAACAATATAAACAAAAAAAAAACGTCAAATTCATTTTAAACGAGAAAGAGAGTAGGGTAGACTGTGTCAACCCTGAGATATTCTGAGATTCTTAAAATTTCACTTTAGTAAAACATTAGTATTTCTATTGTATTCTATCGTAACTAAGTATTTTTATCACAGCAACAAAATTTAAGGGGAATTTTTTTTAGAAATAGTTGTGTTTAGACTAATTCTTAAAATTTCACTTTAGTAAAACATTAGTATTTCTATTGTATTCTATCGTAACTAAGTATTTTTATCACAGCCACAAAATTTAGGGGAATTTTTTTCAGAAATAATATTGCAGAAAAGTTTAAGAATCCCGAACAATATTAGAAAATATCAATTTCGCAGTTTTATAACTACTAAAAGGCTATTCGAAAATGTTGTGTTAAGACATTAAAAAAATTACTTAACTCCTTCTGTGAAAAATAAACACCAGTTTAATTAGATAAAGAGTTATGCTCATAAAAATATATAGTTGAATGGCAGCTATTACGAACCGTCGGCCAATTTTTATTACTGAATATTGTAGAAAAAGAAATAATTTTTTAAAAACTTCAGACTTCTAGATCCTAGTTTTTAAGTTTTCTTGTAGACTAAATGAAAGAACGAATAAATATAGATAATTAAAAAATTTTTCAATGTTAACATATCCTTTACAGCGGCACAAACGGAATGCTAAGTTTAAAATACATTTTGAACTACTTACGTACGGTTATAAAAATGAAAGATAAATAAAAAACATAAAGGCTCTAGAATTATTACACATTCAAAATATTAAAAAAAAAAATTTAAGAGAGATGTTGCATTCCACAAATATTTCGCACAGTGAATTTTATTACAACAAGCAATTTAATCGCTCTTAGGAAATAAAGATTTCCATCAACTTCTTCTAATTGCAAGTTCGTGCACATTTATTAAAACGATGTTATTATATAATATACCATCAACGATAAATGTGATGACTAAAACTGCAACTATAACTAATATATAGAAGAAAAATCCGACAATTCCTGATGTCTTTTTAAAGCGTTGATAGTCTTATATATATATATATAATCTCATTCATCACAGCCAATTCAACTTGGGTGGTCTAATCTTGAAAAGTGCAAGCGGTGGTTAAGTTCATATGGATTAAGTTCTTCTCATTTTCTTTTAAGTTCGAAAGCGAAATAAAAATATTAAGAAATCATGAAAAAACCAAGGGTTTTTAAAAAACAACATTTTCAAAATTATTTGGTGTTTCATACTGAGTTTAATTTTGGGAATATATGCATTGGTGACTAAGTTACTGATTTATAAAACTAGAAAATTTTTAAGTCCTATACTCCTCCCAAAGTTTTACTAAGAAAAATTATGTTGAGTGTCAAGAATCTAACCCCACCTTCCCCTTTCAAAAATGTTGAGAGCTTAGGAGTTAAATTGTGACTTCCACTAAAATTGGAATTTTTCTTAGAACTTCATTATCTAAGCAAAAATGGTTAAAACTTATAATTTCTATATAATTTCTTTAGTTTTAATGACCCCTTCAAATTTAAGGAAATGGCAAGATAAAATGTTGGAGCTTTAAATTTTACATATTAATGAAAAAAATTTGGACGGGTATTTAAGTTGCAGGTGTTTAAATAGCAAAAATTTTGTTTTCGACCCCTTGAAGCTTCTAATCAGAGGGCGTGAACAAAAAAAATTTTTTTCGCTCCTACCGACTCCTACTAATTTCTTAGGATCAAACTTTTCCCAAAACTTAAAATTTTTAGCTTGAACCGTTCAGAAGATATGAGAGGCCAAAAATTTTGCAATCATTCAGTTTTGCATAATGTTGAATTGTAGTTCTGTATGGCAATCCTATGAAATTGTTTTTACATTGAAAACAAACTTAAAGGAACCCTTTTTATAACAATCTAAAATTAAGGCTTTTTCAGCTTTTGCGGAATTGCAGGTCCGTAACGGGTGTGACTAGAAATTATTGTTTTTGCAATACCTACCCGTATAGTAAAATTTCTTTCTCTATTTCAAACGGTGAAAAAGTTTTTGTAAACATATGGAGGGACGAACAGAGTGAAACTATATAGGCAAATTTTTATAAAATCATTTGAGAATGTGCTAAAAAGTGTAAATTACTTGTATAAACCAAATAAAATGAAGCAAAAATAAAAAAAATTATAATAAAGCACTATTAGTAGGCACCCAGAGAGTTTTGAATTTTGCGCAAATATTTAAGTAACAGTGCTTGTAGTAATAACAAGTTATAATAATAAAATGAGAAAAAATCAGAGAGAGAAAAAGATATATTAATAAAGAGACATGGATTGAAAATGATACAAAATATGGTAAATCTATATTTAGTTTATCTATATTTTTTCGATTAAAATTACTAAAAAGCGTAACATTAAAAAATAATCTGGTAGTTTTCTTCCTTTAATTTCCCAACGAAAACAAAAAAGTGACAGAAATTAAAATTTTAATAAATTTTTGGATATATACATACCATACATAAGAATGTGTGATTGAGATTTCTAAAAGTGCAGCATTGACAAATAAAATAGTATGTATTTACATATATGTTAGGATAAATACATATTAAGATTTTAGTGTCATATTTTACGATTATTTCTAAGACAACTATTTTCGATATTTATATTTAGGGGCTGATAGGTATTCTTCGTTATTTAACCATTTTTTAAATATTATAAAATTTCGTTCGATTGTATAAAGTTCTTCAATTCTGTAGAAATGCAATCAAATATAATATTTATACTATGTTTTTAAAATTTAACGGTTAAAAAATTAACCTAATTCTTTAAGGTCAAGATGAAATCCTGAAAAGACATAGATTCTTGAAATAAATATAAGTTATTTTTGTGTTTAGAAAACTAAAATTTGTTATTTTTTAAAATTTAACTTTAAACTTCTTATTAAACCTAAACTTTTAATTAGTAATATAAAAATAAATAAGTAAAAGAAGTTTATTTATTTACAATATTAAATAACTCTGGTAATTCAAATTCTTTTTAAAGCAATTTACAAAAATTAAATTATTTTTAACACGTGCTAATAGTATTTTCTGAAAATTGAAGAAAGTGTCTCTTGATTTCCTACATTTTATTCTTATACAATAAAATTGTAAGAAAATTTCCTAATTTAATTGAGAAATCACGCCAATTTTGCGAAAATTTTTAATAGGCCTTATTTCTCATTCTAATAGGAATAAAAGCCTAAATGCCTATGTTTTTATTGGTTAAACAGTAGGATATCAGTTAGATCTGAAAAATTTAATTTAAATATAAAATCTGTAAGTTATTTTAGAAAGGAAAATTTGAAAAAGTAAAAGCTTTCGAGTTGCGAAAAAATCTCACATAAACAAAATAAAAATATAAACAAGTAATAAAGCAGTTATACCCTAGTTATAGCAGTTATACCAACTTAGTTATACCCTACACCTGTTTGGTTCAAATTAAATAAAAAAAAAATTGTAATTTTAAAACCATAAAAGCTTTTATTAGTTCCGTAAGACATAATGAATGAAATTAATTTTATAACACTAAAAACGTTTTCTTATTAATTTATCTATTCAAAAATATTAACAATTCTTATTCATTTATCTATTTAAAAAAAAACTAAATATATTTATAAAATGCAATTACTAAATTACAAATTAAGAACTTTTTAAACAATACCATAAAATTTACCCACATACGGCAATTACTTCTCTTTAACAGGGTTTGTTAAATGATTTAGTACCTTTGATTAATTATTTCAATTTTAAATAATTTATATATTAACTTACTTAGTTTTTATGTTGTACATAATTCACTTTTAAATAGTTTAATTCTAATAATTTGAAAAATTCTGGTTTGAATTACTTTATTGATTTATACAAATTATGTTTACCTTTTCTTGAAATATTACCTGATCCACGTTACAGGTATGATTAATTTAAAATTGAAATATTAGGATTAGAATGGGTGAATTCTCAACATTATATTTATGATAAGGAATTTTAAGCACTTGTGTTATAAAAAAGTATTACAATCATAATACTCCTGCTTTTTGTGATCCCAAATTTCATTAAACTCAAAGTTTTTCGAAAGATATATTAATTTTTGATAATATACTTATATATTCATATAATTCATATTGCATATAATTTGATGCTTTTCAATATAAACTAAAAACATTATGGCTTTGATTTGACAAAAACAAAATATAGTAACTCAAATTTTTAAAATTGAAAATATAAAAACTCTAGTATATGTACTAATTTAACAGTTTCAAAAATGTAAGCAATATAAGATATCATGACAAATTTAAAAATTTTTATATAATTTATTTTTTTTTTTTTATTTTATTTATTTTGTAAGAATTTACTATTTTTAAAAAATATATATACAATTATTTGTATTTAGTTGCTAAAAAACTTTAAAAAAAATTTTTGATTCGCAATCCTAATTTTAAATATTTCAAATTAAATTTGTTATGCAATTAATAACAAGTTTTTTAAACTTTTTATAATTTGTTTTATTTTTAACATAATAAGGTAATTCGTTATACATTTTTAATCCCTTGTACAATACAGTGTTTTGTGCATTATCAGTTAAAAAGAAATTTAGTATAAAATTGAAAATGTCTCTTAGATGATAATAATGGACATCTTGTACTTATGTCAGCTTATTTGTTAAATATAGTGGAAGCATACCATTTTTCATTTTGTATACAAAAACTAAAACATTTAATTTCATTATCTGCCTTATGTTCATCCATTTTAATATATCCACCATACCTGTCACAGAGCTATACCGATTTAGTTTTAGTATTATTCTCTTACCCCAGTTTTGTAGTTTTTGTAGTATATCCATACATTCACCAGTTGCAAAAAGAATTATGGTAGAGAAATATTCAAAATGTGGTTTAACCATTATGTTGTAAATATTTATTACACATTTTAAAGTAATTTTTATTTCTTATACTCCTGAAAAAACAAAGCTTCTTAGCCACTTTTTTACATATATACTGAATATAACTTTTAAAATTTAGCTTATTATCTATGATTACGCCCAAATATTTAATTTCGTTCATTATTTCTATTTATTTTTTCTCAATTAATAATTTATTATTTAACTCTCCATTTATACACATTGCTTTTGTTCTTTCAATATTTAGACTAAGTTTATTCCCCTTTAAACCAATCATTCAATACCTTAAGATCTTTATTTATTTTACATACACATTCATCCACTAAATCACCTACTACATACATTAGAGAATCATCAGCAAATAATGAAATGTTTGAATTCTTCACCGTTAATTCGATGTCATTAATAAAAATTAAAAATAATAAAACACCTAGCACATTCCCTTGTGGAACTCCTATATGAATATCTAATGCTGCTGAAATTTTATTTTTAACCTAGGTTCTTTGACACCTATTACTTAAGTATGATCTGAACCAATCATATTCTCTGTCACGCACACCATATTTTTCCATCTTTTTGAGTAGCAGTTCAAGATCGACAGTTTCAAACGCTCCTCTTAAGTTAATAAAAACAGTTATAATAATCTTCTTGTTATGTACTTCCGCTTTCAAATTTGCAAAGGTTAAATTAAGCAATGATTCGCAGTTGTAATTTTTTCTGAATCCTGATTGATTTTCAGATATTATTTGGTTCCTTTCCAAAAAATTAGACAGCTGCGAATTAACCACCTTTTCAAATATTTTTGCTTCTGTAGTAAAATTTGAATTCATTAAATCTTTTCTCGACTTTGTCCAAATATCGAATTTTAGGAATACTATTATTAATTTCAATTATACTTTGAATAAAAAACTTATTAAATTCATTGGCAAGTTCTACTGCATCCGTTATTTTTTTATTTTCGAAGATTATTTCATTTCTGTTTGAATAGGAATTATTTTTAAGATTAATGATTTAATTCTACTCCACATAGTGATCTTTTGAATTTTGTATTTTATATTTATTTTAAATATACTAGCTTTCTCACTTAACGATTCGTAAAATTTAGTTGTTAAATGACTTCTAGATATAAGACTTTGCATTGCGGCTTTGTTATATTTAATATAAAAATATCTTTTACCTGTGTAATGGGCTGGACAGCATTACTGATATCTATTATGATTTTATAATCATTGTAGATTGTGGCTTTAATTTCAGAAGTGTGATTCGTTATCACAAAATCAATTACAGTTTTGGTGTTTTTTGTAATTCTAGTTGGCATACTGACAATTTGTTTAAATCCACAATCATTTATTCTTTGTGCCATTCTACAACTATTTGGGGAGTTCTCTAGCCATTAATATTGAAATCACCCATTATGATTACCTGCCCGTTAAGTTCTTTAATTTCATCAAATAAAGTATCAATACTTTTAAAGTACTCATTAAAACTGCACGTACTATTTGGAGATTAATATACTGTTCTAAGATAAACGGATTTAATATTATTATAAGCTTTTATGACTAGCCACCAAAGATTTAATTCTACATAGATTTTTTTAATAATTTAGTAGTTCTATTAGTCTCTTATAAAAAATAAAACTCCATCTGTATGTCTCGATTTTGAGTCATTTCTAATTAATTTCTAATTTTCAATATTCACCAAAGAATCATCATCGTCCTCTCTTAAGTGCGTGTCAGATAAACATATAACTTCAAATTTTTCTTTATTTACTAAATATTCTAATTCATTAAAATTATTAATAGTCCCTTGAATGTTAAGGTAGAGACAAGTACATTTAGATTTATTTAATTCATTCTTATTAACTAATTACTATAGAAAATTTTTTTCTTTTCTATATCTATTTTCCTCTTGTATACATGGCAGTTTAAGTCAAAAGCACTATGATTAACATTTAAATTTAAATTAATATCGTTATTTTTCCGAATGCAGTTGCAACATTTCTTTTAAGTGACATTACAATTATGCTCTCCATCGTATTCTTCCGCATAATTAGCACAAACTTTGGTATTTGTGCATTTAAAAGTATCATGTCCAAAGCCAAGGCATTTAAAACATCTTTTAATATACGTACCATCTAAAATTTTACAAACATCCCATCCTATCTTAATCTTTCCTGCTTCCATTACATTGTTATATTATTCAACATCTGTCTCAATTACAGTTACATACGGATTGTATTTCAGCTTATTATTTTTAAAAAATGTTTTTAATATCAATTCACTATCTTTTAAAACAATATTTTGTGCTTTAATTTTATCAAATAACTCTTTTTCATTCAATTTTTCTGAAATTCCTATCCCACGTAATTTAGGTTTTCTACCACTGGCTACTTTCACATCATGTTAATTCAAATTCTCATTAACAATACTTTTAATCGTAGATATAATGATTTTACTTTTCTCTACTTATTTTCTCCAAAAATTTTTTTTCTCATTCTATCCTTTTCTAATCATACGAATTTGAATTGAATATCCTTAAATTTTTCTCGTTTTTAATCAAGTAAATTAATAAAAAAATGTACGTTAAATATCAAAGTGCATTACTCATTAAAAATAGTCTGGGTGAGTACAAAATAGTAGGGTACGGAGCGATCCCTTCGGGGATCCCCTATCAAATTTTAGTGTTTTCGATAAAAAAAAGAGAACCAAAAATTTTGGCGGTCTATGTACCATATCACCAAAACTTCACGAGACATTGAACTCAATAAAAGGTACGATTTTTGATAAAAATTTGATCCCAACAAGCCAAGAAGAAATTCTGAACAATCTAAAAGATCAAGGTGTTACTAACGTTCACAAATTCATAAAAATAACTGACGGAAAATGTAACTATACAGGCCTTATACTTTTAAACTTTAACAAATATAAAATTCCAAATAAAATTGATGTTGCTTGGTATCAAGTTAAAGTAAAAGAATACTTTCCAAATCCAATGCGGTGTAAAAATTGCCAACTCCTTGGACATACAGCCAAACATTGTAACAATCCCGCGAACTGTGTAAACTGCAGTCTTCCGCCACATCAACCTTCAAATTGCACTAGAACAATGTATTCTAATTGCCTTGGAGAGCACCCATTTTCATCTAATACCTGCCCAAAATATCTACAACAAAAAGATATATTGAAAATTAAAACACAAAATAAGTGTAGCTTTGCCTAAGCTCGCAGAATTTACAACCAAAAAAATATAACTCTAATAAATAACTCACAAAATTTTTCATCTACAGGGTGTTTCCGACTCGATGGTCTTCCTTCAAATGGGAGATCGGGCATATCGAGCAGGTCTATTTTCATTAGTTTAGAAGTTATGGGGCCTTAACTGTTTTTCGACCATAATTTAGTTTTATTTCGATAAAATTGGAACCAAATTTTTCAAAAAAATTCAAATTTAGTTAAATTTCAGGTATCACAAAAAAGTTTTTACTTTATAACTTTCAAAGTTTTTGAGCTATAAAAGTGCTAGTATACTCAAAATGCAGGGAAAGAGAAGGGTAATATTTTGAAGTAAAAAAACTGTTATGTTAATACCGTTATTTTCTTGATAAAAGGGATTTAATTGATATTTTGTTAAAAATATTGGACTTTAAGCCCTTATAACCTCAGACTGAGAAACTTTAGAGTAATGTTTGATAGTACTTAAGAAATCTGCATTAATAAGCATTTAAATGCTATACTTATTTTTGTTTTATCTTATTTGGTTCCAATTTTATCGAAATAAAACTAAATTATGGTCGAAAAACAGTTAAGGCCCCATAACTTCTAAACTAATGAAAATAGACCCCCCCCCACCCATACAATTTTTTGTTCTGCTCGATATGCCCGATCACCCATTTGAAGGAAGACCATCGAGTCGGGAACACCCTGTATATTAAAAAATACTACACCACAAAAAAATATTGATAGCCAACCAAAATAAACTTTTAATTTTAAAATTAATCAAACACTTTCAAACACTATTAATCACAATAATAATCAAAACAAACAAAACATTATTTATTTATTTATTTATTTGAACCAAAACAAGGTTTTTACAAAAAAAATTCTTAAAACTAAAACTTATAATTAACATGAAATTTGATTACATTGCCAAAAAAATTTTAAAAACATTAAGAATCAAAAGTATAATTATTTGTTTATTTGTAGAAAATGCATACAAAGCAAAAACACAGTTGAAATTAAATTTATGAATACTAACTGTATTAACTAACTGTATAAAATAACTAAATTAAAAAAAAAATAATATGAACTTGAAGTGTAATATGATATAATGAAGGTTAAAATTATTGTCTTAGGTCATGAATGAATTTTAAGTTTAATTTATGTTTAAAAGTGTATCGAGAAATTTGTGTAGAATAAAGATGACTGTGTTTATTGAATGTAATGCAACATCTATTTATTGGTTCATTTTTTCCATATTCAGTTCTATGAGTATTTTCAACTAAGTATTTAGTGCTTCTCGTATTTCTTGCACCATTGTTTATTTTAAAGCTATCCAATAAATACCGAACGTCAATGTTTTTTCTTAAGACGTCAAAAGTAAAGCAGGAAGAAAGAATTTGCCTGCGTGAGGATAACGTTAACAATTCAATGAATTAAGTCTTTCGAGATAGCTAGGCAGAATTGAATAATCTCTAGGATTATATTGATTTCTTAAAGCGAAAAGAAGAAATTGCTTTTGTACGGATTCTATTCTATCAGAATGTATTTGAAATGCAGGATCCCACACAATATTACCATATTCAAGAATAGAATGTACTAAAGAACAATAAAGAGCTTTAGTTACAGCAATGCTGCTAAATTCTTTAGCTCTTCTTTTTATAAAGCCGAGCATTTTGTTTGCCTTGGAAATCATATACTCATAATGGAGATGGAAGTTCAGTTTATCATCCAACAGAATCCCTAAATCGGTAATGCTTCTAACCCTTTCAAGGGTTACATTATTTATATTATAACCGAATGAAATGGTAGATCTCTTACGTGTAAAACTTATAACCTTGCATTTTTCAATGTTTAGTTCTAGTTTATTAGAGAAGCACCATTCTTGTAGAGAATTAAGATTTGTCTGAAGTAATGCAACATCAGAGCTATTTTTAATTACATGATAAATCTTGAGATCGTCAGCAAATGCAACATGTGAAACACCGAAAAGTTTACTAGAAAGATCGGAAATGAATATATTAAACAAGAGTGGTCCTAAGTGGCTACCTTGTGGTACTCCTGATGTAACATTAATTGGGTCCGACAAAAATCCTTGAAATTTGATATTTTGCGATCTATTTGAAATATAGGAGAATATCCAGTAAAGAAAAGAGCCAGAAATACCTAAAGTTGCAAGTTTGTTTAGTAGAATTTTGTGATCAACACGATCGAATGCTTTGCTAAAGTCCGTGTAAATAGCATCAACTTGGTGCCCATTTTCCATTTCATTAAGGATTTCAGAAGTATAAACCAAAAGGTTTGTTGTTGTGGAACGACCTTTTCTGAATCCATGTTGTTGTTCGTTTAGTTTTGTATTAATGATAGGCGTAATTTTGTTAACAACCATTTTTTCGAACAACTTTGGAATAGTTGATAAAATAGCAATGCCACGGTAATTTTCGACGAATGATTTATCTCCCTTTTTATGAATAGGGGTAAGATAAGAAGATTTCCAAACAAGAGGGAAAATACCTGAAGAAAGAGATTTATTAAAAATATAATGAAGTGGATAAGTTAGATAATTAACACAGTTGTATAAAAAAGTCGGTGGGATTAGGTCAGGTCCTATACCTTTTTTAGTATCAAGTTTAGTGATTGCTTCAAATATTTCAATTTCGGTAAGATATAAGTCCGTAAAAATAGGATTTGAATTATTAATTAAGTTAGAGAAATCGAAATTAATTGGAGACTCGTGTGGACGATAAACTTTTTGAAAAGACTTAGCAAAGAAATTGCAGATCGTTTTAGGACAATTAGAAAACGTATTGTCTTTTGACATTACGCTTGGATAACCATAACTTTTACGTTTTGTGTTAACGAAGTCAAAAAACTTTTTAGGATCTGTAATTAATTTTTCGCCTACGTTAGTGAGATATCTATCATAAGCCAAATTAGATTTTTGTTTAAATTCAAAAGCAAGATCCTTGTACTTGTTTAATAAGTCATTATTAGGTTCTTTTGAATTTTTAATTATTTTGTATAGTTTATTGCGTTGGTTACGCAATGTCCTAAGTTCACTGTTCAGCCAAGGTTCGGTTGTCTTGTCCTTTTTGCGAATTTTAGGAACAAAGGAGTTAATTATCTCAAATAACTTTGCATAGAATTGAGAGATAATCAAATCAATATCCTGTTCGATTAACAGGTCGTCCCAACTGATGACTGATAAAGCATTATTAATGCTTTGATAATCAGCATTAAGAAAGTCATATACAAAAGTATTATTGTAAGATTTGGTAAAAAGAGGTATAGCAGTGGAAAATTCGAAGACGATTGCGTTATGATGCGGAGTGTTTGTAAAAAGGTTTTCTGAATCATCAGCGAGCTTTACCACCACTTTATCATATGCATTCGTGAATGCAAGATCTAACCACTTGTAATAATTATTCGGAAAGCTGATAATTTGTTGTAAATCGTTACCATAAAATACATTAATTAGATCGAAATCTATTTCGTCCTGAAAGTTGATTGGTAGTAACAAATTATCAGATTCGTCAACAATAAAAGATAAAGAAGGACGGTTAAAGTCCCCTAAAATTATAATTGAATCATCCTCATTCATATTTGATATAACCTGCTGGTATATCTCGAAAAATTCCGAATAAGAGGAATTGTCAGAATTAGGAGGAAAGTAAACAATACCCAGGTATAAAAAATTATTACCTAAGTTAACTTTAATAAATTGGTGATCAAAAGAGTGGTAAGTCCTAGTGATTAATGCCACACTAGATAAGGTATTGTTTACTGCAAGTAGTACACCACCACCACGAGAACAATTTGTAGCAAGATAATCCCGATCTTTTCTATAAATCGACCAAGTACTGTCCAAAATTTCTTCATTAACAAAGGAATCGTTTAACCATGTTTCAGTGATAGCAATAATATTAAATTCACATGACTTAGCATCAATACATAATTTCTTAAGCTTTCCCCTCATACCACTGCAATTGTGGTAGAATAATTTCAGTTTATTAGAGGAACTAACGCTATTTTTGATACTATGGTTAGACAGTGTGACTAAATTTGAATTAGTGTAAGAATCGATATTAGAATATTGTTCGAGACTTGCATAATTATTTCGTGTTTGGACGAAAAAACTTGTTATAGTTCTCGCGAGATTGGTACAAATGATTATAGTAGTAATTTATTAAAAGCCTTACTCAAACAAAAAATCAAAATAATAAACTAATTGAACAAAATAATAATCTAAGTTGGACAAAATAATCTAATTAAACAAAATAATAACCCAACTTTTTCAAATTTAATTTCTTCTTCTCTTACTCCAATAATAAATGAAATAGTGATAAAAGTGATAAACAATTCCACAATAAATAAAAAAAATAGCATAGAAAGAGAAAAAAATATACTTAAAAATAATTCATATAAAAACTGTACAATTCTGAATGAATTTAATTTCCCAGTAAACTCCGCAACACAATCCACACGGCAAATTCAACCGCTAGCAATGATAACTTGATAAAACAAACGAAGAGATTATTGACCGCTTGGATTTTTCTGATATATAAACATAATATCAATTTTAAGAGTACAAATAGTAAATTTATAAAATATATAAATTATAATATATTAAACAAAAAAAGAAATAATAAAAATTGTGTGCATGGCAATTAATTCATTCCTTATTTTCTGGCTCTGCGAAATAGCGTCTAATGAAATAAGGTCTAAAAGTGAATAATGAAATAAAATAACAAAATAAATTTTTAAATCTTATTTCATTTCTCTAAAAATTTATAAAAAGAAAAAAATAAAAATTTTTATTATAATTGTCCATTGAAAAATTTATTAATATTACCTGCGTATTAAAATTGTGACTAACTTATCCAGTAAAAATATCAAATAATAAGCGAAAGTGGTGGTATTGTTGTAGGAGGTAAAAAAAAATAAATTTATAAAAATAGAGACGACATTATTATGGAAGCCGGCATACTTTTGGAAAAAGGAAACATTACCGTATCCACTTTTCTAAATAGAATGGTTTATCCCAAAAACAGAATATGCACAGATATGGAACCGTTAGAAAACTTTTTTCAAGATTTCCCTGAATCAGAATATGAGGATATTGATAATGCTGATACGGATGTGGATAACACATTCAATAATAATGATACTATCAATTGTGTTGTTTGTCAGGACAATAGATCTAATATCGCGCTATTACCTTGCAAACACATGAAGATTTGTAGCGAATGTAGTTTAAAAATGCAGGCAAACGCCTTAGCGGATGGAACTACAACGAGCTTTACTTGTCCTTACTGCCGAGCCATTGTGCAAGATACTTTGCAAGTTTTTGTATAAAACTTTATTTTTCTATTTTTAAAAAAGAATTTTTTTTGTTATTTTGTAGAAAATAAAATTTATTTAGATCTTATTTAATTTTTTTCATTTTAGTTTTGTTTTTTATTGGTTTTTAGATTTAATTTCATTTAAATTTTAGATGTTATTTCATTCAAAATTAGATCTTATTTCACCAAAATTTTTAGATGTTTTTTCATTGTGAAATAAGATGTAAAAAATAGCAAAATTTTAGATGTTATTTCATTTTTTACTTTTAGATCTTATTTCATTAGACGCTATTTCGCAGAGCCTTATTTTCTATTCTCTCTTATCTTTCTTTTTATAATCTGCAATAATATTTACTGTTTAGTTAATTTTACATTATTTATAATGCTTTATATTCTTAAATTGAATATTAAAGACAATTATAAAAAAATTAAAAAATTAAAAATTAATAATAAATTACAAATTGAAATAATTTTTTTAAAAAAAATAAAACACTTCAAAAATTCAAAGTTCTCCTTTTTCTTTATACCCGTATGACTATATAGTCAAAGGGTATAATAAATTTGCCATTACGTTTGTGACGCAGAGAAGGAGGGGGGGTAGATATAGACTCAAGTGTATGGATCGGATCAGAATCGAAAAAAAAATCGATTTAGCTATGTATGTCCGTCCGTCCGTCCGTCCGTCCGTCCGTCCGTCCGTCCGTCCGTCTGTCCGTCCGTCCGCACGATAACTCAAAAACTAAAGGAGCTAGGATCTTAAAATTTTCGCAAATTCGTTTTTTTTCAATAGCCGTCATCGCTATTAAAATCCAGCTATTTTGGTCCGTGGGTTCGGGTGGCTGCCATACAACTTCTTTTTTTATATGAGTATTTCTCTGTACCTATTACAGCTACTTGTCTGAAATGTTGGCAAAAGTAGTTTAGTTTTATGGCTAAAGTTTCTGCAAAATTTGGTTGATCTGTTGCAGTGAGTTCGAGTAGCTGCCATACAACTCCTTCTTTTATATGAGCATTACTCTATACCTATTAAAGCTGGGTGTCTGAAATTTTGCCAAAAATAGTTTAGCGTAATGGCCAAAGTTACTGCAAAATTTGGTTGGTCCAATGCAGAGGGTTCGAGTAGCTGCCATACAACTCCTTCTTTTATATGAGCATTACTCTATACCTATTAAAGCTGGGTGTCTGAAATTTTGCCAAAAATAGTTTAGCGTAATGGCCAAAGTTTCTGCAAAATTTTGTTGGTCTACTGTAGAGGGTTCGAGTAGCTGCCATACAACTGCTTATTTTATATGAGCATTACTCTATACCTATTAAAGCTGGGTGTCTGAAATTTTGCCAAAAATAGTTTAGCGTAATGGCCAAAGTTACTGCAAAATTTGGTTGGTCCACTGCAGAGGGTTCGAGTAGCTGCCATACAACTCCTTCTTTTATATGAGCATTATATTTCACCTAATAAAGCTGGTATGTTTGAAATTTTGCCAAAAGTAATTAATGTTTATAATAATAATGATATAATGTTTATATAAGGGTCATACGGGTATCCCAGAGTTGACACAGTCTACTCTACTACACTCTTCCTCGTTTTCTATTATTTCTTAACTTTCTCTAATATTTTAATCTTATCTAATTTTACTTTAATTATAATACTTTATATTCTTAAATTGAATATAAAAGACTATTATGATAAAGAATCAGAAATTCTGAATAAATTAAAAATTCCAATAAACTTTAAAAAAAGGCAAATAATTCTACAGAAATTCAACAAATTTGTCAAATTTTCGAATATCTTGGAGTACTCCATTTCCAAAAATTTTTCTTATATCTCAAAATAAAAACAACTAAATACCAAATTTAATAATTTCACAATTTTTTCAATGAATAAGATAAATAATAGAACAATAAACGATATAGTACAATGGAATATTCAAGGCTATCATAACAACAAATCATTTTTAGAAGTACTAATACAAAAATATAATCCATTAATTATAGCTTTGCAAAAAACTAATATACATCAACCTAACATTAAAAACCACTATAAACACTACAAATGTCTACTACCGATAACGCACCACAGGTGCGGAGGTGTAGGCTTCTTGATCGACTTCGGTATAAAATTTGAACAAATTCAATTAAGTTCACCCCTTCAAGCTATCGCTATCAAAACTAAATTACCAAATTTTAAAGAAAATATCACTATTATTAACGTCTATCTACAAAACGAACTTAAGCTCGAAAACGCGCATTTAGATCAATTAACGTCAGAAGATGACAACGGCGAAGTTTGCATTATAAATGATGGTTCTGCAACACTTTTGAATACCAGAGGAACTCTGACATGCCCAGACCTCACAATAGCCCATACATCAATGCCATATCAACTAAATAATTACATTTTCAGATCCTAGGTCATACACAATGATTAAAAAACGAACTACAGAACACATTCAAAATATAAGACAACAAAAATGGGACTGCTCAACTTCCTTTAGGAAGCAAATCATCCCAAACCTTAAAGAAACCAAAATTATCAACAAAGCAAGTAGGGAAACCGGAATAAAGCTGACACGGATTAGAATGGGGTCCACTCTAAACACACACAAACACATATTTACCGGAGAAAATCCTCCCATATGTCGATTTTGCAACAATACTGTAACAGTAAAACACGTATTTCTAGAATGTCCGGAAACACTTAGAATCTGGGCCAATGAATCTAACCCAATAACAGAAAATACCAAAAGCAGCATTAACTAAATAATAAAATTCCTAGAACACCACGAAATATGGAAAGAAGTATAAATAAAGCCACAAAGAATAAAACACAGACAAAAATAGAAAACATAAGAATATAAATACTATTAATGTATAGATTAAGATTTTTTAAGTTGGCCCACATGCCCTTATGGCAACCGGCCCAAACAAATTCATAAATATGTATTTATATTGAATTAAAAACACTTTTATTATTATGTAATTCACTAAATTTATTTATTTAAATTCTATTCTATTTAAATTATTGTTTTTATTATTTTTATTATGATTTTATATTATTATTTTAATATTGGATAATGTAAATTAAATTATTATATACAAAGTTTATTTATAATGAAAAAATAAATCTTTTTTATTTTTATTATTTTTGATTTTACGTACTTTAATCTTTACGTCCACCGAATGATTGATCTTTTCTTCTTTCTCCCAAAAATAACACATGGTATTGTTTGTCATTTTAACAAAATTAATAACTGGTAATTATTTAATAAAAAATATTATTAGGGTGAAGTGTCGAATTCCTACTCCTAATCTTGAAAATAGTTAAAAATGAACGCGCCTCGTCTGTCGGTAATAATTCTGCAAGGATATCCAAATGTTTTAGAAATAACCTCGATCTTTTTGACAACTTCATCTGAATTTAGGGTTTTTGTCGGGAACAACGTAGTGAATTTCGTGAATGCGTCGACTACATCCAGAATATATCGATAATTCTTCTTGCTATTTTGCAAAGGCCCCAGATGGTTCAGGTGAATTGTGTCTAAGGGACGATCTCCCTTGGGAATAGGATAAAGTAAACCTTCTGATTTTCCTGTTTTTATCTCGGATAATAAACATCTCAAACATCCAGCTATGCATCTTTCCGTTCGCCGTCTTAAATCGTTGATATAATATTCTTTGTTTAATATCTCCATCATTTTTTGTGCGTGAAAATGTCCTCTTTCATGAGTCTCTTTTATGAGGTTGGTTTTCATACTATCTGGAACGACATATAAAAGGTTATTATTACAGTTTTTACATGAAATACCGTTATTCATTATATAATATTGATATTGAACTCTTTTTATCAACTCAATAATTGCGTTAAGTCTCTCATCTCTTTGTTGTATTGTTGCTAATTTCTTCAGAAATGTATTGTCGTTGATATATATGCACATGGCTACCGCGTGGCGGCTTAATGCATCCACATGTTGAATGCGAGTTCCAGGCCTATGCTCTATTTCATAGTCGAATTCTTCCAATAAAAGTGCCCATCTAGCGACTCGAGTGGTTAGGTCTTTTTTACGAGCTGTGCACTGGAATGCTTGACAATCGGTGATTATTTTGAATTTTTGTCCTAGAAGGTAAATTCTGAATTTCTTTACCGCTTCGATTATTGCTAACTCCTCTAGTTCGTAACTGCTATATTTTCTTTCCACATTACTGGTTTTTTGCTCATGAAGTATACTGGATGTAATGCTGAATCCTCAGAATCTCTTTGCAATAATACTGCGCCATACCCATCAATGCTTGCATCAGTGTGCAGTTCTGTTGGTCAACCTTATTTGAATATTTTTAGAACTGGGCTGGAAGTTAAATCCTCTTTTAGTTTCTTAATAGCTGCAAGCTGGTTGTCCCCAATTTGAAATTTTGATTTTTCTTTAAAATGTCGCTCAATGGTCTTGCCACCAAAGCAAAATCGCGGATGAATTTCCTGATGTAACCAGCTAGCCCTAGAAAACTTTGTAACTGCATAACGGTGGGCGGGCATGAGAAATTAATCACTGCTTTTATTTTATTTGAACACGGAGAAATTGTTCCTTTTCTAATACGATGCACTAAATATTCAATTTCAGAAACTGGCATTTCTTCCATTTTATTCTAAGACCGTTCTGCAACTTTAAAGGTTCTTCTGAGATGTTTGACTGCCTCGTCGATTGATTTGAATGGTATCACAATATCGTATATATATAACCACATTTGATTAGATCCCTAAAAATATAATTAATATATTTTTTATATATCGACGGAGAATTGCACAGGCCAAAGAGAACACGATTGAATTCATAATGCCCGTTTTGAGTGACGTATGCTGTAAATTTCCGACTATTTTCCTCTATCTTCACGTGGAAAATCCCGTTCTCCAAGTCCAATGTGGTGAAATAATTTGCATCCTGCAATTTGTCCAATTGGTCCTCTATAACTGGTAACGGATAACGTTCCTTATGTATTTTTTATTTAACTCTGTTATCAATGCATAATCTAACTGAATTATCTTTCTTCTTTACCAGTACGATCTGACTAGCATAGTCTGACGTACTCTCCCGCATAATATCCTTTTTCATCCATTCTTTCATCTGGTTGTCAATTATGTCACTTTCTACTGGAGAAAATTTTCTTGGTGTTCGCGCAACAGGCTCATCTATTCATTCTTCATCTATTAGCAATATTCTCATTTCGGTTGGTGATACAGTCGGGTCAACAGTTAAATAATTAAGCACAAGACTATATCTCAGTTTAATTTGCGCCAAATAGCAGTTGGTTCCTTCTTGTTGAATTTTTACGGATCCTGCTTCCTCTTCAGTTTTATTTTGGCATTTTTTTGTAATTGTGATTTCCCTTTCTTCTATTTTAATGACCGCCTTCGATAACAAATTAATGCCAATCAGCATATCTGGTTTGATATAAGAATTATGAACCAAATGTACTGTAATATTGTCAAAAGTAATGTTATTGTCTGTAATATCAACTACACAGGCACCTTTGGTTTGCACAGTGGCTGCTAGGCCACTTACTGAAATTTTTTGATTGCTAAAAATAGATTTTGGGTTAATTAAATTAATTAACGACTCTTTAATTATACAAATATTGCTCTCTGTATCAATTAATCTTTTTAAAATCACATTATTAATTTTCACTGGACAGTAAAGATCTTCGGTCTGGGCAATGTGTGAAATCTGCAATTTCTATCGGCATTCAGTACGTTTATGGCCAAATTCATTACAATTGAAACATTTTGGGCCATTACCCTTATTTGGACTTGCGTAAGCTTCATGTTGGCTGGAGCCGCAGTTAAAACAGTATTTTTTTCTTTCGGCTGGTCTAATTGGTCTTTCAAATTTTCCATATGAACTTGGTTTCTGAGATTTTTCATAGTCGTTAAATTTCCCAGTTGTTGCTTCTTTTTCATCCCTTTTTATTTTTTCATAAATGAAAAGCTTTTCTTTTAAGTCTTCAAGACTTGTTGCTCCATACAAGATTTTACTGCTTGATACATCTTTTATTCCTTCCACGATGTTATTTATTATGGATGACCCGTCCATTTCTATTTGAGATGCTATTCCCACCATATGGTATAAATATTCTCTGAATGCCTCATCATGTTTCTTCCTTCTTTCTCGTAGCGCCTTACTGAGATCTCTGCGCTATTGAGTTTCGACGCGAATTCTTTTAATAGTGCTGTTTTTAGATTGTAAAACAATTCTGATTTTGCTCCGCATTCTATAAAAAGTTTTGTTGCCCCAACTAAAGATTTTTTGCAAAAAATAAAACGCTGTAATTCATTCCACTTAAATGTTTCTGCGTACTGCTCAAATTCGTTCATCCACCTTTTAACATTAATTTTTTCATCACCTAAATATTTTTTGATTAAGTTCTCAAAATCAGCAAAATTAACTTTCACGCATTGTTGATACCTTCGCTCAACTCATGGTATATTCTAGTCTAGTGGAACTACCACGTGTTTCGACATCAAATCCTACCGCAGAGTCACTTCTGTTTCTGTACCTATTGCTTTTACCCATATTAGAATAAAATTTTTTATAGTTTTATAAAAATAATTTGTTTTTTAAACAGAATTTTATTTTTTTTTTAATTTAAATTTTTTTTTGAATATTTATTTATTTAGTTTTTATTACAAAAATATCGATTATAATTATCTGTAGATCAATTATGTAGTTCATCTTACACACAATTCTTATTTCTCTTTCTACTTTACCGTATCTATTCTTTGACGCTTCGATTAGGCTTCCGTTACCTCTATAAAATATAAGCTAGTGTTATCGATTTTTCCAGTCTTTTTTTTTTCGTTGTATGACCAAATAGTAGTTTTGTATTAAATTTTTTTAATTTATATTCCAGAAAAAGAAAAGTTTGTTTTAAAATGACAGCTAAATTAATTTTACTAAAATGTAAATTTTATTTTCTAATTTATTTTTTAATTTTCTTTTAATCAAAATTTAATTGTTCAGATCGCTTTTCAAAAAAAAAAAACGAACAGCGTCTCGAAAAAATTTAATTTAAAAAATTTTAATTTTTAAAACGTTACTTAATCGTATTATATGTGCTTATATATCTTAAACTGTTCACTTATTTTTTAAGCTGTTCTTTTAGCACATGTGGCTTCTATATTTAGTGTTTTTTTTATACCCGTATGACAATATAGTCAAAGGGTATAATAAATTTGCCATTACGTTTGTGACGCAGAGAAGAAGGGGGGGGGGGAGTATAGACTCAAGTGTATGGATCGGATCAGAATCGAAAAATAAATCGATTTAGCTATGTATGTCCGTCCGGTCGTCCGTCCGTCCATCTGTCCGTCCTTCCGTCCGTCACCACGATAACTCAAAAACTAAAGGAGCTAGGATCTTGAAATTTCCACAAATTCGTTTTGAAGCAATAGCCGCCATCGCGATTTAAATCCAGGCATTTTGGATGATAATGGTCATACGGGTATCTCAGAGTTGACACAGTGTACTCTACCGCACTCTTCCTCGTTTCTATTATAAACTGTTTTGGATAATTCTTTTGAAATTAAATTCATTAAAATAGATACAAGATAATATAAAATAAAATTATTTTAATTATAAAACTTTTTTTTTTTCGTTTTACAGTCTAAATGCTTAAAAATGCTTATATATTTTTATACCCGTGCATACATATATGACATCGGGTATATTAGATTTGCTCCTCCGTTTGTAACGCATCGATCTAGACGAGCTAGATATAGTGTCAAGGGTACGTATCGGCTCGGAATCGAAAAATTAGTCGATCTAGCTATGTGTGTCTGTCCGTCCGTCCGTCCGTCCGTCCGTCTGTGTGTCAGCACGATAACTCAAAAACTAAAAGAGCTACAGTTTTGAAATTTTCACAAAATATTTTTCAATCAATTTCTAGGTTCCCTATTTTTTTTGGTTAAGATCGGACCAAAACTTCGGGTAGCTCTCGAACAGCTAACTTTTTTAACTCCAATATTTTCATACAAAAATTTGAAATTTAGCTATGCACCTTGTAACATGAAATTATATGAATTTTGTTTGTTTTTGTTTTTTTGTTTCTTTGTTTATTTTTTTTTTTGTATTTTTTTTTGTACGATTTCGAGTTAGAATTTTATATGATTTAAATGATGCGTAGTTTATTTAAGATAAGCAAAAAAGAACACAAAGATTTTTTTTAAGTAAATGGCTTATTGATATTGATAGATATTTATGAATATATATGATGAATCATCATGATGATTATTATATGAATAATGATCATATGAAGTTGATTTGGCTTAAGTTTAATATATTCGTGAATTAAAAATTAATTATAAGAGATGGAATTGAAAAATTAGAGCAAGAGTTTTGAAATTCACACAAAACATTTTTGGGACATTTTTGAGGTTCCCTATTCTTTTTGGTTAAGACCAGATCAAGGTTTTGGGGAGCTGCCACACAACTTCTTTGCACCAATATGAATTTATACTACGAGGATGAAAATTACACACTGTTAGTTATATAATGAATCGAGCACTTATATGAAGTTTCAAAATGTTACGGCCCCATTTTCGGGGGGCTGCTATACAACTTCTTTGCACCAATATGAATTTCTAGGAAACTGATTATACTACGAGGATGAAAATTACACACTGTTAGTTATATAATGGATCGAGCACTTATATGAAGTTTCAAAATGTTACGGCCCCATTTTCGGGGGGCTGCTATACAACTTCTTTGCACCAATATCAATTTCTTGGAAACTGATAATACTACGAGGATAAAAATTACACACTGTTAGTTATATAATGAATCGAGCACTTATATGAAGTTTCAAAATGTTACGGACCCGTTTTCGGGCAGCTGCCATACAAAGTAATCAATTCGATAACTGTGAATCTAATGAAGCTACGAAGTTAAAATCAAAACTGGGCAGGTAAAGTAATAGGACAAGTTAGTTGGCAAAGTTGGACATCACTCGGACCAACTTTTAGGGTGGGCTATTTTTTTTTTTTTTATGGGATAATAAGTTAATCAAAAATTATGGGATACCTAATAAGTTAAATATTTTTTAAACTATTTTACTTTCTTATATTTTTTTTGTAATATTTATAATAGCATAGGGGAAATAAATAACGGTTAGTGGGTATGCACGGGTATCTCAAAGTTGACAAGGGCAACTATAATCTTCCTCGTTTTTTACAGGATTCCGGTTGAGCCCCCAAATATGGAATTAAAAACACTTTTATTATTATGTATTTTACTAAATTTATTTATTTCAATTCTATTCTATTTAAATTATTGTTTTTATTATGATTTTATAAGATTATTTTAATATTGGATAATGTAAATGAAATTATTATGTACAAAGTTTATTTATAATGTTTAAATTAAATCTTTATTATTTTTAGTATTTTTATTATTTTTGATTTTACGTACTTTCATCTCCACGTCCACTGAATGATTGATCTTTTCTTCTTTCCAAAAATAACACATGGTATTGTTTGTCATTTTATCAAAATTAATAACTGGTAATTATTTAATAAAAAATATTGTTAGGGTGAAGTGTCGAATTCCTACATTTATACATTTTATCAATAAGAATAAATAAATAAATTATATATGTATATATTTTTTTTTTTTTTACGAGGGAATGGAAAGCTCGAAAGCCACCCATTGGAACTATGCGATGTTTCGTTGGGTAGTGTATGATTTTAACACACCAAAACTACACCCTTTTTGAACCAAACAGAAGGAGGGAACCTGTAATACAAATGTACAGTTTTGTTACAGGGATGAAGATATGGAAGGATTTAGGATTGTGGGGGAAGTTATTTGGAATATCCGGTTTATGGGGGATGGGGAAAATTAAATTGGGTATTTAGAAGAGAGATGTTAATGTTCTTCTTAAATTTGGTTAAATCGTACATATATACTCGTACATTATCAACTTTGGGGAACACATTTGGTGGAATATGGTTCCATAAACGAGATGAGCGCATGACAAACGAATTTCCATAAGTCGTGTTGCATCATCTGGGTAGCTCAACTGTGTAGGGATGAGCATCTGTTGCCCTCCTTGTTTCCGTTTGAAAAATCTTGAATGGAGGCATAACTTGTTTGGTTTCTTTAGAACAGGTGTTAGTCCATAAAGATATCTATAAAACAAGGTCAGTGACCCAAAATTGCGATAATGGCTGAGTGGAGTGAGCGTTGAGGTAACACTGGAATCATTTATAAGACGAATAGGTTTATTTTGCACTTTATCAAGATATCCCAGCGCCGTAATGAGTGCACCAGCCCAAATGTTTGCATTATACTCCATTTTCGGTCGAGTATAAGTTTAATAGATGTTAAGGAGATCAGAAGATGAGAAGTAAGTTTTGCAGCGATACAAGAATCCCAAACATTTAGCAGCGTCCTTAGCTACTCCAAAATTTGATTTGACCAAGTCAATTTTTGGTTTAGCTCAATCCACAGAATGTTCAAGTTCAAGTTGCGTGTGGTGCAAAGCTTCTCCTTGAAAAGAAAGGTTCGGAATAGTTGATGTTATTTTTCGCGAGACTAGACAACATTGGGTTTTTTTGGTGTTTCACCCCATTTGTAAATTTTAATTAAATCTTTGTTTAATTCACCTATAGTGAAATTTTTTGCTGTTGAATTAACCAGATGATTATTGTTACAGCGGCTATGAAATTCATAGGAAGCAACAAGGGTATTGTCGTTTGCAAAGCTATGGATTGGATTGGAGGTTATTGGTAGTAGGTCATTAATAAATATTAGGAAAAGACTGGAGGGCACAAACCAGCATTTACTATAAAAGACACCAGCATTTATTTGAAAATCTTTACATATTTATATATTTTCTTTTTTTTCATACATATTTATACAATTTTTTTCTTGAATAGCTTTTTGTACTTGTTTATGGATATGAATTAAATATTATATTCTTGCTTAATCAGCTCTAATGGAATTAGGTCATTGTCACCTATTGGTGTCAAAGTAATTGCACTTTGGTTTTTACAACCAGCTCGTTCGTTCGTTTTTTATTTTAAGATTTTCCTGAATCTTGGTTATATTATTTTTAAGCTTTTTCAGCCTAGTTACATAAAAATAAAGCGAGAATATTGAGAACAAAATTATTACTAATATTAATACTATAAATGAAATATTAAATGAATAGTTGATTTTTTATGATATTTAGTTCTTTTATTTCTTTTAGGTTATCTTTATGTTTAATAAAAATTTTTTCAAAAATAAAATTTTTGTTTATGAAGACAATATGTTTCCCTTCTGGTATTACAAATCGATCGGCAAATTCATATGTTTTACTAGTATATTTCTTTTAATCCATTTCTACAGTACAATTATCAAATGTAATAAAATAGTTTTCTTTGAGTATAAATTTTTTTCTTTTAAAAGTTTTGGGGCCTCGGTAGTGTAGTGGGTAAGCATTTGGCTTATTAACCGAGGGGGTCCGGGTTCGATTCCCGGTCAGGTCATACAATATTTAATTAAAAAAAATTATTGAAAAATAATTTTTCTTTACGAATCCCCATGGTGACCAAATATAATATAAATACACAAATATATAATAAAACAAAATAAATAATATAGTAGTGATAAATAAACAGAAAGTATTTAATTTAAGAAGCCCAAATGCCAAATAGGCAAAGGACTATAATAATATCAGGCAATATTTATTATTGTCCTGGTACTAAATATAAATAAATAAAATAAATTTTAAAAGTTTTTTGTTTCTTATATTTTTTAAAAGTTTTTCTTCTTCTTTAATAATAATCATTTTGCAACTGAATTATAGTAGAATTTGCAAAAAATAATGAAGAATTACTAGTACTTTCTAAATCATTAACTATCTGTAAAATTTCAGATGGGTATATTATATGTAAAATTATATCGAATTTACTTACAAACTCTACTTCATCTGTTTTGACTTCTACATAACCTGTTTCGGTATTAATTTTTTCAATTTGCAATGTTGAAGACGTAACCTGAGGTGCTAGCACTATTAACAGTGCTATCCATATTAGTTTCGCCTGAAAATTTTAAAGGTCTTTAAATATTGTTTTCATGTATATTTTGCAAAAGATATTTTCTAAATTGAGGTTGTTCTTTATATCTTACACTAGTATAATTTTTAGCACATTTTTAAAAAAATTTGTAAAAATATGCCTATATAGCTTCACTCTGTCCGTCCGTCCGTATGTTTACAAAACTTTTACACCGTTTGAAATAGAGTAAAGAAATTTAACCCACAGGTAGATATTACAAAAAAAATAATTTCGTAGAAGAATATTTTTCTCTAGCCCCACCCGTTACAGAGCTACAGCCACTCAAAGTTGGAAAAAGCCATTTTTTAATTGTTATAACAAGAGTTCTGTTAAGTGTATTTTCAATCTAACAACGGCAAAAGATAGCTGGTTTTACAAACTTTATAAATTTTTAAAAGGCAAATGTTTAGGGTTGCCATACATAACTAAAATTTACAATCATGCAAAAGTCAATGTTTGGAAAATTTTTGCCACACATATCTTCTAAACGGATCAAGGTGGGAGAAGTTAGGTCCTCCGAAATTAGTAGGAGTCGGTTAACAAATTTCTTTTTTCATGCCCCCTGTTTAGGAGCTATAAGGGTTCGAAAATTGAAATTTTGCTATTTTTAAACACCTGTAACTTGAATACCTGTTCAAATTTTTTTTTATAAATATACAAAATTTACAGCTGCAGCATTATATTTCAACATTTTCCTTAAATTGAAGAAATTGTACGTTAGTTTTAATCATTTTTACTTAAATAATAAAATTCTAGGTAAAATTCCAAATTTTAGCGGAGTTCACAATTGATTTCCTAGAACCGAAAAAAAATGGAAGGGTGAGGAAAGGAGGGGGGTGGGCAGATCCATCATGCAAAACCAAAAATTTTGGAACCTTCTCCATTGAAGGGCTACTAGGTCTTAAAAATTAAAACTTTTATGTTTTTATAAAACAATAACTTATTCACCAGTGTAAGATTCTCCAAAATTTAAAGTTAACATTAAGGCTCCAACATTATATTTCGCACTTATTGATAGATTTGGTTGAGTGCATTGGGGTTATATTCTAAGTATTTCACTATTAGTTATATAATTAATAAATTAATGAAATAACTAAATTATAATATTACCATTTATTTTTATATATATTTTTATAAAATTAAATGATAAAATACTCATTAAGAAACCGTATATAATTTTAAAAAGTGTTTTTTAACAACCTTTGGTTTTTTTCCTCACTTGTTTTTCAAATACGTTACAATAGGATATGCAACTTTGGCGTAGTCTTTAATAAACTTTCTATAAAAGCCAGTCATACCAAGAAATGATTTAATTTGTTTTGTTGTGACTGGTAGTTTTAGATTTCTGATCGATTTAATTTTTTCAGGGTTTGGTTTTATTCCCTCTGGTGTTAAAATGTGCCGTAAGTATTGCGTTTCTTTAGATAAGAAATTGCATTTGTCTATTTGGACCTTAACATGGTTGCTCTAATGTGTTTAGAATTTTTTTTAGATTCGTCATATGTTCCTCTAGAGATGTGCTAAAAATTAATATATCGTCAAGGTAAACGACACAAATTTTATTAATATGTCCTCAATACAGAATTCATCAGTCTTTGAAATGTCGCTGGAGCATTTTTGAGTCCAAAGGTCGCGTGTTGTGAAGTATTGCGACGTTCCCAGCTTATCTAATATTGCCTCAATATTAGGAATTGGGAATTTATCGCTAATGGTTACATCATTTAGTCTTCTATAATCAATCACGATTCTATTTTTTCCATTTTTGCTGTCCTGAATTGTCCTTTTTCTTTGGCACAATCCATAATGGACTATTATAAGTGGAATTGCTTTCTACTACTATCTCTTGCCCCAACATTCTTTGATTTTATGTTCAATATCTTGTTCATGTACCTTTGGGTACCGGAGAATAGATAGGTTCGTTTGTGGTTGTTATAATTTTATGTTGAACCTCATGAGTAAAGGACAATGAGTTTCCTTCTTTAAAAAAAAGGTTTTCATAGTACATCAATTAGTTCAATTCTTTCTTAATTACTTAAATTACTTAAATTAATATTGGCTAGTAAATTGCCTTTTTTTTGTTCAAGTGCATTTATATCGATATCAAATGTGTAGCCACTATCCAAAAAAAAATATTTTATTTTGGTTTATTTCAATATAATTCTTTTCGAAATTAATAATGGCTTGAAATGGTTTTAAAGCGTGTTTTCCTAAGATTACGTCATAGTTTCTTTTCAACTTTATTACTTTCCAAGTAATGGTCCCAATTCTATTGAATTTCTTGGGAATAGGAGTTTTAATCTCAGCTTTTTCATTAATTCCGTTAATTGTAGTATAGAATTTAGATTTTTCTAATTTAATTTCTGGAAAATTTTCAATAACGTTTGGTCATAAAATACTAGTGGTAGAACCTGTATCTACTAAACATCTAATTTTCTTATTATCTATTGTTAAATTAATTATTGGAATGTTGTATTCCGAGGCTCGTCTTGAAAATTTACAGTAGTATCCTTTAAGTTCCTAACTTCCATCGAATTAGGCTTATCATTGAAATAATTGCCATCATCATAAATACGTCTATTAAGATTTCTATTTCTAAGTTGTGAATTGTGAGAAAAATTTGTTTATCTAGCGCTTTGATTGGAATTAGGATTTGAGTTGTTAAAATTGGTTATTCTGTTTGAGTTAAAAGTATTTGGTTGTTCTCTAATTTGATTTGAGTTTATGTTAAAATTTTTATTTCTGGAAAAATTAATTAATTGACGAGAGCGTTCAGAATTATCAGAAGTGGGAAATTTATTTTCAAATATATTATTTTTTCTATTATTCATATTAAATTTATTGCTCATATTAAAATTACCGTTAAAATTTGTTCTACTACTATCTTTATTAAAATTATTATTTATTTTTGATTACTAACGCTAAAATTTTTATTTTTGTTAAAATTTCCGAATTGGTTTTTATGGTTGAAATCTATATTTCTACTATCATCTAAAAGTTTTAGTCTTGAGAATTTATTAAATATTTCTAACAGTATATTTTCGTCTATATGAGCCCTAATATTTCCATTAATCTTTTCTAACAACATTTCAGTTAGGTCCCTATCAACATTTATAGAGTTATAAATTTGAGGTTTTTTATCATAAATTATAGAGCTCATCCAATTTATAACTTATATTTCTAAATTCTTCAAATAAATTTCTTAAATTACTAACCTTTACATATCTAGAATAATTGAACAGTTCAGCATACGATTGCTTCAATTTTGATTTTACTTCGTTCCAAGTTGGATTATTTCCAAGTTGTTGAATACATCATCCTGCTTCGTCTTCAATTTTCTCATTAATTGATGTAGTTGCAAATTATTTCCGCAAAGATAATGGTAGCTTCAACATTTTTGATAAATGATGACCGGCTGTATTCAGAACATCCATTAAAAGTTTTGATATGTCTGAATTGAATTAAAACATGTTCAGGACTAAGAGTTAATATTGAGTTTTATTGATTTGGATTTATTTGTGGTTGCCGTTGTTGTTGTTGTTGGAATTCAAATTGCTGCCGTTGTAGTTGTTGACGAAATAGTTCAATTTCTCTTTCCTGTTCCTGCAATATGCGGTTTCTGTCTTCTTCAATTATTTGGTTATTCATATTTGTATTGTTGTCAAATATTCTTTGCCGATTTGAGTTCATAAAACGTTATATTTAAAATTTATGTTCCACAATTTTATTCAAAAATGATTTTTGACAATTTAAATTATAATATTGTGAACGATAGTTTTTACATTATTTTACACTTATTAAAAATTGTTTTTAATTTTAGTTTTAATTAATTAATTTTGTTTTTAATTTTAATTAATTAGTTTTGTTTTTAATTCTAGTTTTAATTAATTAATTTTGTTTTTATAATTTTAATTAATTATTTTTTTTTAATTTTAGTTTTAATTAATTAATTTTGTTTTTAATTTTAATTAATTCGGTTCAATTTAAATCAATCTTTTATCCCTTTGCGACTGCGCCAATTACGTTTTTCGCGTTATTTAGAATGAAAATTAAAACACTTAATTAGTTTTAGTGTGGTCTTAAGATTGATTTATTAATTAATTATTTAACTTATTTGAAAAATTCTAAGATACTTAATGTAGAATAAGAATTTCCAAAAATTAAAACAATACATTAAGATATATTTCACTTTAAACTAAATGTATTAAATTAACCAAAGTTTATATTAATTCATTCAACTTTTATGAATGAATTAATTAATCAATAGGAAATGCAATTTAGCATTTCAGTTAGTATTTTAAAAAAACAAAAACAATAGATTTCAATACATTTTAATACATTTAGTTTAACCTTGATTAACCAAGGCTAATATTAATTCATTCAACTTTTATGAAATGCAATTTAGCAAAATAATAATTAAATTTAATAAGTTAAGTTAATTTATTTTTGGTAAATGACCGTTAAATCAAATGTAACTCGCGTGACATTAAAATTTATAAATTTTAAAAAAATTCTATATAAACAAGAAATAAAAAAAAAAATTAATTAAATTAATTAATTAATAACAAGTAAAGAAACAGTCAGTCGACTTAGAAATACCCTACACCTATTTGGTTCAAATTTAATGGGAAGTCCATAAGTCATTTTAAAATCATAAAAGCTGTTATTAGTTTGATCGTAAGACATAGCTAACCAAATTAACTTTATAATACTAAAAACATTTTCTAATTACTTTCAAATCTATTCAAAAATTTTGCAGCAAGTACCTTTGAATATAGCTTAAGTATTGTACACATTGTCTTAATTATATATCACCTATGGCAATAATTCAATAAAATATGATGTAATAAAAATTAAAAAAAAAAAGGAATTTAATTGTTTATTAAAAAAATATTTTGTTTTTAATTTATAAAATATTATACAATATGTTTTATGGTAAAATTCTTAGCCTTTTAAAAATATAAAAGTGTTAAATAAAAACGGAAATAGGAAAGAACCCTCGTGTATCAAATTAATAGTTTCTATCTTCATGAATTTCGAAGATAAGCTTTTTACTTTTGGGATTTCTTAAGAGCCACCTGAACCACCAATTCAATTAAGAATAAATTTCGGGGACACATAGGAAATAGAAAATATATTCTTTGGCTTCGAAATTATACTCGTTTTGCCTCAGATCGATCAAAAGCTTCTAGAATCCGAACTCCTTGTCTGAACTCGACCAGAACCAATTCCCAAGGTACTTTTATTATTAGTAACCTAGAGTTATACTGCTCTTAAGATATATGTTCATTAGCCCTTGAATTTTTCAAAAGTTCCAGAACCCGAAACCATGGTACGCCCATATGCAGTCCCCGTCATACTTTCAATACTAGTTAACTCTTGTAAGCAATTGGAAAGTTCTATCTTAATTTTAAGTGACTATTTTTATTAATTTCGAAGATTAGCTTTAAAATCTTGACAAATCTTAGATAGTTACCTGAACCACCACTCTGATTGATCCAAAATTAGGGGAACGCGCAGGAAATAGTAAAGAGCACCCATGTGCCAAATTTGAAACTTCTAAATTTGTTTGAAGTTACTATCTTTATTAATTTCGAAAATATGCTTTAAGGTCGTCGGAGCTGTGTTCCTGGTCCTCAACCCACTACTCCAATTGGTCCCAAATTTCAAGGACACTAAGGAAATAGAAAGAGACAACCTGATACCAAATTTGGAGGTTCAATATTCATTGGTTCCGGAATTATGCTCGTTTGGCCTAAATTCGATTAAAAAGTTATAAGTTCCGAACCGATTGTCCATTCCCCACCGTAAGCAATCACTGCCGTAGTTTCATTACCAGTACCTTACAACACAAATTTTATGAAGATAGCGTCATTAGTTGTTGAGTTACCGTGATTTTTTATATATGCTCGTTAGCCTTAGACCGATTAAAAGGTCCAGGATCCGAACCCTTGGGCTGAATTCGCCCATATGTAGTCCACGCTGTACTTTAAATACTAGTTAACCCTTGTACACAAGTGGAACGTTCTATATTAATTTTAAGTTACTATTTTTAGTAATTTCGATTATAAGCTAAGAGGGATACGGAACCACCACTCCTATAGATCTCAAATTAGGGGGACACACAAGATATAGTAAAGAACACCCTTGTGCCAAATTTAAAGCTTCTACATTTTTTCAGGTTGCTATTTTTATTCATTTGCTTTAAAGTCTTCAGAAATGTGTAGCTTGTCCCCGACCCACTACTCCAATGGCGTCCAAATTTCAAGGACACTAAGGAAATAGGAAGGGACACCATGATAACAAATTTGGAGGTTCTATCTTTATTGGTTTCGGAATTATGCTCGTTTGGCCTAAATTCGATCAAAAAATTCTAGGTTCCGAACCCATGGTCCAATCTCGACCGTACGCAATCCCCGCCATAGTCTCATTACTAGTAACCTACAGCACAAATTTGATGAAAATAGCGTCATTAGTTGTTGAGTTATCATGATTTTTTATCCCCGACGTACTTTAAGTCCTAGTAACCTACAGTTAAAATATCATCAAGAAAGCTTCATTAGTTTTTGAGTTATCGTGCCTACGGACGAATGGACAGCAGACGGACGGACATGGCTATATCGACTCAGGAGGTCACGCTGATCACAAATATACATATTTTTCCATATCTAGCTCGCTTCCTTTAGGTGGTTTCAAACACGTAACCAAAGTTAATATACCCTTTTCCTATTTTATAGGTGTAGGGTATAATAAAAAATATTTAGTGTTAGATAAAAATAATTCTAGTTAAAAAAATTAGTTAATTAAATAAATTTACATAGTAATACTTATCTAAGAAATGCCGCCATTCGAAATGCGGCAATGTGGTCCAAACCAATTCGCAAAAAAAAATTTAAATTTAAAAGAACCACCACAAATTTTAAAACAAACACTAAATTAAAATAAAATAGAATTAAGTGAAGTGTAAAAATGAAATTAATTTAAAAAGTTAGTATTTAAAAAATTTTATTTTTTATTCAAATTTGAACAAATTTCACAAAAAAAAAAAATTTCCGAAACCGGTGTTATCACAACGAAGGTTGACGGCGAATTCTCCAAATTTATTTTATCTAAATTTATTTAAATAAAAGTTTTTTGACTAATTATAATATTTAATCGGCTTATTTTTTCCCATACAAATCTAAACATCCCTTTTTAGGACAAACTATTTGACCAATTTTAATGAAACAACAACCAAAAGAAATGTTTTTTTTTGTTTTCATATTACAATTTTTTTATATATTATTATTTTTTTTTAGAATATTGTGTTTCTCCAGGTGAAAATCCGTCTTTAATTTAACGTAAATTTGAATTTAACGGTCACGCTTTTAAAAGTTGAGGCTTATGACTCTAATATTATGCGCCGACTTTCTGTGTAAATGTAATTCATTTTCGGTTGTAACTCGCAGCTCAATCAAACTATTATAGGCGCCAACTTATATCTTTAATTTTTTTTGTTTTGTTCAAATGTTCAGTGAGAGATTTAAAGGAGATTTAAATTTTTTTAAAATTTTTGTTTTGTTTTTTCTTTATCTTAAAAAGTGGACGAAAAAAATGAGTTCTGTTCGAAACTAAGGCAATAAATTTGGTTTATACAGTAGTTTTCATTTATAACGAATTCGGTTCAATTTTAATTATAATAAACTTAACACTTTTTGCTAAAGAATTAAATTTTACCTAAAAATGTAAGTTTTTTTTTACATTGATATTTCTTTTATTTAAACTTATATCTAATTATGTTGCTTGGAGATTAATTAAGTGTTTTTTATTTAGTTTTGAATATAAAAAAAAAATCATAATAACGCATCATAAATACAAAAAAAAATTCAATAGAAGAAAAAGCACTATACATAGGCTTGAGGCAATTAAAATTTTAGCAAATGAGTTCGAAGTATCCATTCCAGAATCAGCACATTCTACAATTTTCAAGTCTTATACTAATTTTTCAAAATTCACAGCATTTTTTTAAAACGAATTCCTTTATTACGACGAATATTTTCCGTCCCATCATGGTCGTTATAACCGAAAAGTACTGTATTTTTTTTTTTGTTTGCTAAAAAATATTTTTTGTAAAACGTAAATTGTTGTTGCTTTTAGTTAAGTTTTTTTGTAAAATAAAAAAACGACTACCGAAATATATTCTGTAGTTGCCATTACGTTTTAGAGTAATGAAATTTAATATATATGTATTTGCAAAAAATTGAAAAAAATAAAACAAATAATCTTTCTTAAAAAAATAATTTGTTACTTAGGGTATAACTAAAATCAACGCGTACGGTGTACAATTTCTGGAAATTCTTGAAAATTTTGAAATAAATAGTTAGGTACATGAATTTACATGTGAGCAATCGAAATATGCGACGTTCAGATACCTCGTATTTAAAAATTGACAAAGCGAAAAATTAAAATAGAAAATTTAAAATAATATTTTTGTAAAATATTTGTTTATTAAAAAATACCTATAATAAGTTTGCAGAAACATAAACAAAAATAAATATTTCTTAAGAAAAATAATTTGTTTCTTATGGATCAACAAAAATCAGCATGTACGGCATTCAGTTTCTGTGAAAAAATTTTGAAATAAGTAGTTATGTAAAAAAAATTTACATAAAGCATACGCAACATACTGTACCTCGGAGAAAACAAAACTTAAAAATTGGCAAAGTGTATAAAAATATTGTAATTGTTCTTCTTATGTTGATACCATTAAATTATTTTATACTAATATATTATATAACTAAAATATTTTAAAATAACCTTTTATTTTAAATAATTGTGTTTAAAACATATATTCAAATAAATTGAAAATACCTACAATATGTTTGCCAAACTAAAAAAATTATCTTTCTTAAAAAAATTATTTGGTCCTTAGGTCCCAACCTAAATTAGAGCGTACGGCGTATAATTTCTGTCAAAAAATTTAGAAATAATTAGGTACATAAATTTACATGAGAGCAGCCAAAATACGCGTAACGCGATGTTCTGTATCTCGGATTTTTAAAATTTACAAATATTGACAAAATGTATAAAAATATTATTATTGGTTTTTCTTATATTTCTAATATTATGTTTTAAAAAATAATTTTTAATAAAAAAAAACTTATATTCAAAATACCTATGATATGAAATTAAAAATATTTTTTGTAGGTACTAAATTAAAACATTCAAATAAATATTTTTCGATAAATTAAATACTGTACGCGCGTATTGATTTAAGGATATGTAGACAGACGTATTGACGTACTGCCGTATAAAAATAGTACGTCATATGTTTTGATTTCATTCTAATAATTGAAAAGTTTATATTACATTTTCAACATCGAATAATGTTTTTTCATAATAAAACAAGTGATGATAAAAAACCAAGGGTTTTTAAAAAAGCATATTTTCAAAATAATATAGTGTTTTATACTAAGTATTTTATCGGAATATAATGTTTAAGCTTTAATATTAACGTTTAATTTAGGAAATATATACGTTGGTGACTAAGTTACTGCTTACTTATAAAACAGTAAATTTTTTATTTTAAAGTTCTAATAGCCCTTTAATGGGGAAGGTTGCCAAATTTCTCAAGGACCTAACTTCATCTAATATAATGTTGGATCTTTAAAGTTTGTATATTAATAAAAAAAACATTGGACAGGTAGTCAAGTTGCAGGTACTTAAAAATAGCACAATTTCAATTTTGGACCCCTTACAGCTCTTAAACGCAGCAAAAAAATTTTCTTTAATTTCTCCTACTAATTTGAGGATCTAGCCTCTTCCAAAATTTCAAGTTTTTTGCTTGAGCCGTTCAGTAGTTATGTCGGGCCAAACATTTTTCAAAAATTAAGTTTTGGATAACGATAAATCTTGGTACCGTATGGCAACCCAATGAATTTGTTATTATGTAAAGCTTTTGTTATTTTAAAGCTAAAAGCAACTGTCTTTCGACGTTCTCAGATTGGAAATATACCTCATAGAACTCTTGCTATAACGATTTAAACATAGGGTTTTATCCGACTTTGAGAGGATATAGCTGCGTAACGGGTAGGGCTACAGAAAAAAATTCTTCCATGAAATATACCAATACCTACCCGAAGTTAAAATTTCGTTCTCTAGTTCAAAGGGTGTAAAAGTTTGTGTTAACATACACACTTGTAAAAACCTTCGTTTTGGAGCTTTGAATTTTTAATATAAATAAAAAAAAATTTTGACAGGTATTCAAGTTATAGGTGTTTAAAAGGAAAAGTTATAGCAAAATTTAAATTTTCGAGCCATTACAGCTCCTAAACGTGGCAAAAAAGCTTTCTTAAATAATTCTTACTTTTTTCTGAGGATTTCAGTTCTGCCAAAATTTCTAGACTGAACCGCTCACAAGTTATGAGGGGCTAAAAATTTTGCAAAACTTAGTTTTGAATAACGGAAAATTTTTACCTATCCCCCTATACCTTTAGCCCTACTTACATTTGGCTTTTAAAAATTTGTAAATCTTATAATAACGGCTCCTTTTTCAAGTTGAAAATATACCTTATAGAACAATTGTTATAACTGTATATATGATATATCACCATAAACAGGAAAACGTAAGCTCATATATATTTCTCCAAAAAAAACAAAAATGGCCTACCTTAAAAGTTTGCCAGAGCGCTTGACCTATAACTGTTCTTATCCATTATCAATTTTAACCTCTTAGCTATGTTAGATTCACAGTAATTGGATTGCGAAATTTGTGTATCAGCTTCCTAAGAGTTTTTCGAAGTTTCGAAAAATTGCTCGCCATATTATATTTCATACTGATAATAATTTTAACCACCAATGTAAATTTCTTCAAAACTAATTATACTACGAGGACGAAAATTACACACGGTTAATTTTATAATGAATCAAGCACTTATACGAAGTTTCATAATGTTAGGGTCCCATTTTTGGGGGGCTGCCATACAACTTCTTTGAACCAATATGAATTTCTTCAAAACTAATTATACTACGAGGATGAAAATTACACATGGTTAGTTATATAATGAATCGAGCACTTATATGAAGTTTCAAATTGGTAGGGCCCCATTTTCGGGGGGCTGCCATACAACTTTTTTGCACCAATATGAATTTCTTCAAAACTAATTTTACTACGACGATGAAAATTACACACGGTTAGTTATAAAATGAATCGAGCACTTACATGAAGTTTCAAAATATTACGGCCCCGTTTTCGGGCAGCTGCCATACAAAGTAATCAATTCGATAACCGTGAATCTAATGAAGCTACGAGGTTAAAATTAAAATTGGGCAGGTAAAGTAATAGGGCAAGTTACTTGGCAAAGTTGGACATCACTCAGACCACCGGACTTTTAGGGTGGGCCTATTTTTTTTTTTTTGATGGTTTTTTATTTTTTTTTGTAAGCAAAAATCATGGGATATGAGTTTAATGGTTTTTAACTATTTGACTTTTTTTATATTTTTATATTATAACATCGAACGATGCTGGACGATTATTGGAACTTTTTGAGGCCAGCTGTAGAAAACCATCCACAGTTGTGGTTCCAACAAGATGAAGCCACAGCCCACACTGCAAGGGACACAATGGCTCTGTTACGGGATATCTTTGGCGAACGCATTATTTCGCGCAGAGGCCATTTTTAATTAGCCTTCACGTTCACCGTATTTAACAGCGCCAGACTGTTTTCTTTGGAGTTATTTGAAAGAAAGGGTATACGTTAACAAGCCAGCGACCAACCAGAGCTAAAACAAAACATTCGCAATGAAATTCAAGCCATAACACTAAATATTTTACAAAAAGTACTAGATGTACTGGAAAGAGCACGAATGTGCGAAGTCGAAAGTAGTCACCACTTGGGATATAATTTTTCATATTAAGCTAAAATATTCTCCATTAATATACTGTATAACTAAAAAATAATAATAATAATTAACCGTTAAATAAAAAAGTTATTAAACATTCAAACCATATCGGTCGTTTTGCGCCACCCTGTAATGCACTTGAAAACCGCTGGTCCGATTGCCATTAAATTTTAAATGAATATTTCTGGCAGTCCGAGTAACCCATTTTGGTAATTTTTTTACTTAAACGGTTATGTGAATTTTATTAAAAATTTTGAACAAGCATTGATCTTAATTACAGAGGCTAAGAAAGTTTTGACAAGTTTATCCGTTATAGCATAAAAATTCAATGAAATTTTGGAGTTTTTAGTGTTAACGCAAGTTAACCTTTATTTCAAAAACTCACTTCTTAACAAGACTATTTTTTTTGCTCTTTTCAAATAGTATTATCAAGTAATAGATATATTAACTCTTTTTGAAATACTATTTTCTGCCTAATAACATTTTTCAAAGTTTCATAAAAAAATTTTTAAAAATACTAACTTTTGTAAAGTATACCCGTATCGTATGACCGTAATTTCGAAATTATATTATGCGGGTTTCTTACTTTTGACAAAATTTTAAATATATAATTTATTAGGCTTTCAGTCAAGTTCAAAAGAAAATATAAGTTGAAAAGCCGCTCTTCGAACCTCTTCCACTACACCAACTTTATTTTATTCAGACATTGGCCAGTAAAGTTAACTAATATTGACAAAATTTCAATCATCCACCTTTATTAGATATACGAGTAGAGTATTCCTCATATAAAAGAAGAAGTTGTATGACAGCTACTCGAATCCACAAACTTTGGCCATAAAACCAAACTAATTTTGAAAAAATTTCAGACTCCCAACTTCATTAGGTATAGAGTAATATTCATATAAAAAAAGAAGTTATATGACCGCTACTCGAGCCAATGCAGTAGACCAATCAAATTTTACATAAGATTATGTGGTTCTCGTCAGGTTTGTGAAATTACCTTTGCTTGCTAAAAATTAAAAAAAATATATTTCTTAAGAATTTATTAAAATTCCTATTTGAAAATGTTTTTTTGCATTTTAAACATCGCATTATTATTATATACTTTTAATTGAACTTGCCTGTGTCTATGGCTTTATTTTTCATTCTGTGAGTTAGTGATACATTTATATTAGAAATCTGACCATAAATTTATAAAAATTGTATGGTTCAGTGGTTAGTGAAGTGGCTTAGAATGTAAGTAGGTCTGAGTTCCTTAAAATGTAAACTTTTTTTTTGTTTTTTTTAATAATAAAAAAAATTAAAAATTAAATTATTTTATTTCGATAGTTTCTTTAAAAATTTGTAACTTAAATAATTCACTTTGATAAAAACATAGACCAAATAATTATATAGACGATCAGTTTCATATAAAAAATTTTTAGGGTTTTTTTTATGTCAGTCCGTACATTTTTGGTTTTTTAATTTAAAATTTATACAAGTAGGTATTTAAATAAAAAAAAAAATTTAGATTGAAATTAAAAAAAAATTTCAGCATTAAGCGAATTTGAACCCTAACTTATTCATCTTGAAATTTTTAAAATGCAACAAAAAAAATTATCAGTCATTTGTTTTTGTTTACTTTTCTGTATGTTCACATTAGAATTGAAGCATAATCAGCGTAATACAAAATCTTACGAAATGATTTTGTATTAATATGGAATATATGTATATGTATGGATATATTATAGATAATAAGTAAGATAATAATCTTATATGAATAATCGAGTGCGTATGTTATTTTTGGTGTATATGGAAATGTAAACAAAATATAAATAATAAATTAAATATTTAAGTGAATAGTTTTTATTAATGACATTAATATTTCTATTAATATTTTCAACCATGTTATTGTTATATTATTATGAGCATATGTATGTATATGTATGCAGAAATATTATAAAAGACCATAAACAAAGAACTAGGTATTTACAAACATACATATATATGTAAAATGTGTAAAAATATGTATTCAGACTTAAAGATACCTAATAAATATAAAACAATATTGTTTAACAAACTAGATAGATAATGATCTTATCAAGTAGGTACTTACAATGCTTTTTATACCCGTGCATACATATGTATATGACATCGGGTATATTAGATTTGCTCCTCCTTTTGTAACGCATCGATCTAGACAAGCTAGATATAGTGTCAAGGGTACGTATCGGCTCAGAATCGAAAAATGAGTCGATCTAGCTATGTGTGTCTGTCCGTCCGTCCGTCCGTCTGTGTGTCAGCACGATAACTCAAAAACTAAAAGAGCTACAGTTTTGAAATTTTCACTAAATATTTTTCAATCAATTTCTAGGTTCCCTATTTTTTTTGGTTAAGATCGGACTAAAACTTCGGGTAGCTCTCGAACAGCTAACTTTTTTAACTCCAATATTTTCATACAAAAATTTGAAATTTTACCATGCATCTTGTATTTAACATGAAATTATATGAATTTTGTTTGTTTTTGTGTTTTTGTTTTTTTGTTTATTTTTTTTTTTTATAGATAACGATTTCGAGTTAGAATTTCATATGATTTAAATTATGCGTAGTTTATTTAAGATAAGCAAAAAAGAACACAAAGATTTTTTTTAAGTAAATGGCTTATTGATATTGATAGATATTTATGAATATACATGTATGATGAATCATCATGATGATTATTATATGAATATGATCATATGAAGTTGATTTGGCTTAAGTTTAATATATTCGTGAATTAAAAATTAATTATAAGAGATGGAATTGAAAAATTAGAGCAAGAGTTTTGAAATTCACACAAAACATTTTTGGGACATTTTTGAGGTTCCCTATTCTTTTTGGTTAAGACCAGATCAAGGTTTTGGGGAGCTGCCACACAACTTCTTTGCACCAATATGAATTTTTAAGAAACTGATTATACTACGAGGATGAAAATTGCACACTGTTAGTTATTATAATGAATCGAGCACTTATATGAAGTTTCAAAATGTTACGGCCCCGTTTTCGGGCAGCTGCCATTCAAAGTTGTCAATTCGATAACTGTGAATCTAATGAAGCTACGAGGTTAAAATCAAAACTGGGCAGATAAAGTAATAGGACAAGTTAGTTGGCAAAGTTGGACATCACTCGGACCAACTATTAGGGTGGGCTATTTTTTTTTTTTTTATGGGATAATAAGTTAATCAAAAATTATGGGATAATAAGTTAAATTTTTTTTTAACTATTTTACTTTCTTATATTTTTTTTTAATATTTATAATAGCATAGGGGAAATAAATAACGGTTAGTGGGTATGCACGGGTATCTAAAAGTTGACAAGGGCAACTATAATCTTCCTCGTTAATGATATTTTTGTCTTCTGTTATAAAATTTAAATTAATTTAGGTAGATAAATTTACTAAAGGGGATATTTTAATAAATTAAGATTAGTTAATAGATAAACCGATTCTAACTATTAATGAATTGTATCCAACTTGGAAATTGTCAAATTAAATATTGTATTTAATAATTTTATATAAATAATTGTGTAAAAAAATTTAATTAAAACTAAAAAGTATAAAATAAAATGAAAAAAAATATTTTTTTCAATATATACTTTTATTAAAGTAGTACTAGCCCCCTAAAATGTAGAAAATAAAAAATTGAAGTTATATATTGGGAATTTGTTACTTTGTTAAAATAAAAGTGAATTGGTGGTATAAGAAACAGTTCTTTTAATGTTTCAAAACTTTTAAGCTTAAAATGTTAAAAAATTTTCATTAACCAAAAATTGATGGCAGATCTTTTGCATTTAAATGAGAGACAGTTCTTCTTTTCTTAATCCAGCAATTTACTTTTATATTAAAACACTTTTAAATGCAAAAGATCTGCCATCAATTTTTGGTTAATGAAAATTTTCAACATTTAGTTTTATGGCCAAAGTTTGTGGAAAATTTGGTTGGTCTACTGCAGTGCGTTCGAGTAGTTGCCATACAAGTTCTCTCTTTATTTGAGCATTACTCTATGTCAATAGTAGTTAACTTTAATGGCCAACTTCTGAATAAAATAGAGTTGGCGTAATGGAAGAGGTATGAAGTTTTGCTTTTCAGCTTATATTTTCTTTTATACATAACTGAAAGTCTAATAAGTTATGCATTTAAAATTTTGTCAAAATAAATTAACCAAATGATGTAATGTCGATATTACGGTCATACAGATATCCCAGAGTTAAGAACGTAACGAGATTTCAGAACGTAAATATAGATTTAGAATTATAGTAAAAGTATTTATATATTTCTATAGATACTGAAACATAAATTTCTCATAAAATTAATCCAATAATTTTTAAAATTAAAAAATTAATTGATAGAACTAATAGGTAGGTAGGTACACAATAACAAATTTTAAAAATAAACAGAATATTTACGTAACATATATAAGCAACTAATCAACAGCATTAGTTGAATAGTTTTAAGTAATTGCATTGTCTGAACCGCGATAATTTTAGATAAAAAATAATTTAGTTTTCAATTTTTAATTTGGTCAAAATTTTTAAGATTTTTAATTGAATATATTTTCATGAGCACATTAAATCATACAACAATGCAAGTTTTAAAAATTTAAATTATATTTTCTACATTTAAATTAATATTCTTGGTCAATTTTAAAAATAAAAAAAAAAATAAAAAAAGAAATATATTTGAAACAAGATCATTTTTGTACCACTATTTACATGTATCACTATTTACTAAGCCATAAAAATCTCATATTTCAAACTTTGTATATATTAGAGTTAGAATTCTAGAATTTTTGTTAGAATCATAAAAATTTTTAATAAAAATATTAAAGAACCTGTTATAAGAAAAAAAAAATTTAAAATGTTTCAAATTTCTTATGCATATTTTTTTTTTTATAATTTATAATACATATAATACATATAAATTTTGATTTTAAATTCTTATGTTTTCTTATATTCTTTACAGCTTTAATTTGTTTGTTTCAGTATTGTTTTTAAAATTATTATAAATCAATATTCTAAAACAAAAAATAATGATTAGTTTTTTGCTCCTTTTTCATATAATAAAGTAAAATCTTAGGTAGATAATAATACTTCTTACAATTTTGTTGTTTTTTGTTCTTGATTTGTCAAGATAACAAACGCAAAAATCGGTTATGTAATAGAGTGGCTTATCTTATTACTATAGATCAGAGATGACGAACCTTTTTTTGACGGCGTGTCAAAAAAAATTATTTTTATAAAATGAAAATACATGCGTGCCTTATAGAAAAATTATATATACATTTATTTCTATTATTAGCTGACATAATTTTAAATGAGATTTTTGTTGTTGAATAGTTTTCGATAATGCATCAATATCCGGATGATTGTTTGACAATTTTAATAAAATTCAAGCCTCGCCAGATTCGTCCGTAAGTCGGTTTCGTACATCAGATTTTATGTTATTTATAATCGAAAATAAGCTTTCACAGGTATACGTTGATGAAAGTATTGTAAGAATAGCTGATGACAATTTCTTCAACGCATTAAATGCCTCTAGAAGCGAACACCACGTACTTAACAACATATTGTCCATGTTTTCGTATTCTTCATTATTTATTAAATTTTTTGCATTATTGTTTATTTCATACCTTAACTCTATAATCTGCTTCCAAATAGAGCTTGATTGAAATACTGCCAACTGCATTTCTAAATTCCTCAACTTTAACCATTCTAATTTATCAATTTTAATAGTTTCCAAATCGAACTTTTCTGGATATTTAATGAAGCTAATTAATGGTTCAAATATTTTAAAATCTTGAAATCTCTTAACAAAATTTTCTTGTATGTCATTTATAATTTGGCTATAAAAATTTGTATTATTTTCATAGACTCCATGAATGGAAAATTTTTGAAAATGATCTTTCAACAAAGGAAGATACTTAAAAGTATTTTTGTCAATATCACGTTTAAATATTACTAACTTGGCCCCAAAACCTTTAATAATTGCGAACATCACATCAATTGATTTTCCACGACCTTGTTATTTAATATTTAATTCATTTAAATGTTTGCAAATATTCGTTAAAAACATTAATTTTGTAATCCAGTCATTATCAAAAAGTTCAGGAAATTGAGATTTTTTATCATTATAATAATCATTATAAGAAACATTATAATTTCATTAAAACATTCTACAAAACGTTGTAAACACAAAGCCGCGAACGTGGCTATACATTAGCAATCCGTGGTAATTTGAACCAACTTCTTGTAAAAGCAACTGAAATTGCCTTTTATTCAAACCTCGGGCTGCTATAAAATTTAATAATTTGGAAACAATACTTAAAATATCATCAAATGCTGCCAATCCAGACTTCGCACATAGAACCTTTTGATGAATTATGCAGTGAAAATTAATAATTGGATGTCCAACATGTTCATGAAAAGGAGCTACAAATCCAGCTTGCCGGCTTATCATTGAGGGAGCTCCATCAGTTGTAATTGACACTATTGTTGATGTATTTATTTCATATATTTCAAACGCTTTTATAACTGCCGCTTTAATATCTTTGCCAGTTGTTTTTGCTGATACGGAAACCAGTGAAAGCAATTCCTCAACTTTTTTTTCTCCTGTAGCATAACGAGCAATTATGGACCAGCAAGCTGAAGACATATAGAAAATAGCTTTGCAGAACGTATATCAATTTTTTTTTTAATATTTAATTCTGTCTTTAACAGTATTTCGACTTATACTTAATTCTTTAATGCGCTTAAGTTTCTGACCTTTATTTTGGAAATCTTCAAATAAATGTGGTGCTCATTTAATAAAAGCTTCTTTAATATAATCGCCATCGTTAAATGGTTTACTATGAGTAGCAACAGTATTTGAAAACTCAAAACTAGCAGCAACCAAATAATTTGTACGTTTCCAATATTTAGTGAATGAGCTCGATTGCAAGTTTTTGTTCTTAACTTGTTGTGCAATTTATTCTTTTTGTTCTGAATCACATTTAGATAAAAGAAATGCATGAGTAGTTTCATATTGACGTTTTACAGAAGATGTCCTGCACACTACTGTACTCCCACACTACGCATACAGGGCATTTCTTTCGTTTTTCATCATTCCATATTTATCAGTCCACCAATCTTGAAACGGTGTGCTAGAGCTGGACTGTGTTCTCCTTTTTCTTACTTTCTGACATTCTAAACTTGAAATTTATTATTTATTAATATCCTTAATTAAAATCGTTAATGAAATCACCCTTTGAAATCAATTATATTTGCCTTCAAAATAAATAAATATTATGTATTTTTCTAATGCAAAAAATAACTGTAAAATAAGAGAACACAACTTTCGATCGATCTTACAAAGCTTACTAACTGTACTGAATTACTGAATATGGATTCTGGCAAGAATGCAAATGCCCATGTACATATCTATACATTTGAAAATTTAAAGCATACTATGTTCAAAACACAAACTGTTCACAAAATTTTAATAGTTAAATATTTTTATATTAAATTAGCATGTACTTATACAAATAATATAATTATAACGTTGAAATAAGGAGTCAGAAATCAGTGAAAATTCTTTATTTTGCTTTTTAAAATATTATATTTGCATTTAATTGAGTTCACAATTTTTTTCAAAATCAAAAATGCATGTATGAGATATGAAATATATTATATGTGCCAATGAAAATTTCTTTGCGTTGCATAGGTTCGATATCCATGATAGATGATATTTGCTTCTTATAAGTAGGTGCATAATGATTATATAATAGTGTTCCAAATCGCTTTTTAATAGCGAATAAGAATGTTGAAAATGTTGATTATGATAATAGTTATTTATGTAAATGGTGCAGATATAGTTATTGGTTCAGTAAAATCTGATTGGTGTATATGTTCATAATAATAGGATAGGACAACGTATCAAACTCTTATAATTTTTCCTAATGAACCAGCAAAACCACTCTACTAAAAGTTTGTATTCCGAATCTCCTATCGAAGTATGTGAAAATGTTAACTAAAAGAAGCGCGTAAACGGTAAAGTAATTTCACAGTTCTACACAATTTTTATTAGGAATGCCGAACTTTTGCATTTAAAACTGCTTTTATTAAAATATCCAGGTGCAACATCATTTGAACCCATAAAACGATCTATGAAAAGTAATATGGTCGTAGAATAGCTTTACAAATGATAATAGCAAAAGTAAAAGAAGTTGAACATTCATTTTAATTATCACGGTTATTTGGTTTTATTTGTGATTTGAATGAATTAAATTCAAATACTTTCTACATATATGCCGATTTTTTTATAAACTTGAATATGACGATTAAAATTGAGAAAGTATATTACTTGCTTACTATTAAATTAATTAATTATAAAATTAAAATTAAATTTTTAACGTACCTATCTTTCATGTAATGAATAAATATTTAAAAAGCGAAGCAAAGATTTTTTTTTATTATATACGAATACCAATTTAAATTTTTTAAACATTTCTATTTTCAGCAACCAGATTTCAACTCTTAAAATCTTAGAAATCCGATTAAATTTGAGTTGATTGAAAAAAGTGAATATTTTGAATTAGGGATGCATACATTATGTAAATCATAATGCAAAATTCAGCAAATATGTTTTGAATTATTGAATAAAAACTGGATAATATCATAGAGTAAATATAATATAGAGTAATCACGTAGAACAAAAATTACTTTTTTCATTTTTGTTTTATCTAAATTACTAACAAATATCTCAAAGGATGTGAATACACAAATGCTTTCTATTTACAATTTGACAGCGAGGTGTTTTTTTTTAATAGACTATTTATTTTTATACCCTACACTTATGGAATAGGTGAAGGGGTATATTAACTTTGGTATTGTGTTTTTGTAACCACCTAAAGGAAGGGAGCTAGATATGGAAAAATATATATATTTGTGATCAGCGTGACCTCCTGAGTCGATATAGCCATGTCCGTCCGTCCGTAGGCACGATAACTCAAAAAATAAAGGAGATATCTTGATTAAATTTTAACTGTGGGTTACTAGGACTGAAAGTACGGCGGGGATTGCATATGGGCGAAATCTGCCCATGGGTTCGAATTCTGCACGTTTTAATCGGTCTAATGCCTAAGGAACATACTCGTATATAAAAAATCACGATACTTAACAAGTAATGACACTAACTTCATCAAATTTGTGTTGTAGGTTTCTGGTAATGAAACTGCGGCGACGATTGCGTACGACGAGGACTTGGCAATGGGAACTAAATTATGTGACAAAAACCTAATCAAAGCATTAATGTTTATACCCGTGCATACATATATGACATCGGGTATATTAGATTTGCTCCTCCGTTTGTAACGCATCGATCTAGACGAGCTAGATATAGTGTGTGTCAAGGGTACGTATCGGCTCAGAATCGAAAAATGAGTCGATCTAGCTATGTGTGTCTGTCCGTCCGTCCGTCCGTCTGTGTGTCAGCACGATAACTCAAAAACTAAAAGAGCTACAGTTTTGAAATTTTCACAAAATATTTTTCAATCAATTTCTAGGTTCCCTATTTTTTTTGGATAAGATCGGACTAAAACTTCGAGTAGCTCTCGAACTAACTTTTTCAACTCCAACATTTTCATACAAAAATTTGAAATTTAGCTATGCATCGTGTATTTAACATGAAATTATATGAATTTTGTTTTTTGTTTTTTTGTTTTTTGTTTTTTATGTAGATAACGATTTCGAGTTAGAATTTCATACGATTTAAATGATGCGTAGTTTATTTAAGATAAGCAAAAAAGAAGACAAAGATTTTTTTTAAGTAAATGGCTTATTGATATTGATAGATTGATAGATTATGGATATGATGATTATTATATGAATATGATCATATGAAGTTGATTTTGCTTAAGTTTAATATATTGGTGAATTAAAAATTAATTATAAGAGATAGAATTGAAAAATTAGAGCAAGAGTTTTAAAAATCACACAAAACATTTTTGGGACATTTTTGAGGTTCCCTATTCTTTTTGGTTAAGACCAGATCAAGGTTTTGGGAAGCTGCCACACAACTTCTTTGCACCAATATGAATTTCTTAGAAACTGATTATACTACGAGGATGAAAATTACACACTGTTAGTTATATAATGGATCGAGCACTTATATGAAGTTTCAAAATGTTACGGCCCCATTTTCGGGGGGCTGCTATACAACTTCTTTGCACCAATATGAATTTCTTGGAAACTGATTATACTACGAGGATGAAAATTACACACTGTTAGTTATATAATGAATCGAGCACTTATATGAAGTTTCAAAATGTTACGGACCCGTTTTCGGGCAGCTGCCATACAAAGTAATCAATTCGATAACTGTGAATCTAATGAAGCTACGAGGTCAAAATCAAAACTGGGCAGATAAAGTAATAGGACAAGTTAGTTGGCAAAGTTGGACATCACTCGGACCAACTTTTAGGGTGGGCTATTTTTTTTTTTTTTTTATGGGATAATAAGTTAATCAAAAATTATGGGATACCTAATTAGTTAAATTTTTGTTTAACTATTTTACTTTCTTATATTTTTTTTGTAATATTTATAATAGCATAGGTAAAATAAATAACGGTTAGTGGGTATGCACGGGTATCTAAAAGTTGACAAGGGCAACTATAATCTTCCTCGTTTTTTTTTAGAGTATATTAAATATCAAAAAAACTATTTGTAAATGTATTATCACAAATGAGTATTTTTTAAAAATAAATAATTGTTAACAATAAATATTATAATTATAATTCTAATACATAATATTTTTGTAATTGACTAATTGTGTATAGTACTTAAATTATTTTTAATGCTAGAAGTACTTGCTGCATGTATGTAGAATGTTTTTTTATACTTTAATAAATTATATATGCCTTTTAGCATCTTATATTGCATGTTTTACATTTTGGAATCTGTTAAATTAGTGCATTATATACAACAAATTTTAATTATTTTGAATTATTATAAATTGATGTATTAAATTATGTGATAAAAAGCTTGTCATAGCTTTATAGTTTATATTAAATTCTAAAAAAATTTTAAATGTATTATCACGAATAAATATTTTTTCTAATACCTTTTAGTTATAATAAAAATTTGCGTCACATATTACAGGAGAATTGTGATTTTAATATACTTATTTATAACAGAGGCGCTCAAAATTTCTCATCATCTATATAAAAGACGCGATTGAACCAATTATAATCCCAATATTTCAATTTAAAATGATTAATCTTTTCATTACCTGTAACCTGGATCAGGTCATTTCCGATGATGACAGTTTAATCCAGATAGATAACTTGAATAACCTTTTGCCATCACGATTTATAGTCAAAACCGCATCATTTTTGTACCGTCTTATTAAAGATGTAACTGAAATTTTTAATTAGTGCCAGCTAGTTTTGCAGATTCACTTATTGTCTTACCTTCTTCATAAAATTTTATTAATAACTCTTTTTTTTCAAGCTTATCTTTTTATGGGTTGCTAAATTACGACGAATAACTAAATTCGGCGTATTTTCACTAGCAAACAGACTACTACTAGGATGGGTTTTAGCACATTTTCAAAAAATTTTGTAAAAATGTGCCTATATAGATTCACTCTTTCCGTCCCTTTTTACCTACAGCTAACTAAAAAATATCAGCAACGGGTAGGTATTTCCGGCTATTAATGGGGAATATTTTTAGCGTAACCGATGTTATGGCTTGAAATACGGTGAACGTGGGGGCCAATTAAAAGCGCTTCTGCGTGAAATAATGCGTTCGCCAAAAAGGTCCCGTAACAGAGCCACTGTGTCCCTTGTAGTGGTCCATCTTGTTGAACTACAACTGAGGATGGTTTTCTATAACTGGTCTTAAAAAAATTGTCCAGCATCGTTCAATATTCAGCACTAGTAATCGTAACTGAGGCGTCATGTGCTTTTTCAAAGACGATTGGACGAATGATCCTTTCAAACAATAGACCGCACCAAACAGTACCTTTAAGTGAGTGTAATTGTCGCTAATGAACTGTTCTTGGATTCTCCGTAGCCCAAATCCTGCAATTTTGCTCGTTTACGTTGGAAATGTATTCAATTGGAAATGGGCTTCATCGCTCATTATCAAATTGTTATTGAAATCCTGATTTTCTTTTGCTTTTTGAAAAGCAGTAATCAAGCCGTTGTAGTTTAACGGCTTCAATTCTTGCACTAGCTGAACCTTATATGGGAACATGTGCAATGTGGACAAAATCCCCTGAACGAACCTCCGCTATAGCCCCAGTTGGGCCGAAGATCTTCTTGTTGATGTTTCTGGACTGTCCTGTACACTATCCACAACACGTTGGATATTTTCTTCCGTGTGGACCGTGCGTGATCTTCTGGTCCATTGAAGGTGTCTTACTGTACCATGTTGTCGAAAATTTGCAACCAGGCGGTTTATTGTTGATGATAAAGGTGCAGTACGCACATTAAAAAAACGACGATAAGCACGCTGTGTCAAAACAATTGATTTTCAAAATAAAATTTAACAATTGTTGCTCGCTGCTCTGTTGTCTACTGTTCCATTTCCAATTCCCCAAGTTTTCTTCACAAAATTCGGAAATAAAAATAAACAAGTAAAGAAACAGTCAGTCGGTGCAACCGACTTAGAAATACCCTACACCTATTTGGTTCAAATTTAAGGACTTATCCATAAGTCATTTTAACACCATAGAAGCTGTTATTAATTTGATCGTAAGACATAGCTAACCAAATTAACTGTATAATACTAAAAACATTTTCTAATTACCCTATCTATTAAAAAATACTACAAATTCTTACTAATTTATCTATTTAAAAATATTAAAAAACAAACAAACTTGAAATAAATGAAAATATATTTATTCCAATTCAATTACAAAATGAAAAAATTCTAATTATTAAATTTTGTGATAAAAAGATAATCAAAGCATAATATATTTAATAATCCAAATTTCTAAAAATTGCAATTATTTTAAATGGTTAGTTTATATACCTAATAGAAAAGCTTATAAACGCAAAATATGCAATAAATGTATTTCTAAAATACAATTAAAAATTTACACCTTTTCATATAATTCATTTAAATATAAAAATAAATTTTACATAAATGCAGCAAGTACCTTTGAACATAGCTGAACCAGTACAATTAAGTCTAGATTTCGGAGACACATAGGACATAGGAAATATATTCTTTGGCTTCGAAATTAAACTCGACCACAACCAATTCCCATGGTACTTTCATTACTAGTAACCTACTGTTAAATTTCATCAAAATACCGGCATTATTTTTTGAGTTATGAAGTTTTTAAGATATATGTTTGTTAGTCCTTGAACTTTTCAAGGGTTCCAGGACCCGAAATTATGGTACGATTTCGCCCAAATGCAGTCCCGTCATACTTTCAATACTAGTTAACCCTTGTACACAATTGGAACGCTCTATCTTAATTTTAAGTTACTAGTTTTATTAATTTCGATGATAAGCTTTTACACATTGGGGGGTCTAAGAGAAGTTCTGAACCACCACTCCAATTGATCCCAAATTAGGGGGGCACGCAAGAAATAGTAAAGAACACCCTTGTGGCAAATTGGAAGCTTCTACATTTGTTTCAAGTTACTATCTTTATTAATTTCGAAAATATGCTTTAAGGGCCTAAGAACTGAGTGGCTGGTCCCCGATCCACTACTCCAATGGAGCCCAAATTTCAAAGACACTTACGAAATAGGAAGGGACACCCTGATACCAAATTTGGAGGTTCTATCTTCATTGGTTTCGGAATTATGCTCATTTGGCCTAAATTCGATCAAAAAGTTCTAAGTTCCGAACCCATTGTCCAATCCTCACCGTACGTAATCACCGCCGTAGTTTCGCTACCAATAACCTACAGCACAAATTTCATGAAGATAGCCTCATTAGTAATTGTTGAGTTATCGTGATTTTTAATATATGTTCGTTATCCCTGACACCGACTAAAAGGTCAAGAATCCGAACCCATGGGCTGATTTCGCCCTTATACAGCCCGCGCTTTACTTATAGTACTAGTTAACCCTTGTACACAATTTGAACGGTCTATCCTAATTTTAAGTAACTATTTTTAGTAATTTCGATTATAAGCCTTTAAAACTTGGGAGGTCTGAGAGGGGTACAGAACCACCACTCCAATTGATCCCAAATTAGGGGGGCACGCAAGAAATAGTAAAGAACACCCTTGGGGCAAATTGGAAGCTTCTACATTTTTTCAAGTTGTTATCTTTATTAATTTTAAAGATATGCTTTAAGGTCTTCGGAAATGTGTGGCTGGTCCCCGACCTACTATTCCAATGGGACCCAAATTCACAAGACACTTAGGAAATAGGAAGGGACACCCTGATACTAAATTTGGAGGTTCTATCTTCATTGGTTTCGGAATTATGCTCGTTTGGCCTAAATTCGATCAAAAAGTTCTAGGTTCCGAACCCATGGTCCAATCCCGACCTTACGCAATTTCCGAAGTAGTTTCATTACTAGTAACCTACAGCACAAATTTGATGAAGATAGCGTCATTAGTTGTTGAGTTATCGTGATTTTTTATATTTGTTCGTTAGCCCTGAAACCGATTAAAAGGTCCAGAATCCGAACCCATGGGCCTATTTTGCCCATATGCAATCCCCGCCGTACTTTCAGTCCTAGTAACCCACAGTTCAAATTTCATCAAGATAGCTCCATTATTTTTTGAGTTATCGTGCCTACGGACGGACGGACGGACGGACATGGCTATGTCGACTAAGGCGGTCACGCTGATCACAAATATATATACTTTTCCATATCTAGCTCGCTTCCTTTAGGTGGTTACAAACACCATACCAAAGTTAATATACCCCTTTACCTATTCTATAGGTGTAGGGTATAAAAATATAAATAAATTTTAAAAGTTATTAAACATTCAAACCATATCGGTGGAATTTCCTTTGACAGTTTCTAATTTTAAAGAATTTCCTAACATATCTCTAAAAATTAATACATCCCATTTACAAAATCAAAACTTATATTCATACTAGCTAATACCCGGTGCGCGTTGCTGCGCCTCTCAATGGTGGTTTAATTGATGTTGGTGCTACTGCAAAAAGTTAACACAAAAATTACACACGGTTTACACATGTAAATTTTAATATGTATGAAAGCAATCTTTTTAAAACGGTTTTTCTAGGATTATTCTAGTAATTTTTGAAACTTTCTGTAATTCAAAGCAGTACAAACTACTTTCCAAAATTTGACGTAATTTAAACCGTTTCGAATTTAGAGTAAAGTATTGAAAAAACCTATAAAAAAAAAGCTGTTGGGCCGCAATGGGTTAATGGAACTCAACAAAATTTTTTTTGGGGCTTTCTTTTAAGCCAAAGCAGAATTTTGTAAAATCGGACAAAATTTGGACCCAAAATTTTTTTTGACCACCCGTCGGCCCGACATGGGTTAACAAATTCCAAAACTGTTAATATTGTCTACTCAATTCTCAAAGAGCATCACGTATACAAAATTTGAAGTCAATCGGTCAAACCGTTTTCATTTTAGAACAAAGAAGTTTAAATACTTCTTTGTACCAAAGCACACCACAGCCCCAACTTGGCGGTCCGTTAGAGGAAAATTTTTGGGCCACGATTTCTTTCCGTACCAAAAAACCTCTATATACAAATTTTCATGAAAATCGGCTGGGCAGTTTAGGAGTCAACTCGCTACATACAAACAAACAAACAAATAAACAAACTTTCGATTTAAAATGTATAGATTGCTAATTAGAATGACCAGAGACCCTTTTTTGTATTGTAAAATAATGAATGGGTAATCCGGGGGGGGGTTTCAAAGAATTTATGTATTCTGTTGGCAAAATAATATTATCTTTTAAATCTGTTATGACGGAAACCACACTGTAATAACATTTTTCAGGTCCTGCAATTAATTTTAAAATCTCTTTATTTATTTTAAAATAACTCTAATTTAAAGAACACATAACGACTTTTGCAGCAATATTATTAAATCATAAATCGTTTCCCCAAAAACATGATTTATTTTTGAACAAGTATAAATAAATTCATCGGGTATATTACAATCACTTCACTAAATTTAATAGGAACCAGTAGGCAAAAGCCATTTTGAGGAGTTTATCTCATTTTGATTTAATCTCATATTTTTTTCAAGTGCATTAAAGTTAGTTAAGTAAAATCAATCCATCTGCAATTTGCTCTATTGTTGGGATGAAGTTGCTGTTTGTTACACTACATGTTGAATTTTTACCTTTTAGCAGCGTTGTAATGCAGTTAGAATTTTCTAATTTTATAATATTATTTTTCTTACAAATAGATACAGTATTTAAATTTTTACAATCTTTTCAAATCGTTTAGTAAGTCTTGTATCTTATCGATTCATAATGGAGATATGAGTACAGTGGGTGTGATTTGATATTTTCTTCTTCCAAAATGGTGGGTATTTCCTCTAGGGTTCTCGAAGTACTCCGATATCGCTCGTCTTGATAAGTCTGAAAATTTCCTTCTTGTATCTCTGTGAACCAGTGTAATCAAGTATTTGATTTCCTGTAACCGTTGTATGCAGTATGCATCTAAATAATTATCAAATTTATACTAAAATTATTTTAGGAAAAAGTGAAATTTAGATTGAATTTAAGGGGTTTAAAATAGAACTAGTATCGCCCTGTGCTCGAAATTCGAGCTATTTTTGCTTTTAAATTAACTTATAAAATTCGTTTTATGTAAATTATATTAGACTAATATTACACGACAAATTATTTCTTTTTTTCCTATAAGTAAAAAAAATTATGCCAACAATGTTGTAAATAATTCTTGCGCCTGAAATTTGATTAAAAAAAAAATTTATAATTTTTCTCAATTATAAAAACTTTGTTAAGTACCTATTTTTGAGTTTTATTCCTATGGCTTAAGCCGTTTTAAAGAGAGGACAAATTGATACAGTTAAATTAAATTTAAATTCTAAATACATACAAATATTATTCTAATAATATATAATGTTCTAAAAATTTGATTATACATAATTCTAAACATATATATATATATTTATTGAAGTCAAGAACCCAAAATTCGAGTTAATGCTGTCCTTCATAAAGCAAACTGTACTTTTTTCTAAACATTTTAGTACGATTTGAACTATGTTGTAGCACGTATTCTGTATCCTAATTAAAAAGCTCTATGGATACATAATATGTACAACAAAATTTAACATATCATAATTCATAAGTTTAGTACTTAGTATTATATTATATTGAAGCTACCAAAAGTACAAAATACTAGTTAAGTTGACCGAAGTCTTTTTTTAAATCTCAATCTTAAGATTTATAACATAAAAAAAAAGTTTTTCTATAAATCAAAGAATAAATTTTTCCTACCCTTATTCCATTTTTAAATTTAATAGCTACATAGGTAAATTTTTACTACAAATGTATGCCTAACTAAAGTTCTGAAAAGCATGCGAAAAATGATTCTGAATTCCTCAGTTTACTTTATACCTTTTTTGTCTAGTTTATTTATTTAATTTTTCCTAAGTTTTTGAGTAGTAAACTCTTTTCTACCCACAACTATTATCAGCTTCACCAGCTCGGTTAAAAGAGTATATGACAGAGTAGATAATTAATTTCCGGCAGATCACTTTAATTAAAATTCACTTGAATGGGTTATGTTAAATCAAATATTTTATTTAATAACCAATAAGCACTTACCCTCTTCCATTTAAAAAATATTCTTTATATTTATATCAGCAATAAACCTTAATTTTTATACCCTACACCTATAGAATAGGTAAAGGGGTATATTAACTTTGGTATGGTGTTTGTAACCACCTAAAGGAAGCGAGCTAGATATGGAAAAGTATATATATTTGTGATCAGCGTGACCGCCTTAGTCGATATAGCCATGTCCGTCCGTCCGTCCGTCCGTAGGCACGATAACTCAAAAAATAATGGAGCTATCTTGATGAAATTTTAACTGTAGGTTACTAGGACTGAAGGTATGGCGGGGATTGCATATAGGCGAAATCGGCCCATGGGTTCGGATTTTGGACCTTTTAATCGATCGAAGGGCTAACGAACATATATAAAAAATCACGATAACTCAACAACTAATGACGCTATCTTCATCAAATTTGTGCTGTAGGTTACTAGTAATGAAACTACTTCGGGGATTGCGTAAGGTCGGGATTGGACCATGGGTTCGGAACCTAGAACTTTTTGATCGAATTTAGGCCAAACGAGCATAATTCCGAAACCAATGAAGATGGAAACTCCAAATTTGGTATCAGGGTGTCCCTTCCTATTTCCTAAGTGTCTTGGGAATTTGGGCCCCATTGGAGTAGTGGGTCGGGGACCAGCCACACATTTCCGAAGACCTTAAAGCATATCTTTAAAATTAATAAAGATAACAACTTGAAAAAATGTAGAAGCTTCCAATTTGCCACAAGGGTGTTCTTTACTATCTCTTGCGTGTTCCCTTAATTTGGGATCAATTGGAGAGGTGGTTCAGAACCCCTTTAGACCTCCCAAGTTTTATAAGCTTATAATCGAAATTACTAAAAATAGTTACTTAAAATTAAGATAGACCGTTCAGATTGTGTACAACGGTTAACTAGTACTATAAGTAAAGCGCGGGCTGTATAAGGGCGAAATCAGCCCATGGGTTCGGATTCTGGTCCTTTTAATCGGTGTCAGGGATAACGAACATATATTAAAAATCACGATAACTCAACAACTAATGAGTCTATCTTCATGAAATTTGTGCTGTAGGTTATTGGTAATGAAACTACGGCGGTGATTACGTACGGTGAGGATTGGACAATGAGTTCGGAACTGAGACATTTTTGATCGAATTTAGGCCAAACTAGCGTAATTCCGAAACCAATGAAGATATAACCTACAAATTTGGTATCAGGGTGTCCCTTCCTATTGCGTAAGTGTCTTTGAAATTTGGGCTCCATTGGACTAGTGGGTCGGGGACCAGCCACTCAGATCCGAGGACCTTAAAGCATATTTTCGAAATTAATAAAAAAAGTAACTTGAAACAAATGTAGAAGCTTCAAATTTGGCCCAGGGTGTTCTTTACTATTTCTTCCGTGCCCCCTCTTAGACCCCCAAATGTGTAAAAGCTTATCATCGAAATAAATAAAACTAGTTACTTAAAATTAAGATAGAACGTTCCAATTGTATACAAGGGTTAACTAGTATAGAAAGTATGACGGGACTGCATATGGGCGAAATCGTACCATGGTTTCGGGTTCTGGAACCCTTGACAAGTTCAAGGACTAAAAAACATATATCTTAAAAACACCATAACTCAAAAAATAATGCCGGTATTTTGATGAAATTTAAACTCTAGGTTACTTAGTAATGAAAGTACCATTCGAATTGGTTCTGGTCGAGTTTAATTTCAAAGCCAAAGAATATATTGCCTATGTCCTATGTGTCTCCGAAATCTAGACTAAATTGTACTGGTTCAGCTATGTTCAAAGGTACTTGCTGCATTTATGTAAAATTTATTTGAATATTTAAATGAATTATATGAAAAGTTCAAAATTTGTAATTGTATTTTAGAAGTACATTTATTGCATATTTTGCGTTTATAAGTTTTTCTATTAGGTATATAAACTAACAATTTAAAATAATTGCAATTTTTAAAAATTTGGATTATTAAATATATTATGCTTTGATTATCTTTTTATCACAAAATTTAATAATTAGAATTTTTTCATTTTGTAATTGAATTGGAATAAATATATTTTCATTTATTTCAAGTTTGTTTGTTTTTTAATATTTTTAAATAGATAGTAAGAATTTGTAGTATTTTTTAATAGATAGTGTAATTAGAAAATGTTTTTAGTATTATAAAGTTAATGTGGTTAGCTATGTCTTACGATCAAATTAATAACAGCTTTTATGGTGTTAAAATGACTTGTAGATATGTCCTTAAATTTGAACCAAATAGGTGTGGGGTATTTCTAAGTCGGTTGCACCGACTGACTGTTTCTTTACTTGTTTCACTTAATTTTTATTATTTAAACATATTAAATATAATTAACTTCTCAAATGACTGGTAGTTTTAAAATGTCAAATATATATATGACAATTAATCTGACAATTATGTACTTGTGAAACAAAAATGAGCGTTCCATTTACAAACTGCGCCTACCTAATCTTCATGTACACTTTTTGATATAAAAAATTCGTTCGTTTTGTCAAAGTAAAACTAAAAGTACCTAGTTTTTAGAACATTTTCAAAAAATTTTGTAAAAATGTGCCTATATAGCTTCACTCTCTCCGTCCGTCCGTCCGTCCGTATGTTTACAAAAACTTTTACACCGTTTGAAATAGAGTAAAAAAATTTCGTAGAAGAATTTTTTTTTTTAGCCCCACCTGTTATACAGGCTACAGCCCCCCAAAGTTGGAAAAAGCCCTATATTTAAATGGTTATTACAAGAGTTCTGTTGTGTATTTTCAATCTGAAATAGGCAAAAGATAGCTGGTTTTATATTCAGCCCCCGCAAATTCCAAAAAAACCCTATATTTAAATTAGTATAACAAGAGTTCTGTTAAATGTATTTTTAATCTAAAAACTGTAGAAGTGAACTGATTTTATAGGCTTCACAAAAATATAAGGCTAAAATGTATAGGGTTGCCATACGGTACTAAAATTTACCATTGTGCAAAACTCAATTTTTGCAAAATTTTTGGCCCCACTATCTCCTAAACGGTTTAAGACCGGATCTTGAAATTTTGGAAAAAGTTAGATCCTCAAAAATTAGTAGGAGTAGGTTAACAAAATTTTATTGTCAAGCTCCTTGTTTAATTAATAAACCAAAAATGTACGGACTGACATAAAAAAAACCCTAAAAATTTTTTATATGAAACTGATCGTCTATATAATTATTTGGTCTATGTTTTTATCAAAGTGAATTATTTTAGTTCTTAAAGTTACAAATTTTTAAAGAAACCATCGAAATAAAATAATTTTATTTGTAATTTTTTTTATTATTAAAAAATAACAAAAAAAAAAAAGTTTACATTTTAAGGAACTCAGACCTACTTACATTCTAAGCCACTTCACTAACCACTGAACCATACAATTTTTATAAAAATTTATGGTCAGATTTCTAATATAAATGTATCACTAACTGACAGAATGAAAAATAAAGCCATAGACACAGGCAAGTTCAATTAAAAGTATATAATAATAATGCGATGTTTAAAATGCAAAAAAACTTTTTCAAATAGGAATTTTAAAAAATTCTTAAGAAAGATATTTTTTTTAATTTTTAGCAAGCATAGGTAATTTCACAAACTTGACGAGAACCACATAATCTTATGCAAAATTTGATTGGTGTACTGCATTGGCTCGAGTAGCGGTCATATAACTTCTTTTTTTATATGAATATTACTCTATACCTAATGAAGTTGGGAGTCTGAAATTTTTTCAAAATTAGTTTGGTTTTATGGCCAAAGTTTGTGGATTCGAGTAGCTGTCATACAACTTCTTCTTTTATATGAGGAATACTCTACTCGTATATCTAATAAAGGTGGATGATTGAAATTTTGTCAATATTAGTTAACTTTACTGGCCAATGTCTGAATAAAATAAAATTGGTGTAGTGGAAGAGGTTCGAAGAGCGGCCTTTCAACTTATATTTTCTTTTGAACTTGACTGAAAGCCTAATAAATTATATATTTAAAATTTTGTCAAAAGTAAGAAACCCGCATGATATAATTTCGAAATTACGGTCATACGATACGGGTATTCTAGAGTTGGCTCATTTTTTATGGAATAACAACTTTACAAAAGTTAGTATTTTTAAAAATTTTTTTATGATACTTTGAAAAATGTTATTAGGCATAGTGCCAAAAAGAGTTAATATATCTATTACTTGATAATACTATTTGAAAAGAGCAAAAAAAATAGTCTTGTTAAGTAAGTGAGTTTTTGAAATAAAGGTTAGCTTGCGTTAACACTAAAAACTCCAAAATTTCATTGAATTTTTATGCTATAACGGATAAACTTGTCAAAACTTTCTTAGCCTCTGTAATTAAGATCAATGCTTGTTCAAAATTTTTAATAAAATTCACATAACCGTTTAAGTAAAAAAATTACAAAAACGGGTTACTCGGACTGCCAGAAATATTCCTTTAAAATGTAAGGGCAATCGGACCAGCGGTTTTCAAGTGCATTACAGGGTGGCGCAAAACGACCGATATGGTTTGAATGTTTAATAACTTTTTTATTTTATGGTTAATTATTATTATTATTTTTTAGTTATACAGTGTATTAATGGAGAATATTTTAGCTTAATATGAAAAATTATATCCTAAGTGGTAACTACTTTCGACTTCGCACATTCGTGCTCTTTCCAGTACATCTAGTACTTTTTGTAAAATATTTAGTGTTATGGCTTGAATTTCATTGCGAATGTTTTGTTTTAGCTCTGGTATGGTCGCTGGCTTGATAACGTATACCCTTTCTTTCAAATAACTCCAAAGAAAACAGTCTGGCGCTGTTAAATACGATGAACGTGAGGGCTAATTGAAATCGCCTCTGCGCGAAATAATGCGTTCGCCAAAGAGATCCCGTAACAGAGCCATTGTGTCCCTTGCAGTGTGGACTGTGGCTTCATGTCGTTGGAACCACAACTGTGGATGGTTTTCTACAGCTGGCCTCAAAAAGTTCCAGTAATCGTCCAGCATCGTTCGATATTCAACTCCAGTAATCGTAACTAAGGCGCCATGTGAATTTTCAAAGAAATATGGACGAATGATCCTTTCAGACAATACACCGCACCAATCAGACAACTCTCCGTAGCCCATATCCTGCATTTTTGCTTGTTTACTAAACCATTCAATTGGAAATGGGCTTCATCCCTCATTATCAAATTGAAATTTCTAAATTAAATTCAACATTAGATTTTCAAAATCAAATTCAATAGGTTGTTGATCGCTGTTGTGTACTGTTCCATTTCCAATTCCCCAAGTTTTTTTACGAAATTCTAAAATAAAAATAAAAAATATAAATAAATTTAAAAATTTATTCAACATTCAAACCATATCGGTCGTTTTGCGCCACCCTGTATTAATATTTCTTCCGAATAACTTTGAGTTTTAATAAAAATTGGTGTTACAGATAATAGGAGAATAATGATTGTAAAACTTATTTATACTTCTGTTCAAAATTCTTCATCATAAATATAAAACATAAGAATTATCCTGTTCTAATTCCATTGTTTCAATTCTAAATTAATCTTTTTTATTCCTCTAACCTGGATAAGGTAATTTTTCAAGTTGCATATATATGACTTCTATAAATCTATAAATTAAATCAACCCAGAATTTTTCAAATCAAAAAAATAATTAATCAAAGGTACCAAATCATTCAAACATAACTGCACTACCACGAAATTTAATTGAATGTAATTGATGCAAGTGGGTAAAATTTTATTGAATTGTAAAAAACTTTCTAATTTTGTAATTTTGCCATTGCATTTTATAAATTCATTTATTTCATGTTCTTTTGCTTTTTAAGATTTTTAAAAAGAAAAATTCATAAAAATTTTTATGAATAGATAAAATTAATTAGAAACGAGGAAGATTATAATTGCCCTTGTCAACTTTTAGATACCCGTGCATAACCACTATGATGTATAAAATAAACCGTTATTTATTTCCCTTATGCTAAAAAATATAAAAAAAGTCAAATAGTTAAAAACCATTAAACTCATTATCCCATGATTTTTGCTTACAAAAAAAATAAAAAACCATAAAAAAAAAAAAAAATTGTCCGGTGTCTGAGTGATGTCCAACTTTGCCAAGTAACTTGCCCTATTACTTTACCTGCCCAATTTTAATTTTAACCTCGTAGCTTAATTAGATTCACAGTTATTGAAGTGAAAACTTTGTATGGCAGTCCCCCAAAAATGGGGCCGTAACATTTTGAAACTTCATGTAAGTGCTCGATTCATTTTATAACTAACCGTCTGTAATTTTCATCGTCGTAGTAAAATTAGTTTTGAAGAAATTCATATTGGTGCAAAGAAGTTGTATGGCAGCCCCCCAAAAATTGGGCCCTAACAATTTGAAACTTCATATAAGTGCTCGATTCATTATATAATTAACCATGTGTAATTTTCATCCTCGTAGTATAATTAGTTTTGAAGAAATTCATATTGGTTCAAAGAAGTTGTATGGCAGCCCCCCAAAAATGGGACCCTAACATTATGAAACTTCATATAAGTGCTCGATTCATTATAAAATTAACCGTGTGTAATTTTCGTCCTCGTAGTATAATTAGTTTTGAAGAAATTCACATTGGTGCAAAAAAGTTGTAGATATAGACTCAAGGGTATGGATCGAATCAGAGTCGAAAAATAAATCGATTTGGCTATGTATGTCCGTCCGTCCGTCCTTTAAAAGGGCTATGTTTTTGAAATTTTCACAAATTCGTATTTATGCAATATCCGTCATCGCTATTTAAATCCAGTCATTTTGATCCACGGGTTCGAGTAGCTGCCATACAACTACTTCTTTTATATGAACTATTTTATATGAGCATTATATGAGTCTAATATAGCTGTATGTTTGAAATTTTGCCAAAAGTAACTAACCGGATGATATAATGTTTACATTACGGTCATACGGGTATCCCAGAGTTGATACAGTCTACTCTACTACACTCTTCCTCGTTTTTGGTTAAATTCGAACAAAAGTTTCGGGTAACTGCCGTACAAATTTTAGAACCCTGGTTACATATCTTCAGAACTAATTACACCCTTTGAAATGTAAAATAGTAAGGAAAAGTAATATGGGAAGCTCGTTTGCAAATAAAATAAAATTAGATTTATTGGGAGCTAACTAAGACTGACTGCTACAGAGATTGCTGGAACCAAGGTACATATCGTCACAACTAATAAGACCAGGTGGTTAAAATTATTATCAGTATGTAATATAATATGGCGAGCAATTTTTCGAAATTTCGAAAAATTCTTGGGAAGCTGATACACAAATTTCCCAATCCAATTACTGTAAATCTAACAAAGCTAAGAGGTTAAAATTGAAAATGGATAAGAACAGTTATAGGTTAAGTGCTCTGGCAAACTTTTAAGGTAGGTCATTTTTGTTTTTTTTGGAGAAATATACATGAGCTTACGTTTTCCTGTTTATGGTGATATATCATATATACAGTTATAACAATTGTTCTATAAGGTATATTTTCAACTTGAAAAAGGAGCCGTTATTATAAGATTTACAAATTTTTAAAAGCCAAATGTAAGTAGGGCTAAAGGTATAGGGGGATAGGTAAAAATTTTCCGTTATTCAAAACTAAGTTTTGCAAAATTTTTAGCCCCTCATAACTTCTGAGTGGTTCAGTCTAGAAATTTTGGCAGAACTGAAATCCTCAGAAAAAAGTAAGAATTATTTAAGAAAGCTTTTTTGCCACGTTTAGGATCTGTAATGGCTCGAAAATTTAAATTTTGCTATAACTTTTCCTTTTAAACACCTATAACTTGAATACCTGTCAAAATTTTTTTTTATTTATATTAAAAATTCAAAGCTCCAAAACGAAGGTTTTTACAAGTGTGTATGTTAACACAAACTTTTACACTCTTTGAACTAGAGAAAGAAATTTTAACTTCGGGTAGGTATTGGTATATTTCATGGAAGAACTTTTTCTGTAGCCCTACCCGTTACGCAGCTATATCCTCTCAAAATCGGATAAAACCCTATGTTTAAATCGTTATAGCAAGAGTTCTATGAGGTATATTTTCAATCTGAAAACGTAAAAAGACAGTTGCTTTTATAAGCTTTACATAATAACAAATTCATTGGGTTGCCATACTGTACCAAGATTTATCGTTATCCAAAACTTAATTTTTGAAAAATGTTTGGCCCGACATAATTACGGCTGTTTGGCCCGACAAATTACGGCTCAAGCAAAAAACTTGAAATTTTGGAAGATGTTAAATCCTCAAATTAGTAGGAGAAATTAAAGAAAATTTTTTTGCTGCGTTTAAGAGCTGTAAGGGGTCCAAAATTGAAATTGTGCTATTTTTAAGTACCTGCAACTTGACTATCTGTCCAATGTTTTTTTTATTAATACACAAACTTTAAAGATCCAACATTATATTTAATTATATTTAATATGCTAAAGATTTATCTTAAATTTAAAAGCGGTTCCTTAAATTGAAGAAAATGTCTCTCAGTTTTACCCATTTTTGCTTAGATAGTAAAATGCTAAGTAAAATTCTGAATTTTAATGGAATTCAGAATTTAATTCCTAGAACCTAAAAAAGTAAAGAGAGGGGTGTGAGGTTATATCCTTAAGAAATTTGGCAACCTTCCCCATTGAAGGGCCATTAAAACTTAAAAATTAAAAATTTACTGTTTTTATAAATAAGCAGTAATTTAGCCCCAAGTGTTAATATTTTCAAAATTATTCATTATGTAAAACAATATAATTTTGAAAATGTGTTTTTTTAAAAACCCTTTGTTTTCTCATCACTTGTATTTCATTTTTATACCCTACACCTATGATATAGGAAAAGGGTATATTAACTTTGGTATGGTGTTTGTAACCACCTAAAGGAAGCGAGCTAGATATGGTGAAGGGTGAATTCAAGTGAAGGATAAATACTAATAAAAACACAAAATGTTTATTTAAAAAATTTTATTTCAAGAGATACAACTCTTATTCAAATTCTGAAATGAACTAACTGTTAAATTAACAATCTTTCCTTTATAAAACATTTTTACAATACATGAACTAAATTTACAAAAATGCTAAATTCGATAATTTATTACAATATTTCCAAATTATCCATCTCCAAGTATTTTCATATTTTATTTCTTGGATATGCTTGGTGTTGTTAAAATGATTATAATATAAGTCTGTTAAATGAATTTCTTCAACAACGTTTAGAACGCTAATGTTGCGTTCAAGAAGATGTATTACGTCACTATAATATTCTTCTTCAGTATTTCTTGGTGAAAAGTATTAATTAAAATTTTACAGTTTGAAAATTTGATTATGTTATTACCTCTAATTGTAATCGCTCGTGGATCTTGCCCACAATTATTGAATAATAAAGTTTCGTTTAAATTTTTGGTTATAAAACAATTTTCTTTAGTAAAATTTGGTATTGATATTACAAAAACAATTGTACTTCTATTAAACAAAACACATTTTTTTATATATGGTAACATTTCAATAGTTATATTATACTAGCAGATTTACCCGGCGTTGCGCGGGAGCATGCAAATTGTAAAAAAGCAAGTTCCAGCCAATTTTTTGAAGTACTACTTTGGTTAAAAAGAAAGACTCAAAAAAATATTTCTGGAGTTCCGTTAACTCATTGTTGCCCAACAGCTTTTTAATGGTTTTTTCGTTACTTTGCTAAAAATTAAAAATTGTTTAACCTATTGACTTCAAGTTTTGTATATGTGTTTCTCTTTGAGAATGGAGATCACGCTATTGGAATTTGTTAACCCATGCCGACCCGACGATTGTTCAAAAAAAAATTTGTAAGTAAATTACGTCCAATTTTTGAAAATAGGTAAAACTTCTTTGGATTAAGGGAATGCTTAAAAAAATGTTTTGTCGAGTTTTTTAACCAATTGCGAAATTTGCCATTATGTCATTATAATATGAAAATAGCAATTTTCTTGAATTGCCAGCGTTTGAATAAAATATATTCGATGGTTTAGAAAAGGTTTAAAATCTGCTTTTCAACTTATATTTTGTTTTGTACTTACCTGAAAGTTCTACTACGGTCTTCCTCGTTTGGTTATGATTTTATAAGAGAAATGTAGGCTTCTTTCTTGGAAAAACTGTTTTAAAATACTATGTATTTAAGCATAATATATACGAAATTGAATTTTTTTGATTTTTAGATTTTATTTGAAGAAAACTGCAACTTTACACCGAAATCTTTTTTTAAAAAACAACAACTGCAATGTAGATAAAAAACAAAGACTTACGAAAAAATGTAGAGAATGAATATGTTACGTTATTTAAATTTAAAGTTATTATTATTCGGATTCTTTATTAGCTTTATTTTTATTATTATTAATATTATCTCATTTAGCTTTTTCACTGTTTGAGACTATTTGAGAGCAAAAAAATTAGTATTATTAATTAAGTGAGCTTTTGGAATAAAGGTTAACTTGCGTTAATACCAAAAATTAGAAAATTTTATTGAATCATTGTGCAAAACGCGTAAACAGGTCAAAACAAAATTAACCCTGTGAGTTTTTATAATTTAAATGCTGATACAAAATTTTCAATAAAATTCTTTTAATCGTTTAAGCAAATGAAATTTATAGAAAACTTCAAGGCGCCGTCATTCAAAACAGATTGTTCTAACTTAATCCTAAAACTTTTTGCAGCCTCTCTTTTGGACTGCAAAATCAACCTGTAAAATTGGACACAAATCGGAAACACAATTTTTTTTGAAAGCCCGCCAGGACGAAATTGGTTAATTCATTCCAATCAAATTTATACAACAAATTCCGGTTGCTAAGAGGAACATTTGTGCACAATTTCAAGTCAATCAGTCAAACCATTTTGATTCGACATCAAAAACATTGAAAAAGCTTCATTGCGCCCTCATGCCCAAATGGGTTAACCAAACTCAACAAAAATTTGTGCCAGACTCTCTTTTTGACTGCAAAACCACCCTGTAAAATTGGACACAAATCGGAAACACAAAACTTTTCGAAATGGGTTAATTTATTAATAATCATATTTATACAAATGAAAATTTGATTATATTATACATATATTTATTGAAGTCAAGAACCCAAAATTCGAGTTAATGCTGTCCTTCATATATCAAATTGCACTTTTTTCTAAACATTTTAGTACGATTTGAACTATGTGTAGTACGTATTCACTATTCTGTATCCTAACCTAATTAAAAAGCTCTATGAATAAATAATATGTACCACAAAATTTAAGATATCATAATTCATAAGTTTAGTACATAGTATTATATTATATTGAAGCTGCCAGAAGTATAAAATAATAGTCAAGTTGACCGAAGTTTTTTTTTAAATCTCAATCTTAAGATTTATAGAATAAAAAAAAAGTTTTTCAATAAATCAAAGAATACATTTTTCCTTCCCTTATTCCATTTTTAAAATTAACATAGGTAAATTTTTACTACAAATGTATGCCTATCTAAAGTTCTGAAAAGCATGCGAAAAATAACTCTGAGTTCTTTAGTTTACTTTATACCTTTTTGTCTAGTTTATTTATTTAATACATATTTCCTAATTTTTTTATTGACAAAAATATATTTTTTATATGGTCAAGAGCCATGACTCATAAGTTTCTTAAAACAAAAAAATATTATTGCTCTCATTCCTTTATGAGAAGTAAACTCTTTTCTACTCTCAACTATTGTCCGCTACACCAGTTGTTCTAAAAGAGTTCTCAAATGACAGGTAGTTTTAAAATGTCAAATATATATATGACGATTAATCTGACAATTATGTACTTCTGAAAGAAAAATTAGGGTTCCATTTACAAACTACGCCAATCTAATCTTCATGTAAACTTTTTGATATATAAAATTTGTTTTATATCTATTTTTATTTACTAAAAATAGTTTTTTTTATTATAAAAACCATTATTCGATATTCAAAATGTAAAATAAACTTTTCAATTATTAGAATGAAATCAAAACATACGACGCACAATTTTTATAGGGCAGTACGTCAATACGTCTGTCTAAATATCCTTAAATCGATACGCGCGTAGATTATTTAATTTATCGAAAAATATTTATTTGAATGTTTTAATTTAGTACCTACAAAAAATATTTTTAATTTCATATCATAGGTATTTTGAATATAAGATTTTTTTTATTAAAAATTATTTTAAAAAAATATTATTCTTTAAAACATAATATTTGATATATAAGAAAAGCCAATAATAATATTTTTATACATTTTTTCAATATTTGCAAATTTTAAAAATCCGAAATACAGAACATCACGTTACGCGTATTTTGGCTGCTCTCATGTAAATTTATGTACCTAATTATTTCTAAATTTTTTGACAGAAATTATACGCCGTACGCTCTAATTTAGGTTGGGACCTAAGGAACAAATAACTTTTTTTGAGAAAGATAATTTTTTTAGTTTTGCAAACATATTGTACTTGTAGGTATTTTCAATTTATTTGTATCTTTTAAACAAAATTATTTAAAAAAAAATGTTATTTTAAAATATTTTATTTTTAAAATTTAATCGTAGCAACATTAGAAAAAACAATTACAATATTTTTATACACTTTGTCAATTTTTAAATTTTAAAACTCCGAGGTACAGTATGTCGCGAATGCTTTCATGTACATTTTTTTACATTACTAATTATTTCAAAATTTTTTGACAGAAACTGGATGCCGTACATGCTGATTTTGGCTGATCAATAGGAAACAAATCATTTTTCTTAAGAAATATTATTTTTTTTTTTAAGTTTCTGCAAACATATTATAGGTATTTTTTAATAAACAAATATTTTACAAAGATATTATTTTAAATTTGCTATTTTTATTTTTCGCTTTGTCATTTTTAAATCCGAGGTACCAGTACGTCGCGTATTTCGATTGCTCACATGTAAATTCATGTAACTATTTATTTCAAAATTTTCTAGAAATTTCCAGAAATTATACACCTTACTCGTTGGTTAGGCCCTAAGTAAAATCATTTAAATTACAAATTATTTTTTTAAGAAAGATTATTTGTTTTTTTTTTAAATGTTTTGCAAATATATATATATTTTAATATCATATATTTTAATATCATCAAACGTAATATATATTTCAGAAATCGGTTTTTTATTGTACAAAAAACTTAACAAAAAGCAACAACATTTTACGATTTACAAAAAAAATTTTTTTTTATTACTGTATATTATAATACAGCTGAGTGGCACAGGGGTTGAATGCCGACCTTTCATGCGAAAGGGCCCGGGTTCGAATTCTAGTGAAAGTGAAAAAACTTTTCTGGTTTTCGACTCGACTCAGCTACCATTCGCCATTGGGTTCAAATTAATGGCATAATCAATAATTAATAATTATAAATCTTTAATAAAAAATACTTTAATATAAAAATATAAACAAATGCAAAATATAAACAAATAATTTAATTAAATCATATAACTCGCAGATATAGAATACCATATTAGTAAAATATAAAATATTACAATATAAACAAAAAAATAGAATTGTAAATATTGAAAATCTAAGACGTTTCTACATGTTATAAGGCCTAGTACTATCTCATGTTTAAATTGTATGTGGAATTCAATAAGACCAATTCTAATAACACGAATATAATATGACCCCCTGTTCCAACATGTACCTATGGTATAGACAGGCTTATTAGCCTAACAGTTGAACAGTTAGCGCTTAAAAAAAAAAAAAAAAAAAAAAAAAAATAATAAATTGCAAACAAAAGCAAAATACAGTACTTTTCGGTTATAACAACCATGATGGGACGGAAAATAATAGTCGTAATAAACGAATGTCGGTTTAAAAGAATGCTGTGAATTTCGAAAAATTAGTATAAGACTTGAACATTGTAGAATCAGCTGATTCTAGAATGGAAACTTCGAACTCATTTGCTAGAATTTTATTTGATGTGTCAGCCTCAAGCCTATGTATAGTGCTTTTTCTCCTATTAAAATTTTTTTATGTATTTTTGATGTGTTATTATGATTTTTTTTATATTCAAAACTAAATAAAAAAGACTTAATTAATCGCCAAGCAACATAATTAGATATAATAAATTTAAATAAAAGAAATATCAATGTAATAAAAAACTTACATTTTTAGGTAAAATTTAATTCTTTAGCAAAAAGTGTAGTTTATTATAATTAAAGTTGAACCGAGTTCGTTATAAATGAAAACTACTGTATAAACCAAATGTATTGCTTTCATTTCGAACAGAACTCATTTTTTTCGTTCACTTTTTACGATAAAGAAAAAACAAAAACAAAACAAAAATTTTAAAAAAACTTAAATCTCATTGTTCATTGAACATTTGAACTAACCAAAAAAAAGAGAAAGACATAAGTCGGCGCCTATAATAAATATTTTGACTGAGCTGCGAGTTACAACCGAAAATGAATTGCATTTACACAGAAAGTCGGCGCATAATATTAATGTCATAAGCCTCAACTTTTAACCGCGTGACCGTTAAATTCAAAATTACGTTAAATTAAAGACAGGTTTTCACCTGAAAAAACGCAATATTCTTAAAAAAAAAATATCATTGTAATATGAAAACAAAAAAAAATCTTTCTTTTGGTTGTTGTTTCATTAAAATTGGTCAAATAGTTTACCCAGAAAAAGGATGTTTATATTTGTGTATAGGAAAAAATAAGCCGATTAAATATTATTAAAAAAAAAAAAAAATTTTGCCCCAGCCAGGAATCCAACCGAAACGTTCTGACTACTAGTCCCATGTCCTAACCACTACACCATAGAACAATGAATAATTTGCCTACAAAACGAGTTTTTATTTATCTTATTTTTTTTTTTTTAAATAATTGTAGTTGCTATGGTATCAATTGTTTGTTTTAAATAACAGTTTTTAAATAATTGTAGTTGCTATGGTATCAATTGTTTGTTTAAATAACAGTTTTGAATTTTTTTATAGAAATATTAAAAAAAATTAATAATTTTTAATATAAATGAGAGTTTTTTGTTTTCTATAAAATAAAATTTTTCATACATAAAATAAATACATATATTTTATTAAAAAGAAAATAGATAACAAAAAATGAATTTAAAAAAAAAAAAAATTGTTTCCTTAGCCTGAATTCGAACCGAGACATTTTGGTTACAAATAACATGTCCTAACCACTACACCATGAATCAATTAATGGTTTAACTACATTTTGTTGGTTTTTATATTTGGTTTCTATTTAGTTATTAATTTTGAAAATATTCATATAATTTCGAAAAATTTGTATGGCAGCTACCCGAAGCATTTGTCCGATTTCAACCAAGAACAATAGGGAACCTACAAATTGTCTAAAAATTACTTTGTGAAAGTTTCAGAACTCTAGCTCTTATAGTTTTTGAGTTATCGTGCTGATGGACGGACGGACGGACACACATAGCTAGATCGATTCACTTTTCGATGCTGATTCAATACGTACCCTTGACATATCTAGCTCTATATTTCGATGCGTTACAAACGGAGGAGTAATTTTAATATACCCGATGTTCATATATGTATGCACGGGTATAAAGATTAAGTTGTTCACTTATATGATCAATATTATTTTGAAATTTATTTATTACTGAATTAAGTAATTGTTATTATTTATTACTGAATTAATATGCAAAGTTACATTCTCAATCTGTTCTGAAGATTGTGTATTAAAAGATACTTGATTATTTAAATTTTCTATAATTTCTTCATTGCTTTTCTCTATAACCGAAAGATGATTTGGAATTTCTATTCTGTCTTCATTATCCATAAAACCGGCTAAGAATTTTAATACATTGCCTACCAAGTTTACTAATCCTCGTTTTTTAATATGATGAGGAACAATACTATTAAATTCTGATGTTTTAGTATTTTCATGCAACTTAATTATGTTAATTTCTGACTTGTTAATTGTTTCTTCGTATTTTAAAAGATCAATGACATGCAATATTCTTCTATAACTATGAATTACCATTTCCGTAAGATATTTGATTTACACCTCTGAGGATTTGGCCATAGCATGCGTTATTATTAATAGAATTATTAATATTTTTATCATACCTAAAAATATAATAGTTATTAAAAGTAAAATGAAAATTACATTTGATATTTTAATTTCTTTTTAAATTGGTTTTTATAACGCGGTATGGTTTCTTTATTAATTTTTAAGTAGTTTTCATCAGATTCGACTATACTGACTTTTTTATGGTATGGTTGAAGTTTTGTAATTCCATTGAGTTTCAGATAGTTAGAGGGTTATTCTTTCTTTCTTTTTGTACTAAACTTGTTGGTTACTTTATCTTTATGTTATTTTACCATTAATAAAATCTATAGGTCTTTCTCCTGTTGATGAATGAATTGTTCCATTGTATAACTTAACGGTTTGAATTATTGGGTCAACGTCATGTGAAATACCTTGTTCTTTTTCCGTAACCACGAGTATTCTTAAACGTTCAATATCTCCATTACTACATTTATTATTAGGATTAGTAAAATGAATATGTATACCCTCATTATCTAAGAAGTTTTTAAAATTAAGACTTTTAAAACCTTTTTCTTGGTCAGTAACAATTTTTTCTGGTTTACCACAGGATGAAATATACTGCATTAAATCAGTTTTAAGATCATTCCAATTTCGTGATTTTATGGGAATAGTTTGTACGTGCTTAGTGAACTTATCAATTAAAGTAAGATATGGTTTACCTTTTTTATGAAACCAAATATCCATATAAACGATTTGTAAAGGTTTTTTAGCTGTTTCAGAAATTTTCAGAGGTAATTTCAACGGATTACGTTTATACTTTGCACCGTACAGATTTTGACAGTTGTTGATTATTTTCTGTATTTCAACTTTCAATTTTGGATAATAAATTTCAGTTTTCAGATTTAAATAAATATCACTAATACCTCTGTGATTTGCTTTAATATGTTGGAATATTCTTTCCTGTAACTCGTTTTTGTCTAGTACATCTCTTAAAAGTAACGAACATTTGTTCAATTTCAAATGTTTATTTTTGGAAAAATACTTCAAGTAAGTATTTTGAAAAGCAAATGTTCTTTGAAAATATTAATAAAGAAATTTCATCTGGATTTGCACAAATAATTGATTTTCTTGTTCTGCCATTAATTTTTTCAATATTTAAAGACTCAGAATTACCTTCTTTTATAATAACTTGAGTTTTAAAGAAATTTAATGGGGAGAATGAAATTGGGATATACTATGAATTATCCTCTTTAGCTGACTGTATTGTGGCATCAGTTGATCGTATTTCATCGATCTCTATTTCATTAGAATTTAGATTACAAGAATTATTATTAGTAGAATTTAAATAATTTAATACAGTTTCGTTTGAATGTATTTCTATACGTGAAGGGCATCGGCTATTTTCCTTTCCACTTATATACTCAATTGTGGAATTAAACTCCTCCAATTTAATTTTCCAACTTTGTAATTTGCAATTTGGTTTTTTTAAATTGTAAAGCCATATCAAAGGTTGATGGTTAGTTCTTATAATAAACTTGAGACCTAAGATATATGGGCGAAAATATTTTGTTGATCAGAGAACCGCAAGTAGTTCCTTTTCAAGTTGAATTTTTAAATTGGCATTTGAGAGTCTTACTAAAATTTTTTTGTAAAATGACAAAGTGCTCTTCTAAAAAAAGGTACAAAAATAATAATATCGTTGAGATAGACAAAACAATTTTTTCCAATAAATTCTTTCAAGACGGAGTTCATTAAACGTTGAAAGGTGGACAGACCATTTTTAAGGCCAAATGGCATTCGTAAAGCTTCATAGTGGCCATTAGTTGTACTGAAAGCGGTTTTCTTTATGTCATCTTTTTCAATTTTGATTTGGTACCTTTTGCCAAATCACGAGTAGTGAAATACATTGAGCCGCCAAGTTTAAACAGGTTATCATCGATGTTTGGGATGGGGTATTTGTCGTCTATAGTAACATTATTAAGTTTTCTACTGTCTATGACAATACGCCATTTTTGTTTTCCCGAAGAATCAATTGTTTTTGGTAGTACCCACAATGGGGCTGAATTCGGTGAGTCACTATGCCTTATTATACCTTGATTTAGCATTTCATCAATTTGTTTATTGACTTCTTGTTTATGAACTTCAGAGTATCTATAGATGTTGGTATAACTTGAAATTTCATTAGTGGTATTAATCTTATGTTTAATTTCATGATTAAAGGAGAGGTCATTACCTTCATGATAAAAGGCTTTGTTGAACTTTTGTAAAACTTTAAAAAGTTCTGTTTTTGTGATATGATCTAAATGATCACATTGAATATCATTTTCACCAAAAATATTTCATTTTGAAAAACATTTAACTCACTTAAAGGAACTGGAACTTGGTATTCCTTTTCTTCCTTTTTGTCAAAATAAAGTGGAAGAATATTTCCCTTATTTAATTTAAAAATATTATTTTCATAACCAATTACAGATTTTAATGGTTTAAGGATATTATTTTTAATTAACCAATCAAATTTATCATGGAAACTTATCTCTAAAAATTCTAATTTATTAGGAGAATCAAATTCTAAAAATTAGTCAATTGTGATTTTAGTATCACAAGTAAAAGTATTTCGGAGTGTTTTAATTATAACTGAATTAATTTTTGATTTATAAATGGAGCTGCATATCCCAGTATTCATGATACTCATTCTGGCTCCTGAGTCCACAATAAATCTCAAAGGTCTATAGGCTGTGCATGCCAAACTAGCATAACTTAAGTTTTTTTTCAAAAAAAATATTCAATTATTTTATTTTAAATAATTATAATTTTGTTTATGAGTTCAATTTTTTTTTTATTTTATTTTTTTTTTTTATTTAGGTTTTTATTATTACAGTTTTTTTTTATTAAATTAATAAATTCTCTTGCACTATTTTCGAGAAAAAAAAATTTTCAAACTTAACTTTCACTTTTTGAGTTGACTAGATTCTTTACTTTTCGAATTTTATCTTACTTTTCGAATTTTATTTCAAAAGATATAACTCTTTTTCAAATCTGAAATGAACTAACTCTTAAATTAACAATCTTTCCTTTCTAAAAAATTTTTAACAATACATAAACTAAATTTACAAAAATGCCAAATTCGATAATTTATTACAATATTTCCAAATTATTTTAAATGCATTTGTATTATTACAGTATTTCCAAATTAGTTTTAAAGGCATTTGTACATTTAACAATAATAATAAAAAACAAGTAAAGAAACAGTCAGTCGGTGCAACCGACTTAGAAATACCCTACACCTATTTGGTTCAAATTTAAGGACATATCCATAAGTCATTTTAACACCATAGAAGCTGTTATTAATTTGATCGTAAGACATAGCTAACCAAATTAACTGTATAATACTAAAAACATTTTCTAATTACCCTATCTATTAAAAAATACTACAAATTCTTACTAATTTATCTATTAAAAAATATTAAAAAACAAACAAACTTGAAATAAATGAAAATATATTTATTCCAATTCAATTACAAAATGAAAAAATTCTAATTATTAAATTTTGTGATAAAAAGATAATCAAAGCATGATATATTTAATAATCCAAATTTTTAAAAATTGCAATTATTTTTAATGGTTAGTTTATATACCTAATAGAAAAGCTTATAAACGCAAAATATGCAATAAATGTATTTCTAAAATACAATGAAAAATTTACACCTTTTCATATAATTCATTTAAATATAAAAATAAATTTTACATAAATGCAGCAAGTACCTTTGAACATAGCTGAACCACTACAATTAAGTCTAGATTTCGGAGACACATAGGACATAGGAAATATATTCTTTGGCTTCGAAATTAAACTCGACCACAACCAATTCCCATGGTACTTTCATTACTAGTAACCTACTGTTAAATTTCATCAAAATACCGGCATTATTTTTTGAGTTATGGTGTTTGTAAGATATATGTTTGTTAGTCCTTGAACTTTTCAAGGGTTCCAGGACCCGAAATTATGGTACGATTTCGCCCATATGCAGTCCCGTCATACTTTCAATACTAGTTAACCCTTGTACACAATTGGAACGCTCTATCTTAATTTTAAGTTACTAGTTTTATTAATTTCGATTATAAGCTTTTACACATTGGGGGGTCTAAGAGAGGTTCTGAACCACCACTCCAATTGATCCCAAATTAGGGGGGCACGCAAGAAATAGTAAAGAACACCCTTGTGGCAAATTGGAAGCTTCTACATCTGTTTCAAGTTACTATCTTTATTAATTTCGAAAATATGCTTTAAGGGCCTAAGAACTGAGTGGCTGGTCCCCGATCCACTACTCCAATGGGGTCCAAATTTCAAAGACACTTACGAAATAGGAAGGGACACCCTGATACCAAATTTGGAGGTTCTATCTTCATTGGTTTCGGAATTATGCTCGTTTGGCCTAAATTCGATCAAAAAGTTCTAAGTTCCGAACCCATTGTCCAATTCTCACCGTACGTAATCACCGCCGTAGTTTCGCTGCCAATAACCTACAGCACAAATTTCATGAAGATAGCCTCATTAGTTGTTGAGTTATCGTGATTTTTTATATATGTTCCTTAGCCCTGACATCGATTAAAAGGTCCGGAATCCGAACCGTTGGGCTGATTTCGCCCTTATATAGTCCGCGCTGTACTTATAGTACTAGTTAACCCTTGTACACAATTTGAACGGTCTATCCTAATTTTAAGTAACTATTTTTAGTAATTTCGATTATAAGCCTTTAAAACTTGGGAGGTCTGAGAGGGGTACAGAACCACCACTCCAATTGATCCCAAATTAGGGGAACACGCAAGAGATAGTAAAGAACACCCTTGTGGCAAATTGGAAGCTTCTACATTTTTTCAAGTTGTTATCTTTTTTAATTTTAAAGATATGCTTTAAGGTCTTCGGAAATGTGTGGCTGGTCCCCGACCCACTACTCCAATGGGACCCAAATTCACAAGACACTTAGGAAATAGGAAGGAACACCCTGATACTAAATTTGGAGGTTCTATCTTCATTGGTTTCGGAATTATGCTCGTTTGGCCTAAATTCGATCAAAAAGTTCTAGGTTCCGAACCCATGGTCCAATCCCGACCTTACGCAATTCCCGAAGTAGTTTCATTACTAGTAACCTACAGCACAAATTTGATGAAGATAGCGTCATTAGTTGTTGAGTTATCGTGATTTTTTATATTTGTTCGTTAGCCCTGAAACCGATTAAAAGGTCCAGAATCCGAACCCATGGGCCGATTTCGCCCATATGCAATCCCCGCCGTACTTTCAGTCCTAGTAACCTACAGTTAAAATTTCATCAAGATAGCTCCATTATTTTTTGAGTTATCGTGCCTACGGACGGACGGACGGACGGACGGACGGACATGGCTATATCGACTAAGGCGGTCACGCTGATCACAAATATATATACTTTTCCATATCTAGCTCGCTTCCTTTAGGTGGTTACAAACACCATACCAAAGTTAATATACCCCTTTACCTATTCTATAGGTGTAGGGTATAAAAACATTAACAATAACAAAGAACCAAAAATAATGCAGCGATAGCTATTTGAAAGAAATTGTTGTAAGTGGTTCGTTCATTGCTTTGTGCAATTAAATAAGGTCAATTATTCTTTAGTGACAAATTAGTAGGAAATTATTTTTAATATTTAAGAATTTTAATTTCTCATTTAAAAGAATTTTTTATAGAAAAAATTTTGTTGTAATTTAAGATAATTAAAGAGGGTAATTATTTAGGGAATCTATACCATTTGATACCGATGATATAATTATACATATTTGTGATCAGCGTGACCTCCTGAGTCGATATAGCCATGTCCGCCCGTCCGCCCGTAACTCAAAAACTAATGGATCAATCTTGATGGAATTTCAACTCTAGGTTACTAGGACTTTAAGTACGGTGGGGATGTAGTGTATTGTATTTAAAGAAACACACTATCTCGATTGTAATTCAAGACTGACTTTATTTTATCTAACTTAAATATAATTATGCACAAATAAAATGTAATGTGTATGTAGATATAATGTGTTAATGTACATGATCAATTAATAATTAATAATACACTAATATACATATATTATGATGTAAAATGTGATGTTAGTAATATGAATATTGAAATATTAAAGTATTATTGTACGGAGAGACTATGGTACGATTTTACAGTAAGTGATAATCCACATGTAGTACAGTGAAGTCATAATAATTGGAACATACAGTGAAATCGTGATAAATGGAATACTCTACATCTCCCCTTTTAAGTAGAAATGGTAATTTAGTATCTTTCTGGCACTTTTACCACACGGCCGGATTTCGTTGTCGTGAGGTATCTTGCTGTATTTTTTATTTTCCGTTTCCGTTTGTTTTAGGTTGGTGTTGCAATTTCTATGACTTGTCCCGGTTCATATGGGATATCTTTACGTTTAGCATGTACAAGATGATGCGAAGTTCGACGGAACCTACCACGATTGGTATTAATTATATACGAATGCGGGGTATTTGCTAACTGCACGACGCAGCCCCAAGTATTTAGGTCTCGAATCCAAACAACGTCTCCCAATTCAAATGGATTCCGCTTAATAACTTTATGCATTTTAATGTAATTGTCGCGTTGCTTATCTTTTAGGCTATTACCTTTTAAAATTTGTTTTTCAATGTCGAAGTTAGGAATAAGTTGCTGATCGCTCACTGGTAGTGTTGTTCGTAGTTTTCTTCCCATTAGCATTTCGGAAGGTGATAATCCGTTTAATGGCATTGACCTGTATTCCATTAGTGCTACGTGTTGATCTGTATTCTTTTTAAGTAGAGATTTGACAATTTTAACTGCTGATTCAATAAACCCGTTGATTTGAGGATACCGGGGTGAAGAAGTTATATGGTGAAATCCCCAATCTTTCGCGAACTTAGAAAATGCTGAGAGGTTGACTTTTTGAAACTGTGACCCATTATCAGACCTGACAATCTCTGGAATTCCGTGCCTACAGGGCTATTTCTGGGTATCTCGAAAAATAGTCGCTAACGATTAAGTAGCAGTTTGTTTTATGGAAAAACAGATCTACTCCTACTATTTTCCGTGGACGTTCTGGTGTTTCAGACCCCATGAAACTTTCATGACGATGTGTACAATTTTGAATACAGATTGAACATTTTTTTATGTAGTTTTCGACATCTTTAGTGTAATTGGGCCACCAAACTGACTGTTTCGCTCTTAGTTTGCATTTTACAATTCCCAGATGACCCGCGTGTATTTTTCTAAAATGTCTTCACGAATATCAGTAGGTATGACGAGTCGAGAATTGTGCATTAAAATTTCATTGTTAACTGATAAACTATACCTATCATTATAATATTGACGAAGTTGTGTTTCGACTTTATATCGGTCTGGCCAACCATTTAGACAATACTTTATTACAGTTATTAGTATTGGGTCCTGTTTTTGTGCATTACTGATGAAATTTAATCTTGTTTGTGTTACTGGTAAACTTGTAATTACGTTATTTACAAAGGTTGAAATTTCTTCTTCAAGAATATTTTCTGTTTTGGTGTCATTAAATGTGATAGGATGTTTTGATAGGGCGTCAGCTGCGACCAAAAATTTTCCCGCTGATGAAATTTTTGTTTTAGGTGTCAGTTCATCTATATTTTTGTTGTAAAAATCGAGATTAGGGGTTTATGGTCTGTCTCGATGTTAAATTTAATTCCCGTTAAAAATTCTCGGAAATTTTCAGAATCAGCCCATGTAATTGCAAGGGCTTCTTTTTCTATTTGGGCGTATCCTTTCTCTGCCTGCGACAGAGTTCTTGGAACGTAAGCTACTGGACATAGTACTTCGTTCTCGTCTATTTGGAATAGAACCGACCCTATTCCATATGATGAAGCGTCTGATGAAATAACTGTTTTGAAAATCCATTTCTTGTGGATTTTCCCATTTATTTACATCTTTACGTAACATTTCGTTTAAAGGTTGACTAATTTCTGAAATGAGAGGTATATATTTACCAAAAATATTTACCATTCCAAGAAATCGTTTTAATTCTGTTATGTTTGTTTGCCTTGGGTACTCATTGATTGCTTGAATTTTTGATTGGCTTGGCTGTATTCCAGTTTCATTTATGATATGTCCTAAGAATTTCAATTGCGTTAATGCTATTTCACATTTAGCTTTGTTGAGTATCGCACCATTGTCTTTCAATCTATTTTACACTTGCCTTAATATTTTATCATGGGTTTCTATATCTAGGCCGAAAAGTAAAATGTCATCTGTTTGGCATACTACACCTGGAATGTCTTTCAAATTTTTCATTCGTTTTTGGTAAATTTCGGGAGCCGATGAAATTCCAAATTGCAACCTTAAAAAACAGTATCTTCTAAAGGGTGTTAAAAATGGTGTTAGTAATTGTGATTCCTTTGCTAGTTTTATTTGCCAAAATTCAGGATTTGCATCTAATTTTGAAAATATCTTAGCTCCTGAAAGTTGGGCTAATGTATGACCTACAACTGCCATTGGATAGATTTCCCTTTCGACTAACAAGTTTAATTTTGTTAAGTCATGGACGGATTTCGCCGTTGGGTTTAGTCACTATAACAAGCGGTGCACACCACGGAGTTGGTTCATCGACCTGTTTTATTACTTTTAATTTGACCATTTCGTCTAATTTATCCTTTAATTTATCTTGTATAGCTATGGGTACTCGGCGTGCTGTGAAAATTTAAAATGGTTTAGCATCACTTTTTAATTTTATTCTGCTCTCAAAATTTTTCAGACATCCCAAATTATTAAATAGCATTGGAAACTCCTTTTCAATGTTGACGTTTGAATTCGACTTATTTATTTTTTTTCCAGTTAAATTAAAAATCCAATTTCTTGTTGTTAAATTTAATTTTTCACTTGAATTTAAACTGAGTACTGATTTTTTTAAATTTTTTATTACATAAACATGTGATGTAAGTTCGTTTTCAGTACATTGTAATTGTGTTTTAAACACACCCATTACGTTTAAGTTTACCCCATCCGGCCCTGTTATTTTTCTATTTGATTTATTTAATTGTATATTATTAAAATTGTTTTTAATGTGATAACATCTATAGAAGATCCAGTATCGATCATAAAAACGAGTTTTTTGTTGATTTTTTTTATATTTATATACCAAGATTTATTTTCATTTAAATTGTTTAATTTTAACATTCCCAAAAAAAATCATTATGTTCATTAAAATTTCCAGATTTAATGTTTGTGTTGGTGTAGTTAATTTAATTAACAGGTGGTTTTTTATTTTTATTATTTTTTGATAAACACATGTTAGCGAAGTGATTTAATTTGCCACATGCATTGCATTTTTTTCCTTTTGCAGGGCAGTTATTTTGTTTAATGTGTATGTTATTAGAGCCACACCACGTGCACTTTTTATTATTATAACTGTTATTACCATCATGTTTGTTTAATTTTTTCCTTGTTTCTAAATCAGCGGAAAGTTTATGTATGTTTGAAGATGTTAGATCTTGTTGTTGTTTTCTCACTGCTTGATGTTGCATTACCGCCACGACAGCTTTTGCCAGGGTAAGGTCAGTTACTAGTTGTAACTTTTCAAATAATTTTTTATCCCTTACCCCTACCACTATCCTAGTCTGAATCATTTCTTTGCGGAGATTTCCATAATTGCAATTTTCTGATAGCAGATACAAATCTGTGATGAAATCTTCTATTAATTCACTCTTTGTCCAGTTGGTATCTGAGGTTGAATTTTGCTCTTTCATAAAACACATTCGTTTTTACTACAAAATGATTTGTGAATGCTTCCATAACTTTCGTGTACATTTTCTTTTCACTTTCAGTTATTGTAAAGGAAAGAAATATATTATCTGCTTGGTCTCCCATTAAATATATTAATGTGTTTATTTGCTACTCATCTGCAGCCGTGTTCAGTTTTGATGCAATTCTAAATCTTTCGAACCGGCGTTGCCATCTGGGCCATTCCCCCGGATTACTAAATGGAAATGAGTCGGGTGATCTTACTGTGAAACTGCTATTCCCTTGTGAGTTGACTAGTTCATTGCTATTTGCGGCATTTTTTTTTTAAAAATTTTTTTTTTTACCAGAACGTGGTCTCGTGTTACGTGTTCAAGACCCTTCTTATTCAAATTTTTTTTAAATTTCAATTAATATTTCTTTTTTAATTAAATGCGTACTTGCTTAAATTAAATAAATTAATAAAAGATTTAATTTTATTTAATTAAATTTAAATAGATTTTTAGTAGGTTTATTTTGTTTCAATAATTATCTATTTCTCCATCTATTAATGTTTTGTATACATATTTTTAAAAAATATTGCTATACATAGTTTTCACAACCATTGCTTAGATTCAAATCGAAATATTTGTTTGTTGCTAACATTCTACAATGTACCTACCCAACATGCTAAAATTTACCTATTTATATGTACGTAAAATTGTATTAAATGCTGATTTTTGAATTGAGTTTTGCTTTATTTATAAATTTTGAATTATAAACTTTATTTGGAATTTTTTTTAATATAGCGAATTAAGTTAAAAAAAATATATTTGTTTAGATTCTATGGGGCTGACTGCTTGGTGCATCGAATTCAAGTATTGTCCACCCGAAGCACCTTTGCCAACCTCTACACAATTTTTTCCCACTTTTAATTTTTTTTAAATAGAAAAAATAATTAAAAGGAATTATGTGGGAAAGATGCTGGGTTGAAAGAGAGATGAGGGAACTTTGAGGGAACTTTGAAAATACTTTGATTGCATTGCTTGGTTTATTTGCTTTTCAAAACAAGAAATGCAACAAAGCGTACATTGGTTATTTCAGATTTTCACTGAAAATAATTAACGCTAACTACACAATTTTCTTGTGAAGCATAGTCTTCTTAATTTTTATTTACAAAATTTTTTACTATTTATATAAAATTTCCAGAAAATGTTGTGTGAGTTTTAAAAACGTAAATGAACTAATTCATACATTTAAAATAATTTAAATTCATAAAAAAATTTTATTTATTTTTGTTTTTGTTTTTTTTTTTTATTAAAAATAAATAAAATATTTTTTGGCCTGCTTATGATAATTTATGATATTTTATTTTCTAAAATAAAACACATTCAACAAAACATTAATATTTTATTTTTTTATAATTGAACACATCAAACAAAACACATTTAATTGAATACGTTTGTTACACCTCATTGAATACGTTTGTTACACCTCATTCATGTTAGTAATAAGATATTGAAATATGAAAGTGTTATTATACGGAGAGACTATGGTACGATTTTACAGTAAGTGATAATCCACATGTAGTACAGTGAAGTCATGATAATTGGAACATACAGTGAAGTCGTGATAAATGGAATACTCTACAGATTGTATATGGGTGAAATCGGCCAATGGGTTCGGATTCTGGACTTTTAATCGGCGGTTATGTGCGGTCGAGATCGGACCATGGGTTCGGATTCTGGAAGTTTTTGAACGAATTTAGGCCAAAAAAACATAAGTCCGAAAACAATATAGAACCTTACAATTTGGTATCAGTGTACGTCTTCCTATGTCCTTAGAGTCTTTGAAATTAAGAACCAATTGGAGTCGTGGTTCGGGGACCATCCGCACACTTCTGAAGACCTTAAAGCATATCATTGAAATTAATAAAAATAATAGCTTAAAATTAATATAAAACGTGTACTTAATAATAGAAACTTCAAATTTGATACACGAGGGTTCTTTCCTTTTCCGTTCTTTTTTAACACTTTTATATTTTTAAAAGGCTAAGAATTTGACTATAAAACATATTATTTATTATATTTTATAAATTCATATGATATTTCTAGGGATTATTACTCCAGTGGTTTCCCATTGCCTTCTGGAGAGTTTACGGTAGTTTTCTTTCTTTTTTTTTCATCAGCCGCTCTGTAAGAGTACAGACGCTGTTTGCAGCCGCCTACTATAGGAACAGACGCTGCTATTTCTTGGCCCTTAAATCTAAATGTAGAAGTGGCCCAAAGGAAACCGCCAGTTTTGTTTGTTGCTGACTCACCTACACCACCAGGGTTGGTTACCTGATCTTTCGACTGAGTTGCTCAGCGTAACAGGAAGGACCTCGTGAAGGTAAAACTTGGCGTGGAGATAGCATAGGCTGTGGTTGATGTAACTGGAACCCATCAAGCTAAGTTCCGCATACTATCCCGTTCCCCCCCCATTTTATAAATTAAAAACAAAATATTTTTTTTATAAACGACGAAATTTTTTTTTTTAACTTTTATTATGTCAAATCTATATTTTGTTGAATTATAACCACAGATAATATATAATTAAGAAATGGTGTATGGTACGTAAGTTGTAAAATTTCGTTTCGTTTTCGTGATAAGTTCTAAATTTGTCATTGTATTTTAGAAATACATTTATTGCATATTTTGATTATTAAATTTTGTGACAAAACCATCAAATTATGTATACATAACTTTTATATAAATATATTATTACAAATTAATATTTCTTTCGAATAACTTTAAATTTAATTATGTAAAACATTAAAAAATAAGTAAATTAAGAGAATAAATTTTAAAATTATTTAAAATTTAAATAATTAATCAAGGGTACTAAATCATTCAACAGTAAATGCACTACAGCTAAAAATCCTGAAAAGAAGAAATTGCTGGATGTGTGTTAAATTTTAATGAATTGGATAAAAATATTTAAATATTTAATTTTATAATTGCATTTTTTATTTGTTGTTTAATATTTTTAAATAGATAAATAAGTAAGAATTTTAAATATTTTTGATTTGATAAAATAATTAGAATTTTTTTTAGCGTTATAAAGTTAATTTGGTTAGCTATGTTTTACGATCAAACTAATAAAAGCTTTTATGGTTTTAAAATGACTTATGAACTTCTCGTTAAATTTGAACCAAATAGGTGTAGGGTATTTCTAAGTCTGTTGAACCGACTAAATGTTTCTTTGCTTGTTTTTGTTAATATTTGGCAGGATATTAGATTATCCCATAGCCAAATTAATGGTATAATCACCCAACCTGCTTACGCAGTATTATAGTTCAAGGTAGCAATGAGACATAAATGTCTTACTAGGGTTGAATGAGAAACGCAATAGATTTAAGTTGATTACTATCTTGAAATTTTTTAAATCTTAAATATTAGAAAACATTTAAGATGTTAAAACGTTCCACAATTTGGAGGTTCGATTTATAAAAGAGGTCCTACATTTCAGAGTTTTAGTTCGAAAAAGCTCTACAGTATATATATGTGATTCAGTTTTAAGTGTGTATTATGTCGAACGGGTTGGAATTTTGGCATAATATTTTTAATTTCTTCAGAAGTATTACCAAGTAGGTATTTAAAAAACAGGCAAGTACCTCTAACATTTCGGCAGTGACTTAAAGACATTAAGTCTTTTGTGACATCATTATCATTATTGATTCGAGGAACTTTTTTTTGTATCTTATTATGATATAGAAGAGTGGATTACTGATACACCCAATATATGAGAATTATATGTAAGTTTTCTTTTTTAGCGGAATTAAGGTTTTATATATTTTAAGCACATTTGAAGATGTAAATTATTTTCTACTCCTGCTTAGGAATTCCTGATATTTCGCGGGACCTTTTGCGTACGAAAATATATAATCGTTTCATGGGAGTTTTTCACTGATTTAATGCCTAGGATTTTTAAAGGTTCGGAGTTTTGAACGTTCACATTCACAAAGGAAATGCAGAATTGCTTCACCGAGTTGATACCAGACTACTTTGGGTTTTTGAAGTATTAAAATCTACCCTATTCTTGCTTCCCCACTCCTGATTTATTGAAAGGTAATTATTTAAGGAACTTGAACTTTTGGTTCATTCACTACTTAACGATGTTGAGGTATGATATCAGATACTCTCTCAACAATATAAGAATAATCAAGAGTACTATCTGCAGCAAAGCTAGGAATTTTGTTAGAAGTTATGGACATAAGATAATTATTGAAAATAAATTTGGGGAAAGGACTTATATTCTGCTCTAGACCCTTTGCAAAAATCCAAAAGGAGTTTCTTTCGCATGTGAAGCAAATTCCGCGTCCTTTGATTGAATAAGAACTTTTGCTTACTGTGTTGGTAAAAGCTTTAAAGAAGTTGTTTAAACCGCCCCAGTTTGCATGAGCATATTTCCGAAACCGAATGCAAATGGAACCTTTAAAATTGCTAAAAGGGAGTTCCTTGCTATTTCGTTTGCTATTTAATTACTTTAATTGATTTGGTAATTATTACATAACGATTACGTTAATAAAAAAAATCATATTATCAACAATAAGACTTAAAACAATCAATGTTACTGCATAAATTATACTTTATCTCAAGCGATATTTTTTTTGTTTTTAAACCTCCATACTTTGAAAAACATTTTGACAAAGAATCTATTCTAAAACTTTTCATTTTGACTATTCTAAATTTTTTGACAAACATTTTAAATCCGCACGGAGTGGAGAATCTAATATATAAAGAAGAAAATTTGTTTGTTTGTTTGTTTGTTTGTCCAGGATTCACGTGAAAACCACTGGTCCGATTGACACCAAATTTTAGAGGAATAATTTTGGGAGTCCGGGGGGTGACATAGGCTATGTTGCATTTTTATAAGTCAACAGGTTGCGGCTCCAGAGCCGTTTTAAGCTTTTTCGTTTTTTTGATGTCGAGTCGAAACGGTTTGACCGATTCACTTGAAATTTTGCACGAATGTTCTTCTTATTACACGCAATTAGTTGCATAAATTTGGTTGGAATAGTTTAACCCATTTCGGCCTGGCGGGCTTCCAAAAAATTTTGTGTTTCCGATTTGTGTCCAATTTTACAAGGTGGTTTCGCAGTCGAAAATAAAGTCTGGCACAAATTTTTGTTGAGTTCGGTTAACCCGTTTGGGCACGAGAGTGCAAAGATGCTTTTTCAATATTTTGATGTCGAGTCAAAACGGTTTGACCCATTGACTTGAAATTTTGCACAAATGTTCCTCTTAGCAACCGAATTTAATTGTATAAATTTGGTTGGAATAAATTAACCCATTTCGGCTTGGCGGACTTTCAAAAAATTTTGTGTTTTCGATTTGTGTCCAATTTTACAGGTTTACAGGTTTTGTAGTCTAAAAGAGAGGCTGCAAAAAGTTTTTGTTAAGTTCGATTAACCCATTTTCCACGACGACGCTATGAAGTTTTCTATATATTTTATTTTATTATACGATTAAAAGTATTTTATTGAAAATTTTGTACCAGCATTTTAATTAAAACCCACAGGGTTAATTTGGTTTTGACCTGTTTGTGCGTTTTGAACAAAGATTCAATGAAATTTTCAGTTTTCTTCAAATGAAATCTAAAAATCAAAAAATTCAATTTGTTATATATAATGCTTAAATACATAGTATTTTAAAACAGTTTTTCCAAAAAATAAGCCTACATTTCTCTCATAAAATCATAAAAAAACGAGGAAGAGCGTATTACAACTTTCAGGACTAAACAAAATATAAGTTGTAAAGCGAATTTTTAAACCTTTTCTAAACCATCGACTATATTTTATTCAAGCGTTGGCAATTCAAGAAAATCCCCTTTTGACCTATAGTCATTTTAATTGAGTTAACATTGTTCACCGGAAACCTACCATCCTCAACTATATCGTCAAGGAGCACCAAATTGTCAAGAAGCACCATGTATAGCAAAATTAGAGATAATCGTTCAAATTGTTTTGCAAACTGTTTTTTAAAGTTTTTGTTTCGCAATCGATTAAAAGAACTCCTCAAACCTTTTTTTTATGTATTCCCCTAATTCAAAGAAGTTGGTAATACTTTCAAAAATTGGACGTAATTTACTTACAAATTTTTTTTTGAACAATCGTTGGGTCGGCAGGGGTTAACAACTTTCAAGTCTGTTAGTTAATTGAACTTCATTTTCAAAGAAGAACACATATACGAAATTTGAAGTTAATCTGTTAAATCATTTCTAATATATAGCAAAGCAACGAAAAAAACCTATAAAAAGCTGTTGGGCCACGATGGGTTAACGGAACTCCACAAATATTTTTTTGTGGCATTTATAGGCAAAGTAGTATCTCAAAAAATTGGCTGAAACTTGCTTTTTTACAATTTGCAAGCTTCCGGGCAACGCCGGGTAAATCTGCTAGTAATAATATAATTTTGAATAATAAATAGTAATATTTGTTTTAGTTTTTGACGATAACTCAAAAACTAAAGGAGCTAGGATCTCGGAATTTTCGCAAATTCGCTTTTTTGCAATAGCCGTCATCGCTATTTAAATCCAGCCATTTTGGTCAATGGGTTCGGGTAGCTGCCATACAACTTCTTTTTTTTATATGAGCATTACTCTGTACCTAGTACAGCTGCGTGTCTGAAATTTTTCCAAAAGTAGTTTAGTTTTATGGCCAAAATTTCTGCAAAATTTGGTTGGTCTAGTGGAGTGGGTTCGAGTAGCTGCCATACAACTTCTTATTTTATATGAGCATTACTCTCCACCTAATGAAGCTGGGTGTCTGAATTTTTGCCAACAATTGTTTAGTGTAATGGCCAAAGTTTCTGCGAAATTTGGTTGGTCTACGACAGAGGGTTCGAGTAGCTGCCATACAACTCTTTATTTTATAGGAGTATTCCACTACACTTAATAAAGCCAAAAGTAATTAACCGGATGATATAATATATATGTTACGGTCATACGGGTATCCCAGAGTTAACACAGTATACTCTACTACACTCTTCCTCGTTTTGTATGAGTATTACTCTGTACCTATTACAGCTGCGTATCTGAAGGTTTTGCCAAAAGTAGTTTAGTTTTATGGCCAAAGTTTCTGCAAAATTTGGTTGGTCTAGTGCAGTGGTTTCGAGTAGCTGCCATACAACTTCTTATTTTATATGAGCATTACTCTTCACCTAAGGCAGCTGGGTGTCTGAATTTTTGCCAACAATTGTTTAGTGTAATGGCCAAAGTTTCTGCGAAATTTGGTTGGTCTACGACAGAGGGTTCGAGTAGCTGCCATACAACTCTTTATTTTATATGAGTATTCCACTACACTTAATAAAGCCAAAAGTAATTAACCGGATGATATAATATATATGTTACGGTCATACGGGTATCCCAGAGTTAACACAGTCTACTCTACTACACTCTTCCTCGTTTTGTATGAGTATTACTCTGTATCCATTACAGCTGCGTATCTGAAGTTTTGCCAAAAGTAGTTTAGTTTTATGGCCAAAATTTCTGCAAAATTTGGTTGGTCTAGTGCAGTGGTTTCGAGTAGCTGCCATACAACTTCTTATTTTATATGAGCATTACTCTTCACCTAATGAAGCTGGCTGTTTGAAATTTTGCTAAAAATAGTTTAATGTAATGGCCAAAGTTTCTGCAAAATTTGTATGGTCTACTGCAGAGGTTTCGAGTAGCTGCCACACAACTCCTTTTTTTTAAAGAGTATTCCACTATACTTAATAAAGCTGTATGTTTGATATTTTTCCAAAAGTAATTAACCGGATGATATAACGTATATGTTACGGTCATACGGGTATCCCAGAGTTGACACAGTCTACTCTACTACACTCTTCCTCGTTATACCCGTATGACTATATAGGCAAAGGGTATAATAAATTTGCCATTACGTTTGTAACGCAGAGAAGGAGGGGGGGTAGATATAGACTCAAGTGTATGGATCGGATCAGAATCGAAAAAAAAATCGATTTAGCTATGTATGTCCGTCCGTCCGTCCGTCTGTCCGTCCGTCCGCACGATAACTCAAAAACTAAAGGAGCTAAGATCTTGAAATTTTCGCAAATTCGTCTTTTTGCAAAAGACGTCATCGCTATTTAAATCCAGCCACTTTGGCCCATGGGTTCGGGTGGCTGCCATACAACTTCTTATTTTGTATGAGTATTTCTCTGTACCTATTACAGCTACGTGTTTTATGGCCAAAGTTTCTGCAAAATTTGGTTGGTCTGTTGCAGTGAGTTCGAGTAGCTGCCATACAACTTCTTATTTTATATGAGCATTACTCTATACCTATTAAAGCTGGGTGTCTGAAATTTTGCCAAAAATAGTTTAGTGTAATGGCCAAAGTTAATGCAAAATTTGGTTGGTCTACTGCAGAGGGTTACACCTGCTGCCATACAACTCCATTTTTTATATGAGCATTATATTTCACCTAATAAAGTTTGTATGTTTGAAATTTTGCCAAAAGTAATTAATGTTTATAATAATAATGATATAATGTTTATATAACGGGCATACGGGTATCCCAGAGTTAACACAGTCTACTCTACTATACTCTTCCTCGTTTTTTTGTTAAAGTTTAATTCAATAGTAAACGAAAATTTAATTCGTAATAAACGAAATGAAACCAATTTCAACTTTTAAGTAAAACTTCAGTATTTATATAGGTAGTTTAAAAAGATTTCTGCATAAACTTATTTAAACCGAGATATTAAAAAGATAAGAATGCCGAACAAAAACAATTTTTTATATGTAATATTTTTGAAATATAAAAGAAAAAAAATCAGTGAAAGAAATAATCAGCGATAAGAAATTGATTATCACACTTAAAAAATCCAAATCCATTCTTCATTTAGAAAAACTTAAATTTATCTCTTTACATTTTTAAGTTATTACAAGTACATTAATTTGTTAATGTTTAAACAAACTCGCACCTCTCTTCTTGAAAAATCATGCAATTCAACCTGTGTGGTCTAAAATCTAAGCAAGTAATCAACAATTTTTAAAATTGAACTCGAAGGTGATATGGTTAAACACAAAGCAGTGGATAATACCTATTACCGTTTATTTTAATGTTGTTTTATTTACCTTTATTTTATCAAAAGCATTGACAAAATATCTTAACAATATTGTGGTGAAAACTAAAGAACAAGTATTAATACACAATTCTTTTTTTTTTTTAGTTTTTCTTTAAGCCCTTGAAAATGAATGAGTGTTCGTGGATGGTTATACGAGATATATCATTCTAGTTATTATTTTCTGATATAGATTATACATTTAATTATTTTAAGAAATTTGTTTCATATTAAACAGTTTCTTTTAAAAGAAATAAATGTAATATTTGATTTTAATGTATTTTTTTTATATTAAAAGATAGCGTAACATTGTAAAGCATAAAACTTTTGTCATTTGTTTATTTTGATGTTTTTTAATGCTTTATTTCTATTATATTTATTCAGAACAATTTAACGCGTTTTCTGTTTATCAGACAATGATAAAAAGCTAAATGATAAAAAGCTAAGTAAATTTTTCCAATTTTGTAACTGAATCTACTCAACATTTATTACAAGTTTTTTTTAGATATTATTAAATAGATAAATTAGTAAGAATTTTAAGATTTTTGAATAGATAAAATAATTATACCCGTATGACTATATAGTCAAAGGGTATAATAAATTTGCCATTACGTTTGCGACGCAGAAAAGGAGGGCGGGTAGATATAGACTCAAGTGTATGGATCGGATCAAAATCGAAAAATAAATAGATTTAGCTAGGTATGTAAGTCCGTCCGTCCGGAGCTAGGATTATGAAATTTTCACAAATTAGTTTTTATGCAAAAACCGGAATCGCTATTTAAATCCAGCCATTTTGGTCCACGGGTTCGAGTAGCTGCTATACAACTCCTTCTTTTATATGAGCATTACTCTACACCTAATAAGGCTGAATGTTTGAAATTTTGCCAAAAGTAATTAACCGGATGATATAATGTTTATGTTACGGTCATGCGGATATCCCAGAGTTGACACAGTCTACTCTACTATACTCTTCCTCGTCAGAAAATGTTTTTAGTGTTATAAAGTTAATTTGGTTGGCTATGTCTTACGATAAAACTAATAAAACCTTTTATGGTTTTAAAATGACTTCTTGACTTCTTATTAAATTTTAACCAAATAGGTGTAGGATATTGCTAAGTCGGTTGCACCGACTGACTGTTTTTTTACTTGTAATATAGTCGTTTTATACATAATGGTTTTGGTTAATTTAATTTGTATAAAATAACCTTGAAATTTGAATCAGTGGTTCAAATAATGTATTTTTTAAAATAGAATATAGTTTTTGTTGTATGAAAAATTAATTACTTCTGTAGTAAAGGTCTTCTAACATAATTTATTTTGATAATTTATTGAATTGTTTTGTTGTTCAAGTCAAGCAGTAAATGTGATTTTTATATAATCGTTTTATAAATACCAGTATCGCCCTGAGCTCTTTGTGCTTTTCGAAATTAGAGCTTTTTATGCTTTTAAATTTACATAAAAATCTGTTTTGTGTAATTTATTTTAGACTAATATTACGCGAAACTTATTTTTTTGTCCTATACATCAATAATTTGTAATATTTGTCCTATACATCAATAAAATTTATGGCAACAATGTTATCAACAATATTCTTACATTTGAAATTTGCTTAAAAAAAAAATTTATAGGTAATTTTTTCAATTATAAAAACGTTATTAAGTATTTTTGAATTTTATTCCTGCAGCTTAACGCGCTTTATAAACACAAAATTATTACACAAAAAAAGCGATTTACATTCTAAATATAAATAGTGTTCTAATATATAATGTTCTGAAAATTTGATGATTTTTCTAAACAAATACATATACATATTTAGTGAAGTCAAGTAGCCAAAATTCGAGTTAATGCTGTCCTAAATATAGAAAACTGTACATTTTTTCTAAACATTTTAGTACTGTTGTAACTATGTTGTATGTATTCTATATCCTAATTAAAAAGCTTATTCATAGAGCATAATATGTGCAAATTTAAAGTTTAGTACTTAGTATTATATTATATTGAAGTTTAGTACTTAGTATTATATTATATTGAAGCTGCCAGAAGTACAAAATATTGATAAGTTGACAAAAGAGATTTTTTAAAATCACAATTTTAAGATTTATAACATATCTACAAAGATATTAAAAAACAAGTGATGAAAAAAAACCAAAGATTTTTAAAAAAGCACATTTTCAAAATAATATTGTATTACATACTGAGTTTAACTTTGGAAATATTTACATACTTGGAAATAGTTACTTCTTACTTATAAAATTTACTGCTAACAGTTGTTATAGCCCTTCAATGGGGAAGGTTGTCAAGTTTCTCAAGGATCTAGCTTCATCTAACTCGCGCTAATGAATTTTACTTAGAATTATACTATCTAAGCAAAAATGGGTAAAACGGAGAGACACCTTCTTCAATTAAAGGAACCATTTAAATTTAAGAAATACCTTTAACATATGTTAAAATATAATGTAGGACCTTTAAATTTTGTATATTAATAAAAAAAAAATTGGACAGGTATTCAAGTTACAGGTGCTTAAAAATAGCTAAATTTAAATTTTCGAGCCCTTATAGCTCCTAAACAAGGGACTTGACAATAAAATTTTGTTAACCGACTCCTACTAATTTTTGAGGATCTAACTTTTTCCAAAATTTCAAGATCCTGTCTTAAACCGTTTAGAAGATAGTGGGACCAAAAATTTTGCAAAAATTGAGTTTTATATAATGGTAAATTTTAGTACCGTATGGCAACGTTATACATTTGAACGACATATCTTTGTAAAGCCTATAAAAACAGCTCTCTTCTACCGTTTTTCGATTGAAAATAAACCTAACAGAACTTTTGTTATACCAATTTAAATATAGGGTTTTTTTGGAATTTGGAGGGGCTGTAGCTTCGTCACCCTTCAAAATTAAGAAAAACGTTTGACACATGTTGAAATATAATTATAGAGCTTTGAATTTTGTATATCATTAAAAAAAATTTGGACAGGTATTCAAGTTACAGTTGTTTAAAAATAGCAAAATTTCAATTTTCGAGCTCTTATAGCTCCCATGCATGTTAAAGTTTAGTGCCGTATGGCACCCTTAATATTTGTTTTTCAAAAATTTATAAAGTTTATGAAACCAGCTATCTTTTGCCGTTTTCAGATTGAAAATATATCTAACAGAACTATTGCTATAACAATTTGAATATAGGGCTTTTTCCAACTTTGGGGGGCTGTAGCCCCGTAACAGATGGGGCTACATGAAAAAATTCTTCTACGAAATAATTTGTTTTGTAAAAACTACCCATGGTTAAAATTTCTTTACTCTATTTCAAACGGTGTAAAAATTTTTGTAACCATACGGACGGACGGACAGAGTGAAGCTATATAGGCACATTTGAAAATGTGCTAAAAATAACTAATCAATTAAAAAATTGATAAAGTTTTCCTCCCCTTATTCCATTTTTAAATTTAGTAGCTACATAGGCAAGTAGGCACTACATTTTTATGGTAAAAAATGGTTCAGAATTCTTTAGTATACCTACTTGTCTAGTTTATTTATTTATTTTTTTCTATGTATGGTCATGACCATGAGTCATGACTCTTAAGTTTCTTCAAAAAAACAAATGTTATTACTTGCGTTACTATATGAGTAGTAAACTACTCTTTTTAATCTCATCTACTGCCAGCTACACCATACCAGCTCTTGAAAAAGAGTAGATGAGAGGAGTAGATAATTAAATAATTTTCGGCAGATAGCTTTAAATAAATTTTTGAAAATAGATGAATTTTCTCTTAAATAGGTTATGTTAAATCATATTTTTTATTTGATTAAAAATAAGCACTTAACTCTTCCATTTTAAAAAATAGTCTTTATATATTTCAGCAATAAACATTAATTTTTTCACTTTTTTTTCATTATCTAACTATATCAAATATTATTAACTTCACAAATGACAGATGCCTAGTTTTAAAAAATCAAATATTATGTAGGATAATTAATCTGACAACTATATACTCCTGAAACAAAAATTAGCTTTCTATTTACAAACAACTTCTATCTACTCTTCATCAACAATTTTTGGTAAAAGGAACGCATGCATTATATAAAATTCGTGCGTTATGTCAAAGTAAAAGTAAAAAAAGTTTTTTATTATAAAAAAAACATATGTTTAAAATTTAGAATAAACTTTTCATTTAATAGGGCCCAAATTAACTTAAATTAAAACATACTACGACGTACAATTTGATCCCTAAAGAACAGAAATTTTTTTTTTTCAGAAATGTCATTATCTTTTTGTTTCTACAAACATATTATAGGTATTTCAATTATTTTTAATATATGTAATGTATTTTTTAAAAAAAATATAGGTACTTTTAAAAACAATATTATTTTAAAATATTTTATTTTTAGAACAATAACAACATAAGAAAAAACAATAACATTTTTATATGCTTTGTCAATGTTTAAATTTTAAAAATTCGAGGTACAGTAAGTTATTCTCATGTAATATCATGTACTTAACTACTAATTTAAAACATTTTGATAGTGATTATACACCATAAGCGTTGATTTTGGTTGGTCCTTAAGGAACAAATCATTTAAATTACAAATTATTTTTTTAATAAAGATTTTTCTTTCTTAATTTTTTGCAAACATATTTTATAACAACTTTTGTTATATATCTCTCAAACGTAATGGCAACTACAGAATATATTTCAAAAGTCGGTTATTTTATTATTATAAAAAATTTAACAAAAAGCAACTACAATTAGCAAAATTATTTTTTTTAGCAATATAAAATAGATACAATAGAGCTCGCTTATAACGACCATGAAAAGACAGAAAATATTCGTCGTAATAAACGAATGTCGTTTTAAAAGAATGTTGTTAAGCTTGAAAAATTAGTATAAAAATTGAACATTGTAGAATGTGCTATTCCTGAAAGGACACTTTGAACACATTTGCTAGAATTTTATTTGATGTGTCAGCATCAAGCCTATGTATACTACTTTTTCTTCTAATGAAATTTTTTTTGTAATTTTGATGCGTTATTATGATTTGTTTTTATATTCAAAAATAAATATAAAAATACTAAATTAATACCCAAAGCAACATTATTAGATATAATAAGTTTAAATAAAAGAAATATGAATGTAATAAACAACTTACATTTTTAGGTAAAATTTAATTCATTGGCAAAAATTGTAAATTTATTATAATTAAAATTGAACAGAGTTCGTTATAAATGAAAACTACTATATAAACCAAATGTATTGCTTTCATTTCGAACAGAACTCATTTTTTTTCCCGGAATTTTAAAGAGATAAAGAAAAAAAAACAAAAACAAAACTAAAATTTTAAAAAAATTTTAATATCCTTGTTCATTGAACATTTGAACTAAACAAAAAAAAACGAAAGACATAAGTCAGCGCATATAATAGTTTGATTGAGCTGCGAGTTACAACCGCAAATGTATTACATTTACACAGAAAGTCGGCGCATAGTATTAGAGTCATATGCCTCAACTTTTAACCGCGTGACCGTTAAATTCAAATTTACGTTAAATTAAAGACTGGTTTTCACCTGAAAAAACGCAATATTCTAAAAAAAAAATCATTGTAATATGAAAACAAAAAAAAATCTTTCTTTTGGTTGTTGTTTTATAAAATTGGTCTAATATTTTCCCGTGATAAGGGATGTTTATATTTCTATAGGAAAAAATAAGCCGATTAAATATTATTATTGGTTATTTATTTAATTTATATAAAATTAACCTTGAGATGTGGTCAGCTGTTCTTGTAATATGTTTATTAATATGTAATTTAGTTTTTGTTGTATGAAATATTAATTATGTAATCTAATTTGGATAAAATTACCAAAGGACATGAAATTTGAGTCAGCTTTTATGTTGTTTATGTACATAAAATTATTACATAATATTGTAATTTATTTAAATAAGTAATACCATTGATTAAGAATTATATATAGATAAACATTTTCATGTTAAAAATTTGTATGAAACTTTTTTCGCATATTTTTTAAAATTCTCTCAAAACGGTTGGCATATTTTAAATGTATTGTAACTATTTCTATTTTATACCCTTTATTTTTATTTTCTCAAAAATTTTTCACTCTACATAGTACATGTAACATAATTCAAGAATATGAATAATATGACACTAAAGAAAAGAAAAAAATCGAATAAGAAAAAAAACGAGGAAGTGTGTAGTAGAGTAGACTGTGTCAACTCTGGGATACCCGTATTACCGTTATATAAACATTATATCATTATTATTATAAACATTAATTACTTTTGGCAAAATTTCAAACATACCAACTTTATTAGGTGAAATATAATGCTCATATAAGAGAAGGAATGGTATGGCAGCTACTCGAACCATCTGCAGTAGACAGACACAATTTTTAAGTAACTTTGGCCATTACACTTAACTACTTTTGGCCAAATTTCAGATACCCAGCTTTAATAAGTACAGAGTAATGCTCATATAAAACCAGAAGTTATATGGCAGCTACCCGAGCCCGTTGTGCAAACCGGCTGAATTTCAATGGCGATGAGGGTTTTTTTATTTATTCGATTTGTTGAAAGTTCCAGAATCCTAGGTCCTTTAATTTTTGAGTTATCGTGATTACGGATGAACAGACGCACGGACATACATAACTAAATCGATTTATTTTTCAATTCTGATCCGATCCATACACTTTAGTCTATATCTACTTCTCTGCGTCACAAACGTAATGGCAAATTTAGTATACCCTTTTGACAAATAGTCATACTAGTATAAACAATGATTTTTTCATTCATAAATTCATAGTTCATTTATTCGAATTGATTTCTTTTTTTCTAAAAAATTATTTAATTTTGTATGTACTTGCGTATGCATATAAAGGTTCTAAAATAATTATTTTAAAATCTAACTTCATAGATCTCAATAACAAATAACTTTTATGAATACTAGTATCGCCCTGTGCTCGAGATTCGAGCTATTTTTGCTTTTAAATTTACATACAAAATTAGTTTTTTGAAATTTATAATAGACTAATTTAACACGAAAAATTATATTTTTTTTCCTATACGTAATAAAATATATTGAAACAATGTTGTCAACAATTCTTACGCTTGAAATTTGTTAAAAAAAAATTTATAATGTTTTCAGTTATAAAAACGTTGTTTTTTTTTTGAATTTTATTCCTACAGCTAAAGTCGCTTTAAAGAGAGTATAATGTGGTACAGTTATTACACAAAACAAAGCGATTTAAATTCTTAATATAAATATTGTTCTAATATACAATGTTCTGAGAATTTGATTTAATTTCTAAACATATTTTTTTATTCCTTTTCCACTCCTTTAGTATAGGGCATTCACCAAGTTTTTATTTTAAACTAGGCTTCAGTTTCTTTAATCATAATATTCACTAAGCCGTTGATTACTCGGCTGTAGCTATTGTATAAGGTTATGACATATGAATGCACAAATGTTAACTTTATGCGCCATCTATAATCTTACACAAGAATTATTTATATATTTTTATTAAATCTTATTTTATATTACGATATAAACTCTTACGATATAAGTAAACAATTTTACGATATTTTTTTTATTGGATATGATCTGACCGGGGTTTGAACCCGAGACCTTCCACATGAAAGGCGGCGTCTTTACCACTACGACATTGGTCAGATAATTTCTAAACATATACATAGGTATATTTACTGAAGAAATTTATTTATAGAAAACTAAACATTTTAGTACGATTTGAATTTTTTTGTATCCGTTCCGTATGTATTCTGTTTCCTAATTAAAAATTGATGAATACATGTTTCAGTTCCTTTAAAGGCATTTTTTAAATCTGAGTAGAGCATGAACTGTCAAAAAAAACAATCGTGTTTTTTTTTTTAGCTCTGAGCGCTCAGAGCGTGTGATTCATTTTTTTTCTTAAAGACATTTTGACGTTTGTTTAAGATTTTACTTGTAAAATAAAAATCAAAATGTTTTAATTTAATTTAATTTTTCGTGTTTTTTATTAAATCTGAACGCTCTGAGCGTACTCTGTTCATGCTCTGTTCATTAGAACGTGCTTATGTTGTTTAGAGCGTGCTCAGATCTCTGCTACGATTTAAAAAAAACGCCTTATATAATATTCGTTCGTTATGTCAAAGTAAAACTAAAAAAAGTTTTTATCATAAAAAAACATTATTCGATGTTTAAAATGTAAAATAAAATTTTTAATTATCAGGGCTTAACCTTAATCAAAACATACAACGTACAATTTAAAAATAAACATTTAAAAATATAAGAAAAACCGAAGACAATATTTTTATTTATCAATTTTTAAAATTTAAAAATCCGAGGTACAGTATATCGCGTTACGCGTATTTGGGTTGCTTTCATGTAAATTTATTTACATAATTACTTATTTCAAAATTTTTTGACAGAAATTTTTCGCCGTACGCGTTGATTTAGGTTGGGTCCTAAGTTAAAAAACATTTAAATTACAAAATATTTTTTAAGAAAGTTTATTTTTTTTGTTTTTGCTTCCGTATGTTTCTTTCTGAATTAGTGAAGATTATGAAACATACTATAGGTATTTTCAATAATTGTGAATATAAGGTATAATTGAAGAGGTATAAGGACTCTTCGAACTCATTTGCTAGAATTTTACATGATGTTCCAGCTTCAAGCTTATGTACAGTGCTTTTTCTTCTAATGAAATTTTTTTTTGTATTTTTGATACGTTATGTTTTTTTTTTATATTAAAAAATAAATAAGAAAATACTAAATTCATCACGTGCCGTACGCTTTTATTTAGGTTGGGACGTAAGGAACAAATAATTTTTTTTAAGAAAGATAATTTTTTTAGTTTTGCAAACATATTGTTGATATTTTCAATTATTTTGAATATATGTTTTATAAAAAATTATTTTAAAAAAATATTATTTTAAAATATTTTATTTTTAAAATTTAATCGTAGCAACATAAGAAAAAACAACTACAATATTTTTATACGCTTTGTCAATTTTTAAATTTTAAAACTCCGAGGTATAGTACGTCGAGTATGCTTTCATGTAAATTTATTTACATAACAACTTATTTCAAAATTTTTTGACAGAAACTGAACGCCGTACATGCTGAATTTGGTTGATCCATAAGTAACAAATCATTTTTCTTAAGAAATATTATTTATCAGAAGTCGGTTTTTTATTTTTCAAAAAACTTAACAAAAATCAACAACAATATACGATTTAAAAAAAAAAAAATTTTAAGCAAACGAAAACAAAGTACAGTACTTTTCGGTTATAACGACCATGATGGGATGGAAAATATTCGTCGTAATAAACGAATGTCGTTTTAAAAGAATGCTGTGAATTTTGAAAAATTAGTATCTTTCTTTCTAAAATGCGATCCTCTACAGAATGTAAGCGATCACATGGAATTTATTTACATAAAACTTTTTGACTTTTTTACAAATACATAACATTTTTATACAATATTTGCAACTATATTTGAGTATTCTTCTCTGTTGTTTGTGAGGTGTACTAGCTCTTCTGCACTCCTTATTCCAGTCCAGTCTCTGATGTTTCTGAGCCATGATAACTGTTTTCTGCCAATACCACGTCTGCCCTCAATTTTCCCTTCCATGATCAGCTGAAGGAATTGATATTTAGGACCACGCATTACATGGCCGAAATAAGCAGTTTTTCTTATTTTAATGGTAGTTAGCAGTTCTCTACCTTTGCCTATCCTTCTGAGAATTTCTGCATTTGTGATGTGGTCTACCCAAGATATTCTCAGCATCCTTCGGTAGATCCACATTTCGAAGCTTTCCAATTTGTTCATTTGGGCTATTTTCATGGTCCAGGCTTCTGTACCATAGAGAAGAACAGACCAGATGTAACATTTTATCAGACGTAGCCTTAACTGTAAATTGAGCTGTCTGTTATTAAAAAGCTGTTTGAACTTAAGGAAGTGACTTCTGGCTATTTCAATCCGACATCTGATTTCTTGATCGGAGTTCCAATCAGTATTAAGCCATGCACCAAGAGTATAAGACTATACATTTGCTAAAATTTTATTTAATGTGTCAGCCTCAAGCCTATGTATAGTGCTTTTCCTTTTAATGAAATTTTTTTTGTATTTTTGATGCGTTATTATGATTTTTTTTATATTCAAAAATAAATAAAAAAATACTAAATTAATCACCAAGCAACATAATTAGATATAATAATTTTAAATAAAAGAAATATCAATGTAATAAAAAACTTTCATTTTTTTAAAATTGTAATGTAATGTAAATTTAATTCTTTGGCAAAAAGTGTAAAGATTATTATAATTAAAATTGCATTGAGTTCGTTATAAATGAAAACTACTGTATAAACCAAATGTATGCTTTCGTTTCGACAGAACTCATTTTTTTTCGTTCACTTTTTAAGATAAAGAAAAAACAAAAACAAAAAAAAAAATTTAAAAAAATTTAAATCTCCTTGTTCATTGAATATTTGAACTAAACAAAAAAAGAAAGATATAGGTACATAAGTCGGCGCCTATAATCTTTTGAATTAGATTTAGCTGCGAGTTACAACCGAAAATGTATTACATTTACTTAGAAAGTCGGCGCATAATATTAGAGTCATAAGCCTCAACTTTTAACCGCATGACCGTTAAATTCAAAATTACGTTAAATTAAAGACAGGTTTTCACCTGAAAAAACGCAATATTCTTAAAAAAAAATATGATTGTCCTATGAAAACAAAAAAAACCTTTCTTTTAGTTGTTGTTTCATTAAAATTGGTTAAATAGTTTACCCAGAAAAAGGATGTTTATATTTGAATGGGAAAAAATAAGCCGATTAAATATTATGATTTGAAGTTGACCAAATATTTTATTTTCAATTTCTTATGAGGTTTCAATTGTAACGGGAAAGTTTTTGTTTTGATTTTTTCATTTTTGTTTAAATAAATAAATTTTTCTAAAACTTGCAAAGTGCATAGTTGTGATTGGAATCTATGAAATTTTATAAAGTGTTTATGTATAGATGTATGTATGTATTCAAATTTCTATTTCTAAATTCTTTAATCTTCAGAGGTTTTTTGTTGAATTGAGATCAATTGTAATTTTGTTTTAACTGAAAATTTCTAAATTAACTAAATTTTCAAAATCTTATTATGCTATTCATATTCTTGAATCATCTTACATGTACTATGTAGAGTGAAAAATTTTTGAGAGAATAAAAATATGCCAACCGTTTTGAGAGAATTTTAAAAAATATGCGAAAAAAGTTTCATACAAATTTTTAACATGAAAATGTTTATCTATATATAATATTCTTAATCAATGGTAATACCTATAGCAAATTATATGTATAATATTCAGTTTTAAATTTCATATAATAATATGTTATTTGTAATGTAATGTTAGGAATGGGTTTTTGTTAGTAATAGTTAATTTAAGATGATATTATAAAATAGAGTTAAATTAATGTTATTAATTAAAGTTATGTATAATCATAAAGAAATCATATACATAGAGAATTCATTAGGAACAAAATATGTTAGTCAATTTTGTTGATTTGAAATCACCCCAATATCGTATTTGATATATTTCGTAAAAAGATTATCGTATTTTTAGTGTACTTAGTAAAATCAAATTGAGATTATTTCTTTGCTTTACTTTAATTTTTCTTTTTATTTTGTTTGTATGTCAATTGATTGTTGTTTTTTTATTTGTTAGTTAATCGATGTATGTTAGCACATTTGTGTATTTTGTATATATGTATATCTTTATACAATTTGAACGATTTCTTTTTTTAGACGATTTTTGTTAAGGAACATAATATTCAATTTCTGCTATTTTTTCAAAAAAACCGCGCCTATTTGCTTAATTTTAAACAGCTTTAAAAATTATTTCGTCAGTCCTTACATTTTATTTTGACATAAAACTTTAAACTTAATAGTTTTAAGTCAGGTTACTCTTATCTATTATAAAAGAAGCAAGCGGAATTTTGATGGCACGTTTTTCAAAAGAGAAAATTATGTTTGAAATTTTGGAAATCCAAATGTAATGTAAGTATCGAACATTTGGAAAAAAAAAATTATTTGTATATGTGAAGGTCATTTTAAGAAAAAATTTTTGGGACATAGGCTAAAAATTGGGGCGGTTCCTACCTTGTTTTTGCCTGAAATAAATATTAATAAAGAAAACAGAGAACCTTTGGAAATAAATAAAAATTATTGAAACACTAATTGCTATTTTAACAAAAATGCAAGAAATTGTAATGTACCTTTTGAAAATTTTAAAACTGTCTCGACAGGCGTTTAACAGAAGTTTTTGCAGGCACTGTTTCTCATTTCAGAGGACTGTTATTAAAAAAAGTATTTGACTGTTCATAAAAGGTTACCTTTCTTTAAAAAACCAAATTTAATTTTAAAAAAAGAACATTATTTACTTATAAAATCAAAATAAAAAGGTAAGACAAAAATTAAAAAAAGAAAAACAAGATTTTTCTTTATGTAGCATTATTGATAGGCAGTTTCAATTGAGTAACGAAGCCAAAACATTTTTAAAAATGAATTTTAAAAGTGTTAGTAAATGGTCAGAATAAGAAAAAAAGGTAGCATTAAATATTCGTTTTAATTCACCTAAAGGTTATAAATTTTTGAGAAATGGAGTAAAGCTTAATTTGCCCCATTTTAGTTTCCTTAAAAGATGAATCCCCATCAAACATTTAAATATAGGTCTTAACGACAAAATTATAAATGAGTTAGGCATTATAATCTCAGAAACGATTTAACTGAAAGGAAAGCTGTATTGGTATTCGATGAAATAGCCATTAGAAAGGACCTATACTATAACAGTGCACTGGATGAAATTAGTGGTTTTTCTGATTATGGTTCCGGCAGAACAAAAGACATCGCAAAATACGTATACACGTGTATGTATTTTTGCTGACAGGTTTAATTCATAATTGGAAATATGTTTTTAGTTTTTACACTACAGAAAAGGGAATAGGTACTGCAGATCTTCAGAAAACTTTATATTTTTATATTTTAAATATATATACATCAAAAAAAAAAAAAAAAAGTGAAGTGAAGTGAAGAAATATATACATACAAAGGTACACACATCGATTGACATGCAAAAAAAAAAATTAAAAATTAAAATAAAAAAAAACTATAGTATTGATTAAGTTGATTTTACGAAATAAAAAAATTTGTCTAACTTTTTTGTTCTACGTGAATACTCTATGTATATAGTTATTTTATTGTATAACGAATTGAGAATAATTACGTATTTATTTCATGTTTATAGTTTCTTTTGATTTAGTCTTTGTAGTATTTGGTTCCTTTCTCAACGATGTTGTATTCTCCAGAAATGGTTCATTTCCCAGTCTTTTATATTTCGGTTGTAACTTGAATATTTTAGAGATTATATTTATCGAGTTGACGAATTCAGGATTCATATTATTTATTTATTTTCATCTGTTAATGAATAATAAATTATGCAGGATCTGAAATTATCCTCGGTTACTAAGGCCATTTTGGGTCATTTCGAATATTAACATCATATTTAATACGTTAATTAAACTGAATTAAATGGAATTTATTAATTTTTAAAAACGATATTAAATATAGGTTTACGTGTTACCATATTTATTTAAGTACTTACAAATTTTCAAATTTATATATTTACATAATTTACAATTTTAAATAGTTACATACCTGAGAATTTTATATTTAAACTCAAAGATATGGATGGGACAAGATTTGAAAAGTAAATCGATCTACCTATGTATGTCAGTGCGTTTCAATTTCTTATGAGGTTTCAATTGTAACGGGAAAGTTTTTGTTTTGATTTTTTCATTTTTGTTTAAATAAATAAATTTTTCTAAAACTTGCAAAGTGCATAGTTGTGAATGGAATCTATGAAATTTTATAAAGTGTTTATGTATAGATGTATGTATGTATTCAAATTTCTATTTCTAAATTCTTTAATCTTCAGAGGTTTTTTGTTGAATTGAGATCAATTGTAATTTTGTTTTAACTGAAAATTTCTAAATTATCTAAATTTTCAAAATCTTATTTATTATGGCACTGGTAACAAAAAAGTATAAAAAATACTTAACCTGTATGGTAGGGTGTTGCGGAAAAAAGAAAATAACTTCTTATAAGTATGTAGGTATTAAAATAAATAAAATCAGAGAAAAATTATATACCTAATAAATCATAAAAAAATTATATCAATATGTTATTGAAATCTATAAATTTAGATTTTAAAATAATTATTTTAGAACATTTTATGCATAATAAGATTTTGAAAATTTAGATAATTTAGAAATTTTCAGTTAAAACAAAATTACAATTGAACTCAATTCAACAAAAAACCTCTAAAGATTAAAGAATTTAGAAATAGAAATTTGAATACATACATACATCTATACATAAACACTTTATAAAATTTCATAGATTCCATTCACAACTATGCACTTTGCAAGTTTTAGAAAAATAGGATCTATGTATGTCAGTGCGTCTCCACGATAACTAAAACGAGTGATGAAAAAAACCAAGGGTTTTTAAAAAAGCACATTTTCAAATTTATATTGTACTACATACTGACTTTAATTTGAGAAATATATGCACTGGTGACAAAGTTTCTGCTTACTTATAAAATTTACTGCTAGCTAGTAAATATTTTATTTTAAAGTTCTAATAGCCCTTCAATGGGGAAGGTTGCCAAATTTCTCAAGGACCTAACTTCATCATAATTTTTGTAGGTTCTAGGAGTTAAATTGTGAATTCCACAAAAATTTGGAATTTTACTTAGAATTATACTATCTGAGCAAAAATGGGTAAAACTGAGAGACACTTTCTTTAATTTAAGGAACCGCTTTTAAATTTAAGAAAAACCTTTAACATATGTTAAAATATAATGTTGGACATTTAAATTTTGTATATTAATAAAAAAAAATTGGACAGGTATTCAAGTTACAGGTGCTTAAAAATAGCAAAATTTAAATTTTCGAGCTCTTATAGCTCCCAAACAGGGGGCGTGACAAAAAAATTTTGTTAACTGACTCCTAATAATTTCAATACCCTAGCTTGAACCGTTTAGCACATATGGGGGGCCAAAAATTTTGCAAAAAATGAGTTTTGCATAATGGTAAATTTTATTACCGTAACGCTATACATTTTAGCGATGTATTTTTGTGAAGCCTAAAAAAGCAGTTCTCTTTTACCGTTTTTAGATTGAAAATATAGCTAACAGAACTCTTATACCAATTTAAATATAGGGCTTTTTTGGAACTTGCAGGGGCTGTAGCACTTCACCCTTCAAAATTAAGAAAAACGTTTGACACATGTTGAATTATAATTAAAGAGCTTTCAATTTTGTATATCACTGAAAAAAAATTTGGACAGGTATTCAAGTTGCAGGTGTTTAAAAATAGCATATTTTCAATTTTCGAGCTCTTATAGCTCCTAAATAGGGGACGTGACAAAAAAATTTTGTTAACCGACATCTATTTATTTCTGAGGATCTAACTACTCCCAAGATCAAGACCCTACCCTAACTTTGCAAAAATTGAGTTTTACGTAATGTTAAATTTAGTACCGTATGGCAACCCTAAACATTTGCCTTTCAAAAATTTATCGTTTGCCGTTTTCAGATTGATATATATAACACAACTCTTGTTATAACAATTTAAATATAGGGCTTTTTCCAACTTTAGGGGGCTGTAGCCCTGTAACAGATGGGGCTACAGAAAAAAATTCTTCTACGAAATTATTTTTTTGCTATAACTACTCATGGTTAAAATTTCTTTAATCTATTTCAAAAATAAAAGTTTTTGTAAACATACGGACGGACGGACGGACAGACGTACGGACAGAGTGAAGATATATAGGCACATTTTTACAAAATTTTTTGAAAATGTGCTAAAAATAAAGGAGCTAGGATTCTGAAATTTTCACAAATTCATTTTTATGCAATAGTCGTAATCGCTATTGAAATTCAGCCAGTTTACTCCATCAGTTCGAGTACCTGACTTACAACTACTTTTATTATATGAGCATACCTGTTGAAGCTGAATGTCTGAAATATTGCCAAAAATTGTTTAGTTTTATGGTCAAAATTTGTGCAAAATTTTATTGGTCTATTGCAGTGGGCTCGAGTACCTACCATACAACTTCTTTTTTAATTTTTAACAAAAAATAGTTCAGTTTTATGGCCAAAGTTTGTACAAAATTTAGTATGGGTAGTGAAGTGGGTTCGAGTGATTGCCATTTAACTTCATCTTTTACAAGAGCATTACTCTATAACTAATAATGGTAATTGACTAAAATTTTTACAAAAGTAATTCAACAGATAATATAATGTCGATATGACGGTCATACGGGTGTCCCATAGTTGACACAGCCTACTCTACTACACTCTTCTTCAATATCACCAGAAAGTTGCAGACATATATAAACCGTTGTCTACGCCGCATCTTAAGAGTTCGTAGGCCGCAAATTATTACCAACAGACACCTGTGGCAAAAAACAAACCAAAAGATGATTGAAGTTGAAATCTGAGAGAGAAAATGGCAATGGATCGGACATACCTTGAAACCAGAAGAAATGTTATGTTGAATTTTCGTTATGAGAATGTGTTTTTATTTTAGTTAGTATTTATTTGACGATTGGTTTAGATCTTTGGCATTAAGTTTTTGTGAACTGGGTTAATTCGTTCTCTATAGAATTTATTATATTATTGAACAGATGTGCAAAAGTTTTAAAAGTTCTCGTTCCTTGGCTTAATACTGCCATGAATTCAAATGAGCACTACGTTGACCACCTTGGCAATTAATACAGCTGAAAGTTAAGCAGCTTTCAAGTTTAATACTTTTTTGCTGTCATTATATTCAAAGGTTGAATTTGAGGTCATGCTATTTTACAGCTTTTTATACCCGTGCATACATATATGACATCGGGTATATTAAAATTGCTCCTCCGTTTGTAACGCATCGATCTAGAGGAGCTAGATATAGTGTCAAGGGTACGTATCGGCTCAGAATCGAAAAATAAGTCGATCTAGCTATGTGTGTCTGTCCGTCCGTCCATCCGTCCGTGTGTCAGCACGATAACTCAAAAACTAAAAGAGCTACGGTTTTGAAATTTTCACAAAATATTTTTCAATCAATTTCTAGGTTCCCTATTTTTTTTGGTTAAGATCGGACCAAAACTTCGGGTAGCTCTCGAACAACTAACTTTTTTAACTCTAATATTTTCATATAAAAATTTGAAATTTGTCTGCACATCTTGTATTAACATGAATTTATATGAATTTTGTTTTTGTTTGTTTTTTTTTTTTTATAGATAACGATTTCGAGTTACGATTTCATACGATTTAAATGATGCGTAAAATTTTTAAAAAAATTTGGGATTTGGACTTTGTACTTTGAGATTTATGAATTAAAATCATTATGAATATGATGATAATTTTTTATCATGATGATCTGATCATTATATGAGTATGATTATAATATGATGCTTATTTTGCTTGGGTTTAATATATTTGTGAATTAAAAATTAATTACAAGAGATAGAATTGCAAAATTAGAGCTAGAGTTTTGAAATTTACACAAAACATTTTTTGGACATTTTTTAGGTTCCCTATTCTTTTTGGTTAAAACCAGACCAAAACTTCGGGGAGCTGCCGCACAACTTATTTAAACCAATATGAATTTCCTCAAAAGTAATAATACCAGGAGGATGAAAATTACACACGGTTAGTTCCATAATGAACCAAGCACTTATATGAAATTTCAAAATGTTTCGGCCCAATTTTCGGGGAGCTGCCATACAACTTCTTTGCACCAATATGAATTTCTTCAAAACTAATTATACTATGAGGATGAAAATTACACACTTTTAGTTACATATTGAATCGAGCACTTATATGAAGTTCCAAAATGTCACGGCCCCATTATCGGGGGCTGCCATACAACTTATTTGCACCAATATGAATTTCTTCAAAACTAATTATACTATGAGGATGAAAATTACAAACTGTTAGTTATATAATGAATCAAGCACTTACATGAAGTTTCAAAATGTTACGGCCCCATTTTCGGGGTGCTGCCATACAAAGTCAGTTCAATAACTGTGAATCTAATAAAGCTAGGAGGTTAAAATTAAAATTGGGCAGTTAAAGTAATAGGACAAGTTACTTGGCAAAGTTCGACATCACTCGGACCAACTTTTAGGGTGGAGCGTTTTTTTTTTTTTTTTTTTTTTTTTTTTAAGCAAAAATTATGGGATAATGAATTAATATTTTTTTTTTTTTGTTTTTTTTTTTAATCAAAAATTATAGGATAATGAGTTAAATTTTTTTAAACTATTTTACTTTTTTATATTTTTTGTAATATATTATAGCATTAGAGAAATAAATAACGGTTTATTTTACACATTATAGTGGGTATGCACGGGTATCTAAAAGTTGACAAGGGCAACTATAATCTTCCTCGTTTTACTTGAGCTTTCCTCAAAAAGTGAACTCCCTGTGGGAAGCATGACAATTGCAGGTACAAACTTTTAACTTAAGGGGTATAAAATTTATACACAAATAAAACAAGTAAAGAAACCGTCAGTCGGTAAAACCAAATTGGAAATTCACTACACCTATTTGGTTCAAATTTAATGGAAAGTTCATAAGTCATTTTAAAACCATAAAAGCTTTTATCAGTTTGATAGTAAGACATAGCCAACCAAATTAACTTTATAATACTAAAAACATTTCCTAATTATTTTATCAATTCAAAAATATTAAAAAATTATGAAAAAACAAAAAACTTTAAATAAAAGTATTCATAAAATTCAATCACAAAATTACATATTTTAAACTTTTTATACAATTTAATAAAATTTTACACATTTTGTACTATTTCTTTATAAGATTTTTTGCTGTAGTGCATTTACTGTTGAATGATGTAGTACTCTTAATTAATTATTTCAATTTTAAATAATTTTTAAACTTATTCTCTTAATTTACTTATTTTCAAATGTTATATATAATTAAATTTTTAATATTTTAATTCTTTTAAGTTATATAAAATTCTATAAAATTCTGGCTAGATTTAATTTATAAATTTTTAGGAATCCCATTTAGTTTTTCTTGAAATATGACAAGATCCAGGTTACAGATATGGAAAAGATTAATCTCATATTGAAATAGTGTGATTAGATTTGATTTATTCTCAAGTTTTATATTTATGAAAAGGCATTTTGAGCACTTCTGTTATAAACAAGTATTACAATCATAATGCTGCTGTAAAATTTTATCAGGTTTTTTTATATAGACAAATTTTGAAATTTTACCAAAAGTTTTTCTGTTTTATGGTCAAAATACTCTATATCTAATAAAGCTTGATGTCGAAATTTTGTCAATATTACTTAATTTTAATGGCCAACGTCTGAATAAAATATAGTCTGTGTAATGGAAGAGGTTCGAAAAGCTGCCTTTCAATATATATTTTTTTTTTGTAAAACTGAATATAGCCTATATTACGATCATCATACGGGTATCCCAGAGTTGACATATTCTACTCTACTACACTCTTACTCGTTTTTAAACATTCTTGATTATGATGATTAAAAAAAAGAAGGCAAAAAAATATATAAAAAAATTCAAAACGATTTTAAATATTAGTACAAATGTATGTGCAAATTAATAATAATTTTATTTTTTAACCAAAGCTTATAGCCTATAAACAATGACGCTCTAACTAATGCATAAGTAATTATGTATACAATCCCTTTCATACAATCACATACATGACAGCGTTTTTTAACATTGTTTTGTTTACAGATTTTATAAATTAAAAAATATTAAATAGTTTAAAGTTTATTGTATAGCTATTTTGAATAATGGTTTGATATTATTTAACCCTAAATAGTCAAAAAATTAATAATTTTACTAATTTTTTATTCCGATAATATATTGTTTTATTATACTTGTACCACTGCAGAATCGAAAAGTAAATCGATCTAGCTATGCATGTCTGTCTGTCCGTCCGTCTCCAAGATAACTCAAAAAATAAAGCAGCTAGAATTTTGAAATTTTTACAAATTCGTTTTTATGCAATAGCCGTTATTGCTCCAGCCAGTTTACTTCACGGGTTCGGGTACCTGCCATATAACTTTTTTTTATATGAGCATTACATTATACCTATTGAAATTGGTTGTCTGAAATTTTGCCAAAAGTAGTTTAGTTTTATGGTCAAAGTTTGTGCAAAATTTGGTTGATCTACTGCAGTAGGTTCGTGTAGCTATCATACAACTTCTTCTTTTTTATCAGCATTTTTCCATTACAAAAATAGCTTAGTTTTAAGGCCAAAGTTTGTGCAAAATTTAGTTAAAGTAGTGCAGTTGGTTCGAGTTGTTTATTTGAGTATTATTCTATTACTCTATACCTAATAAAGATAGATGTCTGAAATTCTATCACTAGAAATTAACTTTAATGGCCAATGCCAACCCCTTTAGCTTATAATTTCTTTTGGATGATTTTTTGGAATTTCTAGCCGGATAAAATAATGTTGATATTACGGCCATACGGGTATCCTCGATTTTCAATAAAAAATATTTTTCAAAGTTCAATTATTTGAAATTAAATACGTAGAGAAATCGAAAAAGTTAGAAATTAAATAACTTTTTCAATGGCTGCGTCAAGACTGCGTTTATTGTAGACACTTTTATATAATTCAATACATTTAACTTAGTTTGACAACTACGTGTAGAGAGCGAAAATAGACCGTTTATTGTAGACAGGCTTTTTAAATTAATATGTTGTCAACATGATTTTTTCAGTTTGTATTTAAAGCATTTATTTTGAATGAAAGTTCTAATATCATATATACATCAGTACTGGGTACTGATGTTCACAATTTTTATTAAACATAATATTTTTTAAATATATGAAATAAAGTTTAATTATGAATAATTTTTTTTTAGTTTATTAAACAAGGTCAAACATTAAAAAATGTAGGCCTTCTTCTTTCAGAACCTTGTTTTGCTAAGGGGCAATTTTTTATAGCGACTGATTTCCGGATTTAAAAATGACTTCTATATATTTGGTCAGTATTTTTGTAAATAAACGGTCAGTATTTTTTTAAATAAATTATCAGTATAAAATAATATTTTGGTCAGTATAGATAATTAACGGTCAGTAAAATTTTGTATATTTGGTCAGGATAGTTTTATTTATTGGTAAGTAAATTATTTTTTATACCCTACACCTATAGAATTGGTAAAAGGGTATATTAACTTTGGTATGGTGTTTGTAACCACCTAAAGGAAGCGAGCTAGATATGGAAAAGTATATATATTTGTGATCAGCGTGACCGCCTTAGTCGATATAGCCATGTCCGTCCATCCGTAGGCACGATAACTCAAAAAATAATGGAGCTATCTTGATAAAATTTGTAACTGTGGGTTACTAGGACTGAAAGTACGGCGGGATTGCATATGGGCGATCGGCCCATGGGTTCGGATTATGGACCTTTTAATCGATCGAAGGGCTAACGAACATATATAAAAAATCACAATAACTCAACAACTAATGACGCTATCTTCATCAAATTTGTGCCGTAGGTTACTAGTAATGAAACTACTTCGAGGACTGCGTAAGTTCGGGATTGGACCATGGGTTCGGAACCTAGAGCTTTTTGATCGAATTTAGGTCAAACAAGCATAATACCGAAACCAATGAAGATAGAACCTCCAAATTTGGTACCAGGGTGTCCCTTCCTATTTCCTTAGTGTCCTTGAAATTTGGGCCCCATTGGAGTAGTGGGTCGGGGACCAGCCACACATTTCCGAAGACCTTAAATCATATCTTTAAAATTATTATAGATAGCAATTTGAAAAAATATAGAAGCTTCAAATTTGGCACAAGGATGCTCTTTACTATTTCTTGTATGCCCGCCTAATTTGGAATCTATTAGAGTGGTGGTTCAGTACCCCTTTTAGACTTCCAAAAGTTAAAAAGCTTATAATCGAAATTACTAAAAATAATAACTTAAAATTAATATATAACGTTCCACTTGTGTACAAGGGTTAACTAGTATTGAAAGTATGACGGGACTGCATATGGGCGAAATCGTACCATGGTTTCGGGTTCTGGAACCCTTGACAAATTCAAGGACTAAAAAACATATATCTTAAAAACACCATAACTCAAAAAATAATGCCGGTATTTTGATGGAATTTAAACTCTAGGTTACTAGTAATGAAAGTACCATGGGAATTGGTTCTGGTCGAGTTTAATTTCAAAGCCAAAGAATATTATTTCCTATGTCCTATGTGTCTCCGAAATCTAGACTTAATTGTAGTGGTTCAGCTATGTTCAAAGGTACTTGCTGCATTTATGTAAAATTTATTTGAATATTTAAATGAATTATATGAAAAGGTCTAAATTTGTAATTGTATTTTAGAAATACATTTATTGCATATTTTGCGTTTATAAGCTTTTCAATTAGGTATATAAACTAACCATTTAAAATAATTGCAATTTTGAAAAATTTGGATTATTAAATATATTATGCTTTGATTATCTTTTTATCACAAAATTTAATAATTAGAATTTTTTCATTTTGTAATTGAATTGGAATAAATATATTTTCATTTATTTCAAGTTTGTTTGTTTTTTAATATTTTTAAATAGATAAATTAGTGAGAATTTGTAATATTTTTTAATAAATAGTGTAATTAGAAAATGTTTTTAGTATTATAAAGTTAATTTAGTTAGCTATGTCTTACGATCAAATTAATAACAGCTTTTATGGTGTTAAAATGACTTATGGATATGTGAACCAAATAGGTGTAGGGTATTTCTAAGTCGGTTGCACCGACTGACTGTTTCTTTACTTGTTTTTAATCAATATAATTAAAAAACAAAGCAGTATTTTTTTTTAATTTAAAATTTTTCTTACACAAAAAAAGATTATTTAAGTAATATGTACATACATATATAAAAAAAACAACAAAATATTTAATTTTTATTCTTATTCAATTAAAAGAGCACGGGTTGCTAACTTTGGCCTTCCTCTTGCACGTTTCTGCCCTATGGGAACTTGTTTAGCTGCTGGGGGAGGTTTAACATATTTCAGTCTAATAGCTAAACCTATGATATGCTCGCATATAAATTTTTTAAAATATGTTGGGCAAGTGCAAAAACCATGCATCCAGTTTTCTATTTCCGCTGGCAGATTTACAATCCAAACTTTAAATGCTTTAGTTTTCCATTGGTCAAATGTATTCCAACGCATTTCTAATATATTTGATATTTCCTCTTCTGAAGCATTTAATTGTTGATCGGCTGGACAAAAAAATCTTTTTGTGTGGATGAAAACATTAACACAACGTCCTTTAATTTTATAAGAAATTCTATTTAGTTTTACTTAATCTTTAATTTTATAAGAGAATCACTTTAGTTTTATCATTGATTAAGAATTTTATATAGATAAACATTTTCATGTTAAAAATTTGTAGGTATGAAACTTTTTTCGCATATTTTTTAAAATTCTCTCAAAACGGTTTTCATATTTTAAATGTATTGTAACTTTTTCTATTTTATACGCTTTATTTTTATTCTCTCAAAAATTTTTCACTCTACATAGTACATGTAACATGATTCAAGAATATGAATAATATGATACTAAAGAAAAGAAAAAAATCGAATAAGAAAAAAAACGAGGAAGAGTGTAGTAGAGTAGATTGTGCCAACTCTGGGATACCCGTATGACCGTAATATAAACATTATATCATTATTATTATAAACATTAATTACTTCTGGCAAAATTTTAAACATAACGGCTTTATTAGGTGTAGTGTAATGCTCATATAAAAGAAGGAGTTGTATGGCACTTACTCGAACCCTCTGCAGTAGACCAACCAAATTTTCCAGTAACTTTGGCCATTACACTTAACTACTTTTGGCAAAATTTCAAATACCCAACTTTAATAAGTACAGAGTAATGCTCATATAAAACAAGAAGTTATATGGTAGCTACCCGAGCCCGTTGTGCAAACTGGCTGAATTTCAATGGCGATGACGGTTTTTTCATAAATCCGATTTGTTGAAAGTTCCAGAATCCTAGGTTCTTTAATTTTTGAGTTATCGTGATTACGGATGGACAGACGGACATACATAGCTAAATCGATTTATTTTTCAATCCTGATCCGATCCATACACTTGAGACTATATCTACCCCCCTACTTCTCTGCGTTTAGTATACCCTTTTAACAAATAGTCATACTAGTATAAACAATGATTTTTTCATTCATAAGTTCATAGTTCATTTTTTCGAATTGATTTCTTTTTTTCTAAAAAATTATTTAATTTTGTATGTACTTGCGTACATACCTATATAAATATGTAGGAATATAAAGGTTCTAAAATAATTATTTTAAAATCTAACTTTATAGATCTCAATAACAAATAACCTTTATGAATATTTGAAGGTGACCAAATATTTTATTTTCAATTTCTTATGAGGTTTAAATTGTAACGGGAAACTTTTTGTTTTGATTTTTTCATTTTTGTTTAAATAAATACATTTTTCTAAAACTTGCAAAGTGCATAGTTGTGAATGGAATCTATGAAATTTTATAAATTGTTTATGTATAGATGTATGTATGTATTAGAGGTTTTTTGTTGAATTGAGATCAATTATAATTTTGTTTTAACTGAAAATTTCTAAATTATCTAAATTTTCAAAATCCTCTAAAGATTAAAGATTTTAGAAATAGAAATAAAAATTACAGACGTAATACCCTTTTTTTGGGTTTTTTTCATAATTCATATTTTAATTAATGAAATATAAAAACTTATAATGTTTTTATTATATACTGATATTTAATTTTAATTACTGATAATTTATTTAAAATACTGACCATTTATTTTATCTACCAACATTTTAATTAAAATACTGATAGTTTTTATTATATTAGCCGGCGACATACTGATCATTTATTTTACCTACTGACATGTTATTTTAAATACTGACCATTTATTTAAAATACTGACAAAAAATATATAAAAATACTGACCCATTAAATAGCAGCCTTTAAAAATTCAGATATTATCAGGACACAAACCGAAAAAAAACTTCGGAAGATACAGTGACTAAATATTTAGTTTATAAGGAAGTTCTTTTGCAACACTTTTTTATTCATCAATCATGCTTTTTAAATAACATAGTGCTTACTGAGGAAACCTACTTAGAAAAAAACTTTTGTCCTACCGGTAGGTAATGAGGAAAAAGGCAACAAAATTAAAATTAATTTACTTAAAAAAAATTAAACTGATTTTAGCCATGTCCATCCGTCCTTTTCCTTGTCCAAAAACTCTAGGAGCTATCTTGATGAAATTTTAACAGTAGGTTACTAGTACTGAAAGTTTGCCGGATATTGCATTTGGGCGAGATCGGCCAATGGTTTCGGATTGTGGAACTTTTGATCGGTCTAAGAGCTAACGAACATACATCCAAAATCACGATAATTCAACAATCCTTGTTCTTCACCTTCATCTTCACCAATTAATCCTATATCAGGATTTCTGTTTTTTTTTTCTCTTAGATTTCAAAATATTTTGCTTAACTTCATTTGAAGAAAGACTCTCCTTTTTTTATTTTTAGCACATTTTCAAAAAATTTTGGGAAAAAGCCTTATATTTAAATTGTTATAACAAGAGTTCTGATAAGTATATGTTCAATATAAACTGTAAAAGTTAGCTGGTATAAAATTTGTGAAGGTTAGATATACAGAATTACCATACAGTTCTAAAATTGACCATTATTCAAAACACCAGTTTTGCAAAATTTTTGGCCCCACCTATATTTTAAACGGCCAGCTAAAATCTTGAACTTTAAGGAGAGTAGATCCTCAGAAATTAGTACAAGTCGAATAACAACATTTTTTTGCCACGCCTCCTATTTAGGAGCTGCAAGACGTCGAAAATTAAAATTTTGCTATTTTTAAATACGTGTTACTTAAATACCGACCTAAATTTTTTTTTGAGTATTATACAATATGTTTCAATATATTTGTCTAGAATGAGGTGTAACAAACGCATTCAATTAAATGTGTTTTGTTGGATGTGTTCAATTATAAAAAAATAAAATATTAATGTTTTGTTGGATGTGTTTTATTTTAGAAAATAAAATATCCAAAATTATCATAAGCAGGCCAAAAAGTATTTGTTTTATTTTAATAAAAAAAAAATTTTTTTTTTAATGAAATAAAATTTATGTATTAGTTTATGAATTAATTAATTTCAGCTTTAAAAATCACAGATAATTTTCTGGAAATTTTAAATAAATAGTAAAACATTTTTAAATAAAAACTAAGAAGACTATGCTTGACAACAACATTTGTTTAGTAAGTCTTAATTATTTTCAGTGAAAATCTGAAATAAGGGCGAAGGCCCAATGTACGCTTTGATGCATTGCTTGCTTTGCTTTAGCAACTAAACCAAACAACGTATCAAAGTAATTTCAAAGTTTCTCGCATCTCGCCGTCAACTCTCCCACATCTCGCTCTTAACTCTCCCTCATCTATCCCATTTTGTATATATATTCTTTAACAAACAAGTATTTCGATTATGTTAGTAACAACAAACAAGTATTTCAGTTTGAATCTAAACAAATGAAACAATATAGAATGTATAGCAACATTTATAAAAATAATTAGAGTATTTCGAGAATGTCAGCAACAAAGATTTGAATCTAAACAAAGGAAACAATATAGAATGCATAAAAACATTTTTTAAAAATTTATATACAAAACATTATTAGATGGAGAAATAGATCATTATTGAAACAGAATAAACCTATAAAAAAATTTAAAATCTTTTATTAATTTATTTAATTTAGGCAAGTACGCACTTAAATAAAAAAAAATATTGATTGAAATTAAAAAAAATTATACCAAGAAGGGATTTAAACTATAACGACCCTAACATTTTATAAAATACGAAACATACAAAAAGTAAACTACCTAACTTATTCATCTACAAGTTTTTAAGATACAATAAGAAATTATATGAGTCATTTATTTATTTTTTGTGTTATTATTTCTAGAATCGAAGCATAATATGCGTTATACAAAATGTAACGGTTGCAATTTTATTTAACATACATTTAACATTATGTGCATAATAAAATTAGAAATAGTTCTCAATTAGAAAAAGTTCTCTTTCAATTGACCTTCCGTCATTCTGTGACGGGCCGACAGCTAGTTGTAAAGGTTTGTCTTAAACTTAAAAGGGGTTCTTAAAATTGAAGAAAGTGTCGGTTAGTTTTAACCATGTTTGCTTAGATAATAAAATTTTAAGCTATCTTTCAAATATTAGTGGAATTCTATTATTTATAATTAATAATGAATTTATGAAAAGACTAAATAATATTATTATCATAAAATACTCAGTATTTGAAACACAATATAATTTTGAAAATAAGATTTTTTAAAAACCCTTAGTTTTTTCATCACTCCAATTATTTCTACCAGCAAAACCACTGTGCAATTACACAAAAAGTCATTGTAGAGTTGCTGAGTTTAATTTTTTTTAAGTACAGAACTTCCTTTTAAACTTAATATTTAGTCATTGTATCTTCCGAAGTCTTTTTTCGGTTTGTGTCCTGATAATATCTGAATTTTTAAATCCGGAAATCAATTGCTGTAAAATATTGCCCCTTGGCAAAACAAGTTTCTGAAAATAGAAGGCCTACCTTTTTAAATGTTTGACCTTGTTTAATAAACTAAAAAAAAATATTCATAATTAAACTTTACTTTATAACTTAAAAAAATATGATGTACAATAAAAATTGTGAACATCAGTACCCAAGTCTACAATGAACGGTCTATTTTCGCTCTCTACACGTAGTTATTTGTCAAACTAAGTTAAATGTATTGAATTATATAAAAGTGTCTACAACAGACGCAGTCTGACGCAGCCATTACGCACCCGTTGAAAAAGTTATTTAACTTCTAACTTTTTCGATCGCTCTACGTATTCAATTTCAAATAATTGAACTTTGAAAAATATTTTTTATTGAAAAACGTGGATACCCGTATGACCGTAATATCAACATTATCTTATCCGGCTAGAAATTCATATATCATCCAAAAGAAAATATAAGCTAAAAGGGTTGGCATTGGCCATTAAAGTTAATTTCTGCTGATAGAATTTCAGACATCCATCTTTATTAGGTATAGAGTAATAGAATAATACTCATATAAAAGGTGCAGATGTATGGAAACCACTCGAACCAACTGCACTACTTTAACTAAATTTTGCACAAACTTTGGCCTCAAAACTAAGCTATTTTTGTAATGTAAAAATGCTGATAAAAAAGAAGAAATTGTATGACAGCTAGACGAACCTACTGCAGTAGACCAACCAAATTTTGCACAAACTTTGACCATAAAACTAAACTACTTTTGGCAAAATTTCAGACAACCAACTTCAATAGGTATAATGTAATGCTCATATAAAAAAAAGTTATATGGCAGGTACCCGAACCCGTGAAGTAAATTGGCTGGATTTAAATAGCTATAACGGCTATTGCATAAAAACGAATTTGTAAAAATTTCAAAATTCTAGCTACTTTATTTTTTGAGTTATGGTGGAGACGGACGGACAAACAGACATACATAGCTAGATCGATTTACTTTTCGATTCTACAGTATAATAAAATAATAATACACAAGTATAATAAAATAATATATTATCAGAATAAAAAATTAGTAAAATTATTAATTTTTTGACTATTTAGGGTTAAATAATATCAAACCATTATTCAAAATAGCTAAACAATAAACTTTAAACTATTTAATATTTTTTAATTTATAAAATCTGTAAACAAAACAATGACAAAAAACGCTGTCATGTATGTGATTGTATGATAGAGATTGTATGCATAATTACTTATGCATTAGAGCGTCATTGTTGATAGGCTATAAGCTTTGGTTAAAAAATAAAATTATTATTAATTTGCTCATACATTTGTACTAATATTTAAAATCGTTTTGAGTTTTTTTATATATTTTTTTGCCTCCTTTTTTTTATCACCATAATCAAGAATGTTTAAAAGCGAGTGAGAGTGTAGTAGAGTAGAATATATCAACTCTGGGATACCCCTATTATGATCGTAATAAAGAATATATTAAGTTTAAGAACAAAAAAAAATATAAATTGGAAGGTAGCTCTTCGAACCTCTTCCATTACACAGACTATATTTTATTCAGACGTTGGCCATTAAAATTAAGTAATATTGACAAAATTTCGACATCAAGTTTTATTAGATATAGAGTATTTTGACCATAAAACTAAAAACTTTTGGTAAAATATCAAATTGTCTATATAAAAAATCCTGATAAAATTTTACTTATTTTATATTTAAAATACAAACCACTTTTTTAATTTTAATTCAACTAATTCAATTTATGTCGATTTCGATTTGTTTAAAATATATACTTCTTTATGAGATGACGATTTAACAGCAAGCAATTAATTTTTTTTAACGTATTAAAAAATTAGTTTTGTGTAATTTATATTTGAGTCAAATGCTGCACGAGCAGTAGGAGTAGTAATACCACTAGCAGGAATTCATTTTCACATATTTTTATTATTTATATACTAGCTGTTGACCCGTCATAGAATGATGTAAGGTCAATTGAAAGAAAAACTTTTTCTAATTAAGAACGATTCTTATTTCATTATATGCATATAAAATGTTGAGTTTTGAATTGAGTTTTTTTAATATACCTAATTAAATCAGAAAAATTGTTTATTTTGTTTAATTTCTATGGTCCATGTCATTTGGCTTTATTTCAGGGATGAGGGAAACTTTGAAACTGCTTTGATAACATTGCTTAGTTTATTTGTTTTTCAAAGCAAAGTAAGCAACGCAACAAAGCATACTTTGAATTTTCGCCGTAATTTCAGATGTTCACTGAAAATAATCAAGACTTAGGCCCTTACCTAAATGACGACGTACGGCGTATATTTTCTGTCAAAATAATTTTAAATACATATAATTATATGGGAGCTCCCGAAATACGCGACGTACCATACGTCGGATTTTTACAATTTAAAAATTGACAAAGCTTATAGAATTTTGTTATTGTTTTTTGTTATGTTGTTATGGTGACGTTTTGTTGATATTTAGTAAATAAAACGTTTTTTAATTTAAATCTTCTAAAACTTCAATATCATCGAAATCCATTTTACAAAATTTAAAGAAAAAAAAAATTAAAAATAATGATTCCATGATATTTTCTCGAAAAACATTTTCTCGAAAAACATTTTCTCGAAAAACATTTGTTCGAACAACAATTACTCGACCGTCATTTTCTGGTAAAATTAATAACCGAAAATTCTTCAAAAAATTGCGCGATTTTTCTTCGAAAATTATTTAAATGTTATTTTTTTAATAATAATAATAATAAATATTTTTGTTCAATGACATTTCACCTTTTTGATTGAAAGCATACACTACTTATTCGTTGAAAATATTAAAATACTACTCTGTTAAGTTAAAAAAAAGTTATAAATATGAATTTTTGTCAAGTTGTTTTACGAGAAAATGTTTTTGGAGTAAATGCTTTTCGATCAAATGTAGTTTTATACATTTTCGAGAAAATGTTCTTCGACTAAATGTTTTTCGAGCAAATAATTTTGGAGTAAATGTTTTTCTAGAATATTTTTTTCGAGTAAGTCTCGGGATACCAAAAATAATACCAAAATTAAAAACGGTATTTTTTATATGAAATCAATATGCAAAATAGATTTTTTTTTCAAATTAAAACGGTACGCGCGTATCGATTTCGGGATACGTCGACGTATCGACGTACGGCGTATTGTACGTCATACGTCGTACGCTTTTGATTAGGTAAAGGCCTTACTAAAGAAATTTTCCAGTGAAGCATAGTCCATAAAATTTCCAGAAAACTGTGAGTTTTCAAAACTGAAATGAACTAATTCATAAACAATTAAAATAATTCAAATTCATAAAAAAATTTTTTTATTTTATTTGTTTTTGTTTTTCTTTAATTAAAATAAATAAAATATTTTTTGGCCTGCCTATGAAAATTTATAATATTTTATTTTCTAAAATAAAACACATCCAACAAAACAGTATAAATAATTTGTCCAGATAAATGATGTGTAACAACCGCATTCAATTACATGTGTTTTGTTAAATGTGTTCTCAATCATAAATTGTCATAAACTTTAAAAAAAATATTGTGTTTTAATTATGTGAATGTGAATTTTTTTCAAAGTATTTCTTTTTACTAATTAATACTTAATTTAATTTTGATTTTTTAAATTTAATACTTCATTTCTTTATATTAAAAAGGCAAAATATATAAGGTTTTTGTTTTATTTAATTTTTTTAAGAAATTTCTTATTTTTAGATATATAATTTGAATTCCTGACGGAAATGGCAATTTCTCCTTCCTTAAAAATTATAATTTCGATTAACTTCCATTGAAAACTCCACATTTATTTATTTCCGCAAGTTTAAAATGACAGAAATCGATAGAAAATTGAAATTTCGCTATTTTTAAACACTTGTAACTTGAATACTTGTTCAAATTTTTTTTTTGCGATATACAAAATTAAAAGTTCTATAATTATGTTTCAACATGTGTGATGTGTCAAAGGTTTTTCTTAAATTTAAGAGGGGTTTTTTAAATTGAATAAATTGTCTCTTAGTTTTAACCATTTTTTCTTAAATAATAAAATCATTTTGGAACCAAAAAAATTAAAAGGGTGGGACGGAAAGGGGATAGACAGATCCTCGAGAATCATCATAAGTTTTCGTAGCAAGAATTTGAGAGCCGTCCCGATTGAAGGGCTATTAGGACTTTAAAATTAAAACTTTTATGTTTTTATAAAACAGTAACTTATTCACCAGTGTATGTTCTTGCAAAGTAAACTACTTCTTTTATTTTTTTTTGCTCTATTGCATTTACTTTTGAATGAATTAGTACCCTTGATTAATTATTTCATTTTAAATAATTTTTAAATTTATTCTCCAAGTTTACTTATTTTTCAATGTTTTATATAATTAAACTCAAAGTTATTCGAAAGAAAGTTTAATTTGTAATAATATAAAAGTTTAAATAATTTGATGTTTTTTAATATTGATTAAAACCATTAATGCTTTTGTTATCTTTTTATCACAAAACTTAATAATCAAAATATGCAATAAATGTATTTCTAAAATACAAGACAAATTTAGAACTCTTCGTATAATTCATTTAAATATAAAAATTAATTTTACAACTTAAGTATCGTACACAATTTCTTAATTATATAATTATTACCAAGTAATTGATATAATAAAATTAAAAAAAAAAAAATTTTGCCGTTTTTTAAAAAAACATGTTGTTTTTAATTTTTAAATATAATACATAATATGTTTTATAGTAAAATTTCTAGCCTTTTAAAAATATAAAAGTGTTAAATAAGAACGGATATAGGACATAGTGTATCAAATTAGAATTTTTTATCTTTATTAATTTCGAATATTTGCTCTAAGGTCTTGGGAGTAGTGCGGGTGGTACGCAAACCGCTATTTCAATTCATCTAAAATTTCACGTACACATAACAAATAAGAAGAAACACTTGTGCCCCAAATATAAGATTCTATCTTCTTTGGTTTCGAAATTATACTAGTTTGGGCTCAATTCGATCAAAAGCTTCTAAAATTCGAACTCATTGCCCGAAATCGACCAGAACCAATTCCCATGGTACTTTCATTACTAGTAACGTAAAATTTAAATTTCATCAAAATTTCGTCATTAGTTTTTGAGTTATGGTGTCTTTTAGATATATGTTCGTTACCTCTTGAACTTTTCAAAGGTTCCAGAACCCGAAACCATGGTACGATTTCGTCCAAATGCAGTCCCCGTCATACTTTCAATACTAGTTAACCCTTGTACACAATTGGAACGTTCTATCTTAATTTTAAGTAGCTATTTTTATTAATATCGATGATAAGCCTATAAACCTTGGGAAGTCCCTTAGACCGATTAAAAGGTCTAGAATCCGAACCCAAGATTTCGCCAATATGCAATCCTAGTAACCTACTATTAAAATTTCATCAAGATAGCTCCATAATTTTTTGAGTTATCGTGCCTACGGACGGAAGGTCGTGGCTATATCAACTCAGGGAGTCACGCTGATCACAAATATATATACTTTTTCATATCTAGCTCGCTTGCTTTAGGTGGTTACAAACACCATACCAAAGTTAATGTACCCTTTTCCTATTTCATAGGTGTAGGGTATAAAAAAAAAGAAAAATTAAATTTATATCAATTAATGTAAATTCGTGCAGATCTTTTAATAAACAGTTGTCATTGATTGATTTTTAAATAAAAATGATCCAGATATTGTTGAAAAGAAATTTAACCAGAGACAGGATACATTTTAAAGAATTCAATTTTATTATGGTAGATAGGGATAATAACAGTATGGGAATTGTTGTAGCCATTATTCTTAAAAAAGAGTATTAGGTTTGAAAAAACTTCAAGTATAATGCTTTGATAAATTTAAATGCTAAGAAGTTTGTGCATTACCAGAAAATAAATATCTAATTATTTTAGCAATGTCTGCCTTAATTCGACATAGTGAATGTTTTCAGACAGAAGTTATCCAAGTTTTCGAATCCTTACATTTAAATAACGTAAATAATTATTATCTGTTGTGTGGTGATATTAACGCAAAAAGTACAAGTTTGGGAAATAACAATTACAATGGAAGAGGAAAATTTGTTATTCCCCTTTTACTCCTTCATTTATTAGAGCAAACTTGTTTTTGGATTCAAGACTAATTTTAAACCAAATCCAACCAGGTAAATTAAAAACCTTACCATATGACTGTGACCATGCTGCAATTGCTACTGATATTTCTTTAACAGAAAATGAAAATTTTCTATTTAAAGCACCAGCATGTAATTTGAATTGGCAATTTAAAAAAGCGAATTGGAAAAAAATTCAAAATAACATCAATGGGAAACTAGTATCAAACCCAAATCATTTCAATATACCGGTAAATAGAAACTAACAATTAATGAAAAAGACATTTTTTTGGAGAAGTTAGTGTAATACAAGGTAGAATGCACGCCTCAATTGCAAAACTTCAGATAAGATCTAATAATATAAACACATATATAAATATTTTGATTAAAAATTTTAAAAATAAAAAAAGAAAGTTACTTACTACAAAGTTTAAACTTAAACTTAACTAAATAGTCCAATAGTTGTGATTATACTATCAAGATCCCATTTCCAGAGATAAAAAAAATTTACAGAAAATTTAATAAAGCAAATATTTTACAATTTAAAATTCATAGAATTAAGGTTACCTTACAAATAGCAGGAATTGGTATCGCAACATTGGAAAAAGATGAGAATAATAATTTAATAATTTAAAATGAAAGAGGTAAATGTGATGGTTGCGCAAGTTAAATCCTCAGCTACCTTTTCACAATGTAAATCAAACACTTTATTAAATTTTTATTTACATTTTATTAATTAAATTCCAATTAATTTTTATTTTTTATGTCTTATTCTTTTCAGGTCTTGACTATAAGTAAAGTACAGTTTTTGTACAAATCATTTACAAGCTTTTATTTTAAGTGGATAATGCTGATTTTACATTATTACATTTTTTGTTATAATATGATTCTACAGTAAATACAAATATTATGTATGAATTCAATTAGAATGAAAATATTAAAAGTACATTTGTGTGTTTATTCATTTAGAATTTAAATATAAAAACAATGTGTATTAAATATGCTGATTATGTTACATTTGTGATTATGAGTTTATGGTTTATAAAAAGTACAGTTATGTAGGAATTTATTAGTAGTTTAATATATTAATTATTAATTTAGTACAGGGTACATAACTCCTCCCCCCTTACTGTTGAGCATCGGCCAGGCGAATTGAATATTTTTTGATTCGATGGCTGGTGCGATTACTGATTCTGTAGAATTTGGGTTAGTTGCTGCTACTTGTTTTTTCTTGTAAATGATGAACGTGATGACAATTTGAATGATAGTGGTCGAGATCGCAAAAATTATGCATATTATTGTGATAGTGCTTTGTGGTTGGTGTAGATATGTTATTGGTGTTTGGACTGGTTCTAGATTTTCAAATTTGTATTTGTTTAGTTTCTTCAAATTTATACTAAAATTAGAAAATGTTATATTAATTTCATTAAATATTATGGGATGTATTTCGATTTCATCCCAATATGTGTTTATTGTTGTATCGTATGTGATGTCGTTTATTTTGACTTCACATACCTCGAAATGAATCAATTTTGTGCCTTTTAAAGATTGTGTTATGCCACAAGTGTTAATAATTTTGGTTTCTTCGATGTTAATTAGCAGGACGTAATTTGGTTCAGGTTGATATATTTGTGAAGTAGGTTCAATGTTGTGCAATTGGCATTTTGCTGGTTGATTTCTCATGAGCTTACCTATACATTCGGAATCCGAAACTGACATTCTACTTGCCTTTTCTTGACAAAAATAAGTGTCCTCTATTTTGGGACATTTGTCATCTAAGTATTGTATTTCGTCATTATTCATCAAGAGAAAGGTTTTGAAAAAATTATTTTGGTTTGGTTTATTGGTAATGGAATTATATGTACCAATGCGTAAGAATTTTCTGATATTATTGGAATTCTGATATTGAAAACTATATTAGTGTTGTTATAAGTAACAAGTGTTTCGGAAAGAATTTCTTCATGGTCTCTGTTCTTTAGTTTCTCATGTACAATTCTGTATATTTCTGTTAGAGTTGAATGGAGCCTCTCTACTGGAGAATTTCCACTACTCTGGTGTACCGATGTGTGATGAAGATTTATGTTGTATTGTTTACAAAAGTCTTTGAAAATTAAGGACGTAAGTTCAGTGGCAGAATCTGCAATTATTTTTTTTGGGATGCCGTGAAGGCTCATGTAATTCTTTAATGTTTTAATTATAGAAATGCTATTTCGGTCAGAGAGGGTGTACGCACTTGCGAATTTCGAAAATTTATCGAGAATTGTTAGAATCATTTTATTATTTATATGGGATACTCTTGTATTATTTTGTCTTGTTCGTCTGTATTAGTCACGTCTTTTAGTAATTCTGTACATCTAATTATTCTGAATAATTTTGAATGTGCGAAAAAATCTGAAAAGACCTTTTGGATTACTCTGAAAGTGTCATCGTCGGTCAATATTGCATTTAGCTTATTTGGTGTTAGATATTTTTTTTAGAATTTCTGTTATATTTAATTCAGAGTTATCGTTTATAATTATGGTTCTTCGTTGTTTATTATACCCGTATGACTATAGTCCAAGGGTATAATAAATTTGCCATTACGTTTGTGACGCAGAGAAGGAGGGGGGGTAGATAGACTCAAGTGTATGGATCGGATCAGAATCGAAAAATAAATCGATTTAGCTATGTATGTCCGTCCGTCTGTCCGTCCGTCACCACGATAACTCAAAAACTAAAGGAGCTAGGATCTTGAAATTTTCGCAAATTCGTTTTTTTGCAATAGCCGTCATCGCTATTTAAATCCAGCCTTTTTGGTCCATGGGTTCGGGTAGCTGCCATACAACTTCTTCTTTTATATGAGTATTACTCTGTACCTATAACAGCTACGTGTCTGAAATTTTCTAAAAAGCAGTTTAGTTTTATGGCCAAAGTTTCTGCAAAATTTGGTTGGTCTACTGCAGCGGGTTCGAGTCGCTGCCATACAACTTTTTATTTTATATGAGCATTACTCTACACCTAATGAAGCTGGGTGTCTGAAATTTTGCCAAAAACAGTTTAGTGCAATGGCCAAAGTTACTGCAAAATTTGATTGGTCTACTGCAGAGGGTTCGAGTAGCTGCCATACAACTCCTTCTTTTATATGAGCATTACACTACACTTAATAAAGCTGGTATGTTTGAAATTTTGCCAAAAGTAATTAATGTTTATAATAATAATGATATAAAGTTTATATAACGGTCATACGGGTATCCCAGAGTTGACAAAGTCTACTCTACCACACTCTTCCTCGTTTTTGAATAATATTTTTAGGGGGATTTAGGATTCTCTTGTGATATATTGAAAATGATTTGTAAGGGAAATTCATTAAGGGGTCTTTCGGAGATGGGGATGCCATCGTCTAAATTTTCTTGTGCAGAGTGAATGGTTGCTTCACATGAGCTAATCTCTACATCATTTGTGTTTAATTCTACGGTTTTTTTTTGGTTGAGGTTCTTGTCGTATTCTGCTTAAAGCGTCGGCATTGGAGTTAAGAGTACCTTTTTTGTACACGATATTATAATCATACTCTTCCAATTTCAGCCTCCAGCGTACTAGGCGTGAATTTGGATCTTTTAAACTCATGATCCATGTCAACGGTCTGTGGGCTGTTATTATAGTAAATTTCCTCCCAAACAAATACGGCCGGAAATACTTAGTGCCCCAGACAATTGCCAACAATTCTTTTTCAATTGTTGAGTAATTTATCTCGTGGTCTGTCAACGTCATACTTGCATAGCAGATTGGGCGGTCACTATCGATCGGACCCTGTGATAAGACAGCCCCGATGGCGTATTCGCTAGCGGACTTATAGTCAAGACCTGAATTTGTCTCTGTCATAATTGTGTTTTTATTAAAACTTTTAGCAAATCTTAAACAGTAATTCCTATAGTTAAGGAAAGGATTCATTCACTCCTATTAAGTCAATAATTTATTTAATTTTTTGTTTTATTTTTTTAAAAAAAATTTCTTTAACTTAAAATTTTTATTTATAAAAAAAATTTTATTAATAATTTCCTTGCTAAATCTCTTATTTTTATTTTAAAAAAAAAATATTTTATATAATATTTAAATGTAAAATTTTTCAATAAACACTAAGTCAATTATCAATTTTCAAAATTCATTCCAAAAAAAATCTTTTTGTTTTTATTTTTGTGTATATAAAAAAAATATTCTTTTTTCTTTAGATTATTCTCTTTTTTTTTTATACCCTACACCTATAGAATAGGTAAAGGGGTATATTAACTTTGGTATGGTGTTTGTAACCACCTAAAGGAAGCGAGCTAGATATGGAAAAGTATATATATATTTGTGATCAGCGTGACCGCCTGAGTCGATATAGCCATGTCCGTCCGTCCGTCCGTCCGTCCGTCCGTCCTTCCGTCCGTCCGTCCGTAGGCACGATAACTCAAAAAATAATGGAGCTATCTTGATGAAATTTTAACTGTAGGTTACTAGGACTGAAAGTACGGCGGGGATTGCATATGGGCGAAATCGGCCCATGGGTTCGGATTCTGGACCTTTTAATCGATCGAAGGGCTAACGAACATATATAAAAAATCACGATAACTCAACAACTAATGACGCCTTCTTCATCAAATTTGTGCTGTAGGTTGCTAGTAATGAAACTACTTCAGGGATTCCGTAAGGTCGGGATTGGACCATGCGTTCGGAACCTAGAACTTTTTGATCGAATTTAGGCCAAACGAGCATAATTCCGAAACCAATGAAGATAGAACCTCCAAATTTGGTATCAGGGTGTTCCCTCCTATCTCCTGAGTGTCTTGTGAATTTGGGTCCCATTGGAGTACTGGGTCGGGGACCAGCCACACATTTCGGAAGACCTTAAAGCATATCTTTAAAATTAATAAAGATAACAACTTGAAAAAATGTAGAAGCTTCCAATTTGCCACAAGGGTGTTCTTTACTATCTCTTGCGTGGTCCCTTAATTTGGGATCGATTGGAGTGGTGGTTCAGTACCCCTCTCAGACCTCCCAAGTTTTAAAAGCTTATAATCGAAATTACTAAAAATATTTACTTAAAATTAAGATAGACCGTTTAAATTGTGTACAAGGGTTAACTAGTACTATAAATAAAGCGCGGGCTGTATAAGGGCGAAATCAGCCCATGGGTTCGGATTCTGGACCTTTTAGTCGGTGTCAGGGATAACGAACATATATTAACAACTAATGAGGCTATCTTCATGAAATTTGTGCTGTAGGTTATTGGTAATTAAACTACTGCGGTGACTACGTTCGGTGAGGATTGGACAATGGGTTCGGAACTGAGAACTTTTTGATCGAATTTAGGCCAAACTAGCGTAATTCCGAAACCAATGAAGATATAACCTCCAAATTTGGTATCAGGGTGTCCCTTTCTATTGCGTAAGTGTCTTTGAAATTTGGGCCCCATTGGACTAGTGGGTCGGGGACCAGCCACTCAGTTTCGAGGACCTTAAAGCATATTTTCGAAATTAATAAAAATAGTAACTTGAAACAAATGTAGAAGCTTCAAATTTGGCCCAGGGTGTTCTTTACTATTTCTTCCGTGCCCCCCTAATTTGGGATCATTTGGAGTGGTGGTTCAGGACCTCTCTTAGACCCCCAAATGTGTAAAAGCTTATCATCGAAATTAATAAAACTAGTAACTTAAAATTAAGATAGAACGTTCCAATAGTATACAAGGGTTAACTAGTATTGAAAGTATGACGGGGACTGCATATGGGCGAAATCGTACCATGGTTTGGGTTTCTGGAACCCTTGACAAGTTCAAGGACTAACAAACATATATCTTAAAACACCCTAATTCAAAAAATAATGCCGGTATTTTGATGAAATTTAAACTCTAGGTTACTAGTAATGAAAGTACCATGGGAATTGGTTCTGGTTGAGTTTAATTTCAAAGCCAAAGAATATATTTCCTATGTCCTATGTGTCTCCGAAATCTAGACTTAATTGTAGTGGTTCAGCTATATTCAAAGGTACTTGCTGCATTTATGTAAAATTTATTTGAATATTTAAATGAATTATATGAAAAGGTCTAAATTTGTAATTGTATTTTAGAAATACATTATTGCATATTTTGCGTTTATAAGCTTTTCTGTTAGGTATATAAACTAACCATTTAAAATAATTGCGATTTTTAAAAATTTGGATTATTAAATATATTTTGCTTTGATTATCTTTTTATCACAAAATTTAATAATTAGAATTTTTTCATTTTGTAATTGAATTGGAATAAATATATTTTCATTTATTTCAAGTTTGTTTGTTTTTTAATATTTTTAAATAGATAAATTTGTAAGAATTTTTAATATTTTTTAATAGATAGTGTAATTAGAAAATGTTTTTAGTATTATAAAGTTAATTTGGTTAGCTATGTCTTACGATCAAATTAATAACAGCTTTTATGGTGTTAAAATGACTTATGGATATGTCTTTAAATTTGAACCAAATAGGTGTAGGGTATTTCTAAGTCGGTTGCACCGAATGACTGTTGCTTTACTTGTTTTATTATAATTTTAATATAATCTTCTTAAAAAAAAATATTTTTCATGAATTTTGTTATTTATGGTTTTATTATAAAAATAAGTTTTTCCTTGTTAAATCTTTTATTTTTATTTCAAAATAAATATTTCATATAATATTTAAATGCAAAATTTTTAATAAACACTAAGTTAATTATCAATTTCCAAAATTCCAATTAGTATACAATGCACATATATGTACATACATTAAAATTTAAAAAATTTTGTTTTGTTTTAATTAAAATTGTTAAAATAATTTTTTCTTGTTAACTTTTCTTAAGATTAAAATAATGAGAAAAACAAATCACTTACATGAGACAAAGGCAGCAGAGATGGTTCATTATTTTAAGCATTTAGGCGTTCCGCTCACGAGTTTCCTTTTTATAGTTGATTCCTTCACAGATATATAATAACGATTTTGATAAAGTTGTTTTTTTTTTTTTTTTTTTTTGTGTCTCAATATTCCCTTGAGAGAAACAAAATTTGGTTGACCAATTTTCCCTTGGTAAAACTTCCTTCACAAATATATAATAAAAATTTCGATAAGGTGTTTTTTGTATCTCAATATTCCCTTGAGGAAAAAAAACCTTTCCTTTTCTTATATATTTTAATATTCCTTTATCACTTGTAGGAAAGCTCGATGCTTAATCCTACCGACTCCGCCAGTTAAATCCTCAGCTACCTTTTCACAATGTAAATCAAACACTTTATTAAATTTTTATTTACATTTTATTAATTAAATTCCAATTAATTTTTATTTTTTATGTCTTATTCTTTTCAGGTCTTGACTATAAGTAAAGTACAGGTTTTATACAAATCATTTACAAGCTTTTATTTTAAGTGGATAATGCTGATTTTACATTATTACATTTTTTGTTATAATATGATTCTACAGTAAATACAAATATTATGTATGAATTCAATTAGAATGAAAATATTAAAAGTACATTTGTGTGTTTATTCATTTAGAATTTAAATATAAAAACAATGTGTACCTATTAAATATTCTGATTATGTTACATTTGTGATTATGAGTTTATGGTTTATAAAAAGTACAGTTATGTATCAATTTATTAGTAGTTTAATATATTAATTATTAATTTAGTACAGGGTACATAACTCGCACTTATTACAAGTGCATAAACAAACAGCCCAAAGAGACTCAATTATTAACAATATTATAAATTTGACAATAAATAATTTAAATAAAGTTCAGCAAAATAAAATACGAAATGACTATACTCGGAAAATTTAATGACCAAGTTCAGCCGCCTTAACTTACAGAGAATCAAACTAAAACAAACTACTTTATGACTATAAACAATCAAAAAGATATAGAAGCTAGAGAGACAAAGTAGTTGCAATAAAAAAAATCAGGTAATAATCGAACCGATCCCAATGGATGCAGGCCAATCAGTCTTTTACCAAAAATCTTTTAAATACTAGATATACTGGTAAAAACGTATTTCACTAACGAAACTGATAAAAAAAAAATATTCCAATTTGGTTTTTGTTTCAAACATACATCAACACATGGGATGAAAAAACTTTTATCCGACATATGTAGGTAAATAAACGGTAAAAAAATGTATAGCAGCATGTTTTATTGACTATTTAGAAAAAGCATTTGATACTTTTTACCTTGATGGAGTGGTTAATAGAACGTTAAGCTATAAATATCTATGCATCTTGTGTTTCTAAGAAACGATATGATTATTTATAGAACTTTTATAGCAGCTTCTTGCAATAAGAAGTATTCAAAAGAGTTCTTTGTTAAAAACGGGCTGCAACAAGAAACAGTATATTCGCTGATATTTTTTAAGCAAACTAAATAACTCCTTAAATAATAAGCTTCTACAACTCCTAGTTATAGCATTACTTTTGCAGACAATCTTACTATATATGCTGCAAATGAAAATTTAAAAAGTGCTCAATATAATTTACAAAGTCAATTCTAAAAAGTTATTTATAATTGGGCGAGGTGGAAATTAAAAAAAAATTATGATAAATGCGATACAATATTATTTAAAAACACATATGCAAAGTTTAATTGCAGCGTAAGAAAAAACTGGAGAACAAATAATATTAGTACTCCAAATGGAACTAAACTCAAACATTCAAACACAATTAAATACTTCGTTTACCTGTATTAACATACGACTGTCCTATATGGTTTAACATAAGTGCTTCAACAATGGAAAAAATGCGTGCATTGGAAAGAAATTGTATAAGAGCCTGTACTAACCTATACAGAAAAGCTCAAACAAACTATAATCATTATCATTCGGACAAATCTATTTATCAACACGCTAAGTTAATTAAAATAGATAACTTAAAAATTTGGCTAATAGGAAATCATATACAAAGAATTAGTCAAGCAAAAGAAAATTCTTAAATATGCCATCCGTGATTAGAATAAAACAAAACATTAAAAAAAAAAAATAATATTAATATTTTTGAAAGTAATAAAACATTGTATTAAAGTTTGTGAGGTATTTCAATATGACATATTAGTGCAAGGAGAGATAAAATACTTAAGTAAATATGTCTAAAAAAAACTGTATAATTGCGCTGGGGTCTTACTAGTTATATTAAAAATTACATTTTGTTTTAATAATTTGTTTAGCAGCGGTTTTAGAACGGCAGCCCGCAGTATTTTATATTAATTTTTTGTTACTCACTGATTAAATATAGGGCTTTTTCCGACTTTGGTGGCTGTTGCTCCGTAACGGGTGTGTAGGTTAAAACCAATTTTTGATTTTATATCATTTTAATTTTGGCGCTATTTCCTTTTTCAAAAATAAAATAAAATCAAAATCAAAATAAAAATTTCATTACTTTATTTCAAATATAAAATTGAAATAAAATCAAATCAAAAGAGTGCTTTATTTCATTAGCCTTTATTTCAGGGAACCATTTACTACCTCTTTCACCTTTTTACATACTTTTACGTTTTTAATTCAATTTCCTCTCTTTTTAAATTTTACCCTTTTTACAAAGTAAAGTTTTGAAATTTTTTTTGCAAAACGTGCCTTATCATTTTAACATAGAACTAAAAACTTGCATATGTTTTTTTATAAAAACGGTAGTCAAATTAACAATTAAAGGACTGATAATGATACTGAAGACTGAGAAAATAAATATAAATAATTATAAGTATTACTTCACTTACTTATGTATATGTTCATATGTTAAAAGTAGTGTTCTACATGTTCTACATAAATACATAGTTAGATTATAAGAAAAAAAGAGGAAGAGTGTATTAGAGTAGAATGTGTCAACTCTGGGATACCCGTATGACCGTAATATAAACAATATATCACCCGGCTAATTTCTTTTGGAAAAATTTCAAACATTCAGCTTTATTAGGTGTAGTGTAATGCTCATATAAAAGAATGAGTTGTATGGCACTTACCCGAACCCTCTGCAGCCAACTTTGGCCATAAAACTAAACTATTTTTAGCAAAATTTCAGACTGTTTTTATTTATGTTCATAGTATTTCAATCATTAAAAATAATTAAAAATTTTGAAACATTGAATTTGATAAATAAAATTATATCATATTACAAGTCTGATAATTTTTATTATAAACAAGTGAGGGGAAAAAACCAAGGGTTTTTAAAAAGCACATTTTTAAAATTATATACGGTTTCTTACTGAGTATTTTATCATGTATTTTTATAAAAATATATATTATGATAATATTATAATTTTGTTATTTCATTAATAATTAATTATATGACTAATAGTGAATTACTTAGAATATAACTCCAATGCACTCAAGAAAACCTGTTAATAAGTGCAAAATATAATGTTGGAGCTTCAATGTTAACGTTTAATTTTGGAAAAACTTACAATGGTGAATAAGTTATTGTTTTATAAGAACATAAAAGTTTTAATTTTGAAGACCTAGTAGCCCTTCAATTGGGAAGGTTCCCAAATTTTTGCTTAGCAAACTTATGATGGATCTGCCCACCCCCTCCTGTCCTCACCCTTCCATTTTTTTCGGTTCTAGGAAATCAATTTTGAACTCCAACAAAATTTGGAATTTTACCTAGAATATTATTATCAAACCAAAAATGGTTAAGACAAAGAACAATTTCTTCAATTTAAAGAGACCCTTTCAAATTTAAGAAAAACCTTTAACGTATGTTGAAATATGATGCCGCAGCTATAAATTTTGCATATTTGTAAAAAAAAATTTGAACAGGTGTTAAAGTTACAGGTGGTTGAAAATAGCAAAATTTCAATTTTCGAGCCCTTATAGCTCCTAAACAGGGGGCGTGACAAAAAAATTTTGTTAACCGACTCCTACTAATTTTGGAGGACCTAACTTCTCCCAAAATTTCAAGACTCTAGGTTGAACCGTTTAGAAGATATATGGGGCCAAAAATTTTGCAAAAGTTGAGTTTAGCTTAATGGTAAATTTTAGTACCGTATGGTAACCCTATACATTTTCGCTTTATATTTTTGTGAAGCTTATAAAACCAGCTATCTTGCCGTTTTCAAATTGAAAATACACTTAACAAAACTCATGTTATAATAATTTAAAAATAGGGCTTTTTCCAACTTTGAAGGGCTGTAGCTCCGTAACGGGTAGGGCTAAGGAAAAAAATTCTTCTACGAAATTATTTTTTTTGTAATATCTACCCGTGGTTAAAATTTCTTTACTCTATTTCAAACGGTGTAAAAGTTTTTGTAAACATACGGACGGACGGACAAAGTCGAAATTAAGAAAAACCTTTGACACTTATTGAAACCTTCGTTTTGGAGCTTTCAATTTTGTATACAAATAAAAAAAAATTTTGACAGGTATTCAAGTTATAGGTGTTTAAAAGCTAAATTTTTAGCAAAATTTCAATTTTCGACCCCTTACAGCTCCTAAAGAGGGGGCGTGACAAAAAAATTTTGTTAACTGACTCTTACTTATTTCTAAGGATCTAACTTCTCCCAAAATTTCAAGTTTCTAGATTTAGCCGTTCCGAAGTTATGAGGGACCAAAAATTTTGTAAAACTTAGTTTTGAATAACGGTAAATTTTAGTACCGTATGGTAACCCTATACAATTGGTTTTTAAAAATTTGTAAAGCTTATAAGAACAGCTGTCTCTTACAGTTTTCAGTTTGGAAATATACCTTATAGAACTCTAATTATAACTGTTTAAATATGGGGCTTTTTTCGACTTTGTGGGGCTGTAGCTCCGTAACGGGGGGGGCTACAAAAAAAAGTTTTAACATTAAATTATTTTTATTGCAAAACCTACCCATTTCTGATATTTTTTAGTCAATCGTAGGTAAAAAGGGACGGACGGACGGACGGACGGACAGAGTGAAGCTATATAGGCACATTTTTACAAAATTTTTTGAAAATGTGCTAAAAAATGAGTAATTTACTATGAGTTTTTTTAATATTTATTATAAGTTATTTATTACTCAATGTACAGCATCACATAGAAACATTGTATTGTTAGGCAACATTGTATTACTTTGAAATTTTGTTGAATAAATTAGAAGTGTCGTTAACTCCTCCCCTCTTAAATTCGAATGTCCTCATTCGACGTTTCAATAGACAATAGACAAGTTTTTTTATTTCCTAAAATAAACTTTATTGTATTTTAGTTTATTTTTATTTTATATGTATATCATATCAATCGCTGTATCATGTATGTACGCAATTTGTGTATATTTATATCCGTATGACTATATAGTCAAAGGGTATAATAAATTTGCCATTACGTTTGTGACGCAGAGAAGGAGGGGGGGTAGGTATAGACTCAAGTATATGCATCGGATCAGAATCGAAAAAAAAAATCGATTTAGCTATGCATGTCCGTCCGTCCGTCCGCACCATAACTCAAAAACTAAAGGAGCTAGGATCTTGAAATTTTCGCAAATTCGTTTTTTTACAATAGCCGTCATCGTTATTTAAATCCAGCCATTTTGGTCCATGGTTTCGGGTAGCTGCCATACAACTTCTTATTTTATATGAGCATTACTCTATACCTATTGAAGTTGGGTGTCTGAAATTTTGCTAAAAAAAGTTTAGTGTAATGGCCAAAGTTACTGCAAAATTTGGTTAGTCTACTGCAGAGGGTTCGAGTAGCTGCCATACAACTCCTTCTTTTATATGAGCATTATATTTCACCTAATAAAGCTGGTATGTTTGAAATTTTGCCAAAAGTAATTAATGTTTATAATAATAATGATATAATGTTTATATAACGGTAATACGGGTATCCCAGAGTTGACACAGTCTACTCTACTACACTCTTCCTCGTTTGATTATAAAATAAAACGAGGAAGATTATAGTTGCCCTTGTCAACTTTTAGATACCCGTGCATACCCACTAACAGTTATTTAATTCCCTTATGCTATTATAAATATTACAAAAAAAATATAAAAAAGTATAAAACTTATTATCATAAGTTTTGCTTAAAAAAAATAACAAAAAAAAAATTAAATTTTTAATTCATTATAGGTACCATAATTTTTGCTTAAAAACAAAAAAAAATCCTGAAAGTTGGTCCGGGTGATGTCCAACTTTGCCAACTAACTTGCCCTATTACTTTACCTGCCCAGTTTTAATTTTAACCTCGTAGCTTCATTAGATTCACAGTTATCGAATTGACAACTTGGCATGGCAGCTGCCCGAAAATGGGGCCGTAACATTTTGAAATTCCATATAAGTGCTCGATTCATTACATAACTAATCGTGTATAATTGTCATCCTCGTAGTATAATTAGTTTTAAAGAAATTCATATTGGTGCAAAGAAGTTGTATGGCAGCCCCCCGAAACCTTGGTCTGGTCTTAACCAAAAAGAATAGGGAACCTCAAAAATGTCCAAAAAATGTTTTGTGTGAATTTCAAAACTCTAGCTCTAGTTTTTCAATTCTATCTCTTTTAATTAATTTTTAGTTCACGAATATATTAAACTTAAGCAAAATAAGCTTCATATGATCATATTCATATAAGGATCATCATGATAGATAATAATCATCATATTCATAATCATCATATTCATCAATAAACTACGCATCATTTAAATCATATGAAATCGTAACTCGAAATCGTTATCTACCAAAAAAAAAAAAAAAAACGAAACAACAAAATTCATATAATTTCATGTTAAATACAAGATGCATAGCAAAATTTCAAATTTTTATATGAAAATATTGGAGTTAAAAAAGTTAGTTGTCCGAGAGCTACCCGAAATTTTGGTCCTATCTTTACCAAAAAAAATAGGGAACCTGGAAATTGATTGAAAAATATTTTGTGAAAATTTCAAAACTGTAGCTCTTTTAGTTTTTGAGTTATTGTGCTGACACACAAACGGACGGACAGACACACATAGCTAGATCGACTCATTTTTCGATTCTGAGACGATACGTACCCTTGACACTATATCTAGCTCGTCTAGATCGATTCGTTACAAAAGGAGGAGCAATTTTAATATACCCGATGTCACGGGTATAAAAATATTGATAGAAAAAGAAGAATGCAATTTCTTTTTTTGCTTTATATTTTTTTACTTGCATTATTCAAAATCTTTCAAATCGTTAGAAAATAATTCCATAAATTGTCTTCTAATGTACCTATGTATTTTAAATTTTTGTTAGTTTAATTTTTTTTATAATTTTTAGGTTTTTAACTACGTACTAAAAAAATATAATTAAAAATTTTTGTTTATCTTATTGAAAATTTGTTTTATTACTTTGTAATTTAATTTAGAATTCTAAAAGGCAAAAAGCCTTCTAATGGCTATTTCATCGAATAAAGAAATAATCTCAATTTGATTTTACTGTGTATACCAAAAATACGGTCATCTTTTTACGATAATGCGGTGATTTCAAAAATCGTATTGAGGTGATTTCAAATACCGTATTGGGGTGATTTCAAATCAACAAAATTGACTAACATTTTTTGTTCTAGATGAATACTCTATGTATATGATTTCTTTATGATATGACTGAAGTCTGATTTTGATCGATATGTTTAACTGTATTTGTATTTGTATTTTCTGATGTTTGTCTTCCTTCATTGTTGATAATTAACTTGCTTCTGCGTTTGGTAATTAATAAAATTGCTAACAATACCACTATTATAATGGTAGTAAGACTGAAATTAATATATTTATATTTTTGCCTAGCTTCATCAATTAGGTTAATTGCTTTGGTATTATTGATATTTATTTCCTTCAATAACTCCAAAGACTTTACCAATAGTTGAATTCGTTTGTAGAATGGCTGGTAGTTGTTTTACTTTGATAACCTCTGCTGATCTAAATATTTAGTTATTAACTTCTATTGTGGAGTTATTAAATATCAACAAAAATGTTCCATTAATATTTTGTTTGTGACCGTCAATTTTAATTTGTCCCTCGTATTGATTAAGTAATACTGTGCCTCATGTTACCTCTCCGATTGTTGAAATATGCTGATTATTAGTAATATTGCACATTGAGTTTTCACCCTTTATCAAATTAGGTATACAAGTTGAATTCCCTAAATTTACTAAATTTTCTTTATTACAAATAATTAGTGAATTAATATTTTTACATTCATTTAAAATTCCAAATGTTTTTTCTTGATTGATTAAAATTTTATTAAAACTAACTTTTGTTACAATATTTTTTCGTTTTACAGATTTTGTTAATATTTGTTCAAAAATTTCAATCTAGTCATTGGTATTTCAATAAAGTAAAATAAGCAAGTACCGTTACTATTAATTTTTATATTCTTCTGGCGTTGAATATGGTATATTTTCTTTATCTAATATATTAGTTATAGATTAAATTTCAAGTTTAGAAAGTAAAATAGAATTAATTACACCTACTTTTGCCCAGTCGACAGAATATTTAATGTTTATTATTTCTTCTTTAATTAATTTTTATTTATATTGTATTTGAAGTACTGATTCATTATCAATAGTACTTTTATTTTTCATATGGTTAGTTATATTAGTTATTTCATTTATCCTATCACTGTGAATTTTATTAATAATTACTTGTTCGTTATTATTTTCTAATAGCCCATTAATTTTCTTTTTAATCATAACAAAATCAGGATGATCTGGAGCTCCAACGATCCATTTCCATGCTGTTTCAAGAGAATTGAAACTAATATGAAAAACTTTTAAACTAATATGAAATTTTTATTATTGTTTTATTTTATTTTACTATTTTAATTTTTTTCTTTTTTTTTTTTTTGTGTAAATAACTTGTCTGTATATTGGCACATATTTATTATTTAAAATTATTGGATCAGAAAGTGTAAACTATGATCGAAACAAATGAAATTTAACTGTTATATATAATGTGCAATAATTACATATAGGAATATATTGTAATTTTGTTTACTTTTTTTCTAGTATAAGATAATTGTTTTAGAATTTAAGAATTTTTTTTATATTTATACGAAAAATAATAAATTGTTAATAAAGAAAAAAAAAAAAAAAAAAATTAATCGACCTTTTTTTTCGCCTTGTCTGAAATTCATCTATCAGTTCTTGAATTTCAGGATCTAATTAATTATATAAGGGACGTGCTTTATCAATACTTTGTGATATGATGCTTTTAATATCGCCTAATATTTTTTACAACACCACCTTATAAAAGCGAAGTAAATGGACAGGTTGAAAGATTTCATTCGACTTTAACAGAAATAATGCGCTGTCTCAAGGTAGATGGAACAAAACGGAATTTTGAAGATTTAATGATAAGGGCAGTTAAAGAGTATAATTATACTTTTGTATATCGTATGTTTCCAATTTTAATGATGTGAATTATTTTGAATTTATCTTCCTCTATTTTTGCTTGCCCAGTATTAATAGTAATTATTTGTGAGTTTGTATAATCCAAAATTTGAACTTTTCCCAAACATGACGAGATTAAACACATAAAAAATATGAATTGCGAATATTAGGTTTATGAATTACTTTATTAGATTTTGTTAAAATGGTTGTATTCCTGTCTTCCTTAACTATTTCCTTAACATATCAATGTGTGAGTTTAGATCCTAATCTTTTATTATATTTTACATATACTACTTCTCCTACTTTATAATGTTTTATTTTCTTCCCTTATTGTGAGATTCTAAATCCTTAACCTGTATAATTTTTATTTTTCTACATTGTTATTTCTAGTTTTTTCAAATTCTTCTGGAGTCATATTTGTAGTTCTGTCAAAAAATAATTCAATAGGCCTGTTTCCTGTTGTATAATGAAAAGTATAATTATACTCTTTAACTGCCCTTATCATTAAATCTTCAAAATTCCGTTTTGTTCCATCTACCTTGAGACAGCGCATTATTTCTGTTAAAGTCGAATGAAATCTTTCAACCTGTCCATTTACTTCGCTGGTGTTGTAAATATTTTGATATTTAATTCATCTTCCATCATGGATTTGATAGAAGCAGAATTTAATGATTTTTTATTATCAATAATAACCCATTCTGGTTTACCGTAATAGAAAAGTATGTCAACCTTACATCTTCAATTGATCTACTTTTGATGATCCTAACCTGGGCGAATTTTGTTAATTTATTAAAAGCCGTCAGTGCTAATTTAGACTCAGTCGAAAATATGTCGATATGAACTATATTTCCAGCATATTTTGGAATTGGGGTACTTTCAATTATCTTGTTATTTGGATGTCTATCATATTTATTTTCTTTGCATTTTGAACATCTGTTTACGAATTCCTTTAATTTTCTTGTAAGTTTAGGAAAATAACATTGCTCTAAAATCTGTTTTTTATTTTGCTTTGCGTTCCTATGAGCTCTACGATGAACTTGCGCTATTATTTCACCTTGTTTGGTTCCATCTAAAATATCTTGAACTAATATATTTTTAATCCTAATTTTAAACTTTTCGAAATGTTCTCCGCAAACTTTTCCAACCTTTTACTTAATGCATTTATCTACAATCAATCCATTTATGATATTTGGATTTAAAAATTTCTTTAATATATTAATCAAGCCCACTTCTGTAAAATCTTGATACCCGTATGACTATATAGTCAAAGGGTATAATAAATTTGCCATTACTTTTGTGACGCAGAGAAAGAGGGGGAGTAGATATAGACTCAAGTGTATGGATCGGATCAGAATAAAAAAATAAATCGATTTAGCAAAAACTAAAGGAGGTAGAATCTTGCAATTTTCGCAAATTCATTTTTTTGCAATAGCCGTTATCGCTATTTAAATCCAGCCATTTTGGTCCATGGGTTCGGTTAGCTGCCATACAACTTCTTTTTTTTATATGAGTATTTCTCTGTACCTATTACAGCTGCGTCTCTGAAATTTTGCCAAAAGTAGTTTATTTTATGGCCAAAGTTTCTGCAAAATTTGGTTGGTCTCCTGCAGTGGGTTCGTGTAGCTGCCATACAACTTCTTATTTTATATGAGCATTACTCTCCACCTAATGAAGCTGGGGGTCTGAAATTTTGCTCAAAATAGTTTAGTGTAATGGCCAAAGTTTCTGCAAAATTTGGTTGGTCTACTGCAGAGGGTTCGAGTAGCTGCCATACAACTTCTTATTTTATATGAGCATTACTCTCCACCTAATGAAGCTGGGTGTCTGAAGTTTTGCCGAAAATAGTTTAGTGTAGTGGCAAAAGTTTTTGCAAAATTTGGTTGGTCTACTGCAGTGGGTTCGAGTAGCTGCCATACAACTTCTTATTTTATATGAAAATTACTCTCCACCTAATGAAGATGGGTGTCTGAAATTTTGCCAAAAATAGTTTAGTGTAATGGCCACAGTTACATCAAAATTTGGTTGGTCTATTGCAGAGGGTTCGAGTAGGTGCCATACAACTCCTTCTTTTATATGAGTATTCCACTAAACTTAATAAAGCTGTATGTTGGCAATTTTGCCAAAAGTAATTAACCGGATGATATAATGTATATGTTACGGTCATACGAGTATCCCAGAGTTAACACAGTCTACTCTACCACACTCTTGCTCGTTTTTAAATAAATTTGAAAATTGATAATCTTCATTTTCATTAACTGTTAGTATAATTTGATTTTTATACCCTACACCTATAGAATAGGTAAAGGGGTATATTAACTTTGGTATGGTATGAACTGTAGGTTACTAGAACTGAAAGTACGGCGGGGATTGCATATGGGCGAAATCGGCCCATGCGTTCGGATTCTGGACCTTTTAATCGATCGAAGGGCTAACGAACAAATATAAAAAATCACGATAACTCAACAACTAATGAGGCTATCTTCATGAAATTTGTGCTGTAGGTTATTGGTAATGAAACTACGGCGGTGATTACGTACGGTGAGGATTGGACAATGGGTTCGGAACTTAGAAATTTTTGATCGAATTTAGGCCAAACTAGCATAATTTCGAAACCAATGAAGATAGAACCTCCAAATTTGGTATCAGGGTGTCCCTTCCTATTTCGTAAGTGTCTTGGAAATTGGGGCCCCATTGGAGTAGTGGGTCGGGGACCAGCCACTCAGTTCCGAGGACCTTAAAGCATATTTTCGAAATGAATAAAGATAGTAACTTGAAACAAATGTAGAAGCTTCAAATTGGCCCAAGGTGTTCTTTACTATTTCTAGCGTGCCCCCCTAATTTGGGATCAAGCGGAGTGGTGGTTCAGTACCTCTCTTAGACCCCCCAATATGTAAAAGCTTATCATCCAAATTAATAAAACTAGTAACTTAAAATTAAGATAGAACGTACCAATTGTGTACAAGGGTTAACTAGTATTGAAAGTATGACGGGACTGCATATGGGCGAAATCGTACCATGGTTTCGGGTTCTGGAACCCTTGACAAGTTCAAGGACTAACAATCATATATCTTAAAAACACCATAACTCAAAAGATAATGCCGGTATTTTTATGCAATTTAAACTCTAGGTTACTAGTAATGAAAGTACCATGCGAATTGGTTGTGGTCTAGTTTAATTTCGAAGCCAAAGAATATATTTCCTATGTCCTACGTGTCTCCGAAATCTAGACTTAATTGTAGTGGTTCAGTTATGTTCAAAGGTACTTGCTGCATTTATGTAAAATTTATTTTTATATTTAAATGAGTTATATGAAAAGGTCTAAATTTATTGTATTTTAGAAATACATTTATTGCATATTTTTAGCGTTTATAAGCTTTTCTATTAGGTATATAAACTAACCATTTAAAATAATTGAAATTTTTAAAAATTTGGATTATTAAATATATTATGCTTTGATTATCTTTTTATCACAAAATTTAATAATTAGAATTTTTGTAATTGAATTGGAATAAATATATTTTCATTTATTTCAAGTTTGTTTGTTTTTTAATAGATAGTGTAATTAGAAAATATTTTTAGTATTATAAAATTAATTTAGTTAACTATGTCTTACGATCAAATTAATAACAGCTTTTATGGTGTTAAAATGACTTATGGATAAGTCCTTAAATTTTAACCAAATAGGTGTAGGGTATTTCTAAGTCGGTTGCACCGACTGACTGTTTCTTTACTTGTTAAGTACATTAATTGGTGTTTCAACCGACTGTATAAGCCTATTATTAAAAATTGTTCTACATGTACTATTATCATGAGTAATAGTTGTGCTAAGAATTTCGGTATCACGAATTAACCTTTATAATGCGTCTGCTACTGAATTAGTTGTACCTGGTTTATATTTTAGTACAGAATTATTAGTACATATTATATTCTTCTATTATTGATTTCCATCTTTTCATTTTTGCGTTGCTATTTTTTGTACTAAGAGCAAAATTATTACTTTTCTTGATCCATACAAAAATTTTCGCAAAGATGTAAGAGGCCATATAATAGCTCACATTTCTTTTTCATTAGTAGCATATGCCTCTTCCATTTTTGTGAGTGTTCGTAACAAAAACATTATTGGCCTTTTATCTTGTGATAATACTCCACCAATTGCATAATCTAATGCGTCCGTTGTTAATCCAAATGCTTTTGAAAAATCAGGATGTGCTAATAATACCTCTTCTGATATTAAGCAATTCTTTATTTTTTCAAAAGCTTCAATAGCTTCTTCATTTAAGTTAACTTGAACCTTTCTTGATTTATTCATGTTTTTGGTATTGGTATATCATAAACTGCTTGTATTTTCTAAATTCTTAAAATGATGTTTTAAAATGACATTTTTGCCAAATATAATTACATCATCAATATAGACAAAACATATTTTCCTATGTGTTCCCTCAAAATATCATCTAAAGTCCTTTGAAATATTGCAGGAGCGTTCTTGAGTCCAAATGGTAACCTAGTAAATTCATATTTCCCATTATTTACTGAGAAAGCCGTTTTCTCAAAATCAGATTCTTTTAATGGAATTTGATGAAATTCACTTTTTAAATCGATAACTGAAAAAAATATTATTTTGTCCTAGATAATAAATAATAAATTTAAAAGAATTGTATGGTTCAGTGGTTAGCAAAGTGACATTGAAAATAGGTCTGAGTTCGATCCTCCTTCAAAGATAAAAATTTTTTTGTTTTTTTTTTAAATTCAACAGAAATAATAAAAAAAATTACAAATATAATTATTTTATTTCGATGGTTTCTTTAAAAATTTGTAACTTTAAGAACTAAAATAATTCACATTGATAAAAACATAGACCAAATAATTATGTAGACGATCAGTTTCATATAAAAAATTTTTAGGGTTTTTTTCTTATGTCAGTCCGTACATTTTTGGTTCATTAATTTAAAATTTATACAAGTAGGTAGGTACTTAAATAAAAATAAAAATTTAGATTAAAATTAAAAAAAAAATTTCACTAACTTTCATCTTCAAATTTTTAAAATGCAACAAAAAAAATTTATCAGTCATTTTTTTTTTGCTTACTTTGAAGCATAATCTGCGTAATAAAAATGTAACGGTTGTGAAATGATTTTGTATTAATATAGAATATATGTTTATGTATATATTTATTATAGATAATAAGTAAAATAATAATCTTATATGAATAAGCGAGTGCGCATTTTTTTTTTGTATATGGAAATGTAAACAAAAAATATTTAAGTGAATAGTTTTTAGCACATTTTGAAAAAATTTTGTAAAAATGTGCCTATATAGCTTCACTCTGTCCGTCCGTCCGTCCGTCCGTCCGTATGTTTACAAAAACTTTTGCACCGTTTGAAATAGAGAAAAGAAATTTTAACCATGGATAGTTTTTACAAAAAAAATAATTTCGTAGAAGAATTTTTTTCTGTAGTCCTATTTTTTTTGTCAAGCCCCCTATTTAGGAGCTATAAGGGCTTGAAAATTGAAATTTTGCTATTTTTAAACATCTGTAACTTGAATACCTCTCCAAATTTTTTTTTAGTGATAGACAAAATTCAAAGCTCTATAATTATATTTCAACATGTGTCAAAGGTTTTTCTTAATTTTGAAGGGTGACGAAGTTACAGCCCCTGAAAATTCCAAAAAAGCCCTATATTTAAATTGATATAACAACGGTATTAGAGAGCTGCTTTTATAGACTCTACAAAAATACATCGTTTAAATGTATAGGGTTGCCATACGGTACTAAAATTCACCATTATATAAAACTCAATTTTTGCAAAATTTTTGGCCCCACATATCTTTAAAACGGTTCAAGCCAGGGTCTTGCGAGACGGGTCTTGGGAGAAGTTAGATCCTAAAAAAACAGTAGGAGTCAGTTAACAAAATTTTTTTGTCAAGCCCCCTGTTTAGGAGCTATAAGGGCCCGAAAATTGAAATTATGCTATTTTTAAGCACCTGTAACTTGAATACCTGTCCAATTTTTTTTTTATTAATATACAAAATTTAAAGGTCCAACATTATGTTTTAACATATGTTAAAGGTTTTTCTTAAATTTTAAAGGGGTTCCCTAAATTGAAGAAAGTGTCTCTCAGTTTTACCCATTTTTGCTTAGATAATAAAATTCTCAGTAAAATTCCAAATTTTTGTGTAATTCACAATTTAATTCCTAGAACCTAAAAAATTAGAGGATGAGGAGGGGGGGGGGGGTTTAAGTTAGATTCTTGAGAAATTTGGCAACCTTCCCCATTGAAGGGCTATAACAACTTTTAAATAAAAAATTTACTGTTAGCAGTAAATTTTATAAGTCAGTAGTAACTATTTCCAAGTAAATATTTCCAAAGTTAAACTCAGTATATAATACAATATAATTTTGAAAATGTGCTTTTTTAAAAACCCTTGGTTTTTTTTCATCACTTGTTATTAATGACATTAATATTTCGAATTAGATTTTACACCATGTTATTGTACCTTTATTATGAGCATGTGTATGTATGTGGGAATCGAAATTAAAAATAACAATATTTATTTGAGTTTAAAGAATTTTATTTAACTTTAGTTATTTAATTTAAAAAAAGACAAAGTATTATTTAATACGTTTAATTTTAAGTTTAGTTATTTAATTTAAAAAAAGACAAAGTAAGTATGATTTAATTTTATTAGATGATTCAACTGCATCTATCCACGTCCACGGCTTAAGAGAAAAAAAAAGAAACAAAAGGAAGTTGAATATGTGTCAAATTGTAGAAAATGTGCTCGTCAGCTGATTGGGCCATTGAACTTGTTAGTGTTAACGTTATGATCATAACGTTATCGATAAGGTAGGCATAATTATTGATTCCCACATTCGGCCTTTCCTGACTGCTCATCAGACCCTGATGATGTTTCGTCCAGTTCTTCAATTTCGCTGTTTTCTGAAACTAAATTTTCTTCGTATTCTGCATAATCTAAAAAATCTTCTTCATTTTCGATCCAAGACTTTATTTTGTCTGCACTACATTCTGTAAAATTCGGACCTTCGTGACATCCTATTTTCTCAACTTTATATCTGTCAAATCCTTTGATCGCTATAATTTTGTATGGACCGAAAAATTTAGGGCGAATTTTAAGTCCAGTTCCGAATTGCACCCTTTCTATTGCTACTCTATCTCCAACCTCATATTTTCTAGCAATTTTTCTCCGTTTATTATAATTTTTTATGTTTTCAGATTGAATTTTTTTAATATCCTTTCTGGCTTTCTCTCTTATAGCTTCTCTGTTGCTATCATATTCTTTTATCCATTCTTCTTCGATTATTTCCACCAACTTTAAATCTTGCTTGGTTCTCATTTCCATTCCGACTAGTAGATGGAACGGTGTTGTCTGAATTGCGCGTTGAAATGTTGAATTAAGTGTTGTTTGTAATGGTTTCACAAAACGATACCATTTTTCGTGATCATCATGAGATAATTTGGTTAAAGCTGCTATAGTGGTAGAATGTAATCTTTCTATTTGCCCATTTCCTCGAGGTACTCCAACGGTGGTAAAAATGAGTTTAATGTCGTGCTCCTCGCAATATTCTTGGAATCTTTTAGAAGTGAATGCACCTCCGTGGTCGGCGGCGATCCTTTTAGGATACCCAAACGTCTCTGCTATACTTTCTAATTTTTGGACAACTTCTTCAGAATTTAGCGTTTTAGTAGGGAATAGCCAACAATATTTTGTGAATCCGTCTATTACAGGAAAAATATATTTATAGTTTTTCTTCGTGTTGTGCATTGGACCAAGATGGTCTATGTGGAAGGTTTGTAAAGGTTGATCGCCTTTCGGAATGGGATGAAGGTAGCCTTCCAACTTTCCACTTTTTCTCTCTGCTAGGATACATTTTACGCAGCCACATTATATCCGTGGGTTCAATTTTCTTAGGCAGATTTAGAATAAAGTATTCTTTTTCTATGATCTCTTTCATTTTTTTCACGTGGAAATGCCCCTTTTCATGTGCTTCTTTGATAATTTCCATGGTCATAGAATCTGGAACTACAAACAACAAATTATTATTTATGTTTTTAAAAAGTATACCGTTTTGTATGATATAGTCCTTGTAGGGTTTATCTTGTAATATGTTGATTATTGCGTTGAGTCTATCATCTTTCTGTTGCGCCTCACTTAACTTTTTTAGAAAATGCTATTGTTACTCGTAACACACATGCTAACTGGATTTCGGCTTAACGCGTCAACATGCTTCATCTGGGTTCCAGATCTGTGCTCGACACTATAGTCGAACTCTTCCAAGAGCAAGGCCCATCTGGCGACCCTTGTGGCCAAATCTTTTTTCTTTAATGTGCACTCAAGCGCCTTACAGTCGGTTTGAGTTGTAAAAAACAACAACAACAAGAGTTGTAAAAAAATTCGCTCCTTGCAATTTAACCACTTGGTTTTCTATATTGGGAAGAGGGTACCTGTCCTTGTGTATCTTCTTGTTGATATTCCTATAGTCGATGCATAATCTGTGACTACCGTCCTTCTTCCTCACCAAGACAACTTGACTGGCATAATCTGAACTGCTTTCCCGGACGATGTTGTTTTGTAACCATTCATTTATTTGATTTTCAATTATTTTTTGTTCTTGTTGTGGAAATCTTCTCGGTGGCCTGTAGATCGGGATATCATCCGTCGTACAGATTTTCATTTGGACAGGAGATTCTATGGGACTGTTGGGTGTGTAGTTGTTGATCAACTTGATTACTTCTTCCTTAACGCATTTCTCTTCCAAATAATGTACATCAGGTAGGTTGTTTTTACTTTCGTTATCTACATCAATTTCTGTCAAATAACAAGTGTTGCTTTCTTCGTTTCTGGTCGTACTTTCGCCTGAAACTATTTTTTTTGTGATATTTACTTTACCGTCTTCAATTTGCACTGTAGCTAACTGCAAAAGGTTCATTCCTAAAATTAAATCTGGTTTCATAAAGTTGCTGTTGACAATATAAACTTCAACATTTTCAAAAGTGTTATTTCCAATTTTAATATTTAAGATACAGGAACCGCTGGTTGTGATGTTCGATCCTATCCCTGAAACTGATAACCGAGAGTCCTTAAAATGGTATTTTGGTTTTATGTTTGCTACATGGTTTTGCTTTATAACGCTTATTTCACTGCCGGTGTCGACCAATCCATCTAAAACGTAATTGTTTAATTTGCATGAAAGATACATGCTATTTTTAACGATAAGGTTTGAAGATTTTTTTATTGTAGTTTGTACTGGACAATTCATCTTTCTATGGCCATATTGGTTGCATTCAAAACATTTAGGTCCTTTTCCTTTTTCCGGACATGAGTGGAATTCATGATCCGAAGATCCACAGTTGTAACAAAATCGTTTATTTGTTTTGTCCATACTTTTAGGTACATCTCTGCTAAATTTTCTTTGTGTATCATTAAATTTTCCAGACTGCTTAGTGCTTTAATTTTTTATTTTTTCGTAGATTTCGAGCTTTATTTTAAATTCATTTATGGTTTTTGCACCATACAATATACTTTTGTTGCTTGCATAATCCTTGATTCCATCGATGACATACTCAATTATTGATGCTTCATCCACATCTGCCTGTGACGCAATGTCGATCATGCGATATAGGTATTCTCGTAACGATTCATCATTTTTTTTTCTTCTTTCCCTCAGTTTATTAAGAACTTCTGCACTGGTTATTTTAGGTTGGAATTCTTGGAATAAAGCGTTTTTTAATTCGTGATAGTTCAGTGGCTTAGCGTCGAAGTCGATAAAAACTTTTGCAGCTCCTCTTAACGATCGTTTATAAAAAATGAATTTTTGTAAGTCATTCCAGTTAAATGTTGTCGCATATTGTTCGAATTCAGTAATCCATTTTTTAACACTCATTGTACTATCGCCTGAAAATTTACGCAAAATATTTTCTACGTCTCCAAAACTAAATCTCATGGATTGCCCTTCATTATTGTTGTTTGGCCTTCTCAACAATCCAGAAGTTTCCATGTCGAACTCAACAGCTACTTGGCTATTTTGCCTGCTTTGTCGTCTGCGTCCACTCATTTTGTTAATTTGTTATAATATTTTAAAATTAGAAATATGTTTTGTAAAATTTAAATTCAAAATCAAGTAAATAAAAGCTTTATTTTCAAAAATTATTAATTTGTATTTATTTGTTTATGTATATTTTATATTATATTTAATTATCAAAAGAAAAAATTTATTTTATTTATTACCTGATGTACCTTAAAATTTTTTTTTTTTGTTGTGTTTAAAGTGCAGAATGTCCAAGAACCAATATAAAAATATTATTTTAAACAATATTTAATTATTTTAATTGCTGCATTTATTTTAATTAAAGTTTATGTATATTTTATTTTATATTCAATTATCAAAGGAAAAAATTTATTTTATTTATTACCTGATGTACCTTAAAATTTTTTTTGTGTGTTTAAAGTCCAAAATATTCTAAAATCGATATAAAAAAAAATTTATTTTAAACAAAGACTGCATTTATTTTATTTATATTTATTTTTGGTTATTTTTTATTATAAATTTATTTAAAAATATTTTTTTTTTATAATTTTATACCTGATGCCTAGCCCCTTTTTTTTTTTTTATTTTACAGTACAAGGTGCTCCAGAATCAAAATAAAGATTTTATTTTAAATTAAAATCTGCTTTTATTTTTATTTATATATATTTCGATTACGTTTTTTTTTTTTATAACTTTAATTTTTTTTTTTTATTTAAATTCAAATATTATACCTGTTGTTTCTTATTTCTTTTGGTGTTATTTTGTTCCATCCGAAAATTTCTATTTATAATTTTATTTTGACTGATGCTTAAGTTGGTATATTTAGCAGCCTGAGCACACTGTTCACATTTGTTAAAAATTTTTTTTTTATGATAATTTAATTCCTTACGATAGCGTAAAATCCCTTATAACAATTTTGTATAAATTTTATAGTTTGTATTTTTTTTTTTACGTTGATTTATTATTAATAATTCGAATTATTTAAAGTACTATAAATTTTGTAAAGGTTTACTTTAAATAATGAAGTTAACATTCTTATGTTAGTAGTAGCATCCGCGTTAGTCCACAATTAATTCACTTATATTTTTTTTATTTTACAGCTTATCTTTTTAGTCCACGTGTTTTATTTAATTATTTACTTTTAGTAAAAAAAAATTGCAAACCGCAACCCTGGATTTGGTTTTTATTTCTTTTATGTTTTTTTGTTTTTTACTTATTTTTAATTCAATTTAATCAAATCTTTAGTTTTTAATAAAATTAAAAAAAACAATTACGAATTTCACATTTAATATTTAGAATTTAGTTCGTTTTTTTTTTTTTTATATATATAGTCCACGTTAAATTATTTTAATAATTTAAATTATCACCTTTAATATTTAGAATTTAGTTTTTTGTTTTAGTCCACGTTAATTTATTTTAAGGAAAAAAAATTATTTCACCTTTAATATTGAGAATTTAGTTTTTTTTTTAGGATTTTATTCTTTTCACATCCCGGTTGAGCCCCCAAATTTGTGGGAATCGAAATTAAAAATAACAATATTTATTTGAGTTTAAAGAATTTTATTTAACTTTAGTAATTTAATTTAAAAAAAGACAAAGTATTATTTAATACGTTTAATTTTAAGTTTAGTTATTTAATTTAAAAAAACAAAGTATTATTTAATACGTTTAATTTTAAGTTTAGTTATTTAATTTAAAAAAAGACAAAGTAAGTATGATTTAATTTTATTAGATGATTCAACTGCATCTATCCACGTCCACGGCTTAAGAGAAAAAAAAAGAAACAAAAGGAAGTTGAATATGTGTCAAATTGTAGAAAATGTGCTCGTCAGCTGATTGGGCCATTGAACTTGTTAGTGTTAACGTTATGATCATAACGTTATCGATAAGGTAGGCATAATTATTGATTCCCACATGTATATGTATGCAGAAATATTATAAAAGACCATAAGCAAAGAACTAGGTATTTACAAACATACATATATATGTACAATGTGTAAAAATATGTATTCAGACTTAAAGATACCTAATAAATATAAAACAATAATGTTTAACAAACTAGATAGATAAAGATCTTATCAAGTAGGTACTTATAATGCTTTTCAGTGATATTTTTGTCTTCTGTTATAAAATTTAAATTAATTTAAGTATATAAATTTACTAAAGGGGATATTTTAATAAATTATGATTAGTTAATAGATAAACCGATTCTAACTATTAATGAATTGTATCCAACTTGGAAATTGTCAAATTAAATATTGTATTTAATAATTTTATATAAATAATTGTGTAAAAAAATTGAATTAAAACTAAAAAGTATAAAATAAAATAAAAAAAAATATTTTTTTCAATATAGGTATACTTTTATTAAAGTAGTCTAGCCCCCTAAAATGCAGAAAATAAAAAATTGAAGGTAGATCTTGGGAATTTGTTACTGTGTTAATATAAAAGTAAATTACTGTTATAAGAAACAGTTCTTTTAATGTTTCAAAACTTTAAAGCTTAAAATGTTGAAAATTTTCATTAACCAAAAATTGATGGTAGATCTTTTGCATTTAAAAGTGTTTTAGTATAAAAGTAAATTGCTGAAATGGTGACAGTTCTTCTTTCAGATAGTCTTAATGCAATTTTCTGAAAGAACAATTTGAATATAGGACTTTTTCCAACTTTGGGGGACTGTAGCTCCGAAACGAGTGGGGTTCCTCGAAGTTATATGGCAGGTTCTCGAACCCGTGGACCAAAATGGCTGAATTTCAATAGCGATAACGACTATAGCATTAAATTCAATTTGTGAAAATTTCAAAATTCCAGCTCCTTTATTTTCGATTCTGATCCAATCCATACCGTTGAGTCTATATCATAAACGTAATGGCAAATTTAGTATATCCTTTTGACCTATAGTCATACGGGTATAAAAGTAAGATAAATTTCAAGAAAATTTAAAAAAAATGCAAAAATCTACCAATATTTTTTTATATATGAAAATTCACAATATTTAAAGCTTAAAAGTTTTCAATCATAAAAGGAACTGTTTGTTGTACCAGCAATTTACTTTTTTATTAAAATAGTAATAAATTCCCAAGATCTACCATCAATTTTTTATTTTCAACATTTTATGGGCTAGTTTTACTTTAATAAAAGTATATATTGAAAAAAATATTTTTATTTAATTTAATTTTATACTTTTTAGTTTTATTTCAATTTTTTAAGACTTAAATATTTTGACAATTTCCAATTCAATAATGGTCAATATTGGTTAATCTGTTAACTAATCATAAATTATCGAAATATGAATAGTAAATTTACCTAAATTTATTTAAATAAACAAAATGATAAATATGTTGGTATACATATCACGGATATTCTTAAATGATGGAAATATGAAATAAAAGCACTACATATATTTATTTAATAAAATCTTTATCTATTTTGTTAAACAAAAATTAAACAAAATTGTTTAATGACAACGGTTGCGTTCAATAGCATCTAGCGCTACAATTCTGTACTAACTTAAATATGCAGCACAATTAAATAGCATTTGATTTGGAGTGAATTTATTTTGGAGTGGTATATTTTTATTTTATTTAAATTACTTTAAGCATGAAAATAAAAGAGAATTTCATAGCCTTCTGAAAAATTTCAATAATTCTATTTCTATCCTTAATTTTTTTTCTATTTTCTATTTAAATAATAATTAAATTCAAAATTTTTAAGAATAAAAAAATAAGTTTTTTTCAATCTTAAATTTTTAATTTTTAAGTTAACTTATTTTTAATTTTTTAAAAAAGAATTTTCAGAAAATCTTGTAAACAAGCACTTTTAACATTAAAAAGTTAACACATAGACGTCAATTAAAATCCGCTACACAATTTAGCATAAAAAGTTTTTGGCTGCAAAATTAATCTGACGCAACACTGTAGTTCGTTGAGTCTAGAGAAAAAACGAGGAATATTATAGTTGCACTTGCCAACTTTTAGATTCCCGTGCATACCCATTATGGTGTATAAAATAAAATAGACAGTTATTTATTTCCCTTATGCTATTACATATATTACAAAAAAATATAAAAAAATAAAATAATTAAAAAAAATGTTATCATCCTACCCCATAATTTTTTGCTTAAAAGCCAAAAAAAACACGAAAAAAAAAAAAAAATTGGCCCAAACTAAAAGTTGGTGAGTGAAGTCCAACTTTGGAAAGTAACTTGCCCTATTACTTTACCTGCGCAGTTTTAATTTTAACCTCGAAACTTCATTAGATTCACAGTTATCGAATTTACAACTTTGTACGTTACCCCGCGGAAATGAAGCCGTAACATTTTGAAACTTCATATAAGTGCTTAATTCATTTGTAACTAACCGTGTGTAATTTTCACGCTCGTAGTATAAATTATTTTGAAGAACCATATTGGTGCAGAAAAGTTGTATGTCAGTTCCCCTCTTGGTCCGATTTTAACTAAAAAAAATAGCGAACCTAAAAATTGTCTAAAAATAAGTTTGTGTGAATTTCAAAACTCTAGCCCTTTTAGTTTTTGAGTTATAGTGCTGACACACGGACGGAAAAACACACATAGCTAGATCGATTTACTTTTGATTAATGATAATAATTATTCTCTAAAAATCGAATTTAATAAATACATTTTAAAGGCTTTTCTTTTGTACACAGATAGAAAATCAAATATATTAGAAAACAAAAGCTATAATTATATTTGAAAGTTTTTACAAAATTAAAATTTACATAACTTTGTATTATAACATTTACAATTATATTTTAAAGTTTATTATTGGTTTATTACATTCGCCAGAATATGCAATTTCACTGTTTCAATTTCAATTTTTTTTTTTTTTAATTTTCCGTCTTTTTCTTGCATGAAATATTCTTATTACTAACTACTTCCAACAATTTGAGTAAATTTTTGCAAATATTTCTAAATATTTTGGGGTCGATCATGTTATTTTAAACATTATCTCATACACAATTTTTGTTTATTTTTAAAAGTAAAAATACTTATATCGTTTTTTTATATTTATTATAATTATGTATTTTGTTTAATAGCATTGATTAAGAATTATATATAGATAAACATTTTCATGAACTCCGCCGTAGCCGGTCCCAAGCCCGGTTGAGAAAGGAGGAGGGAAGAATAGTTGCAACCTGAATGGTCACATACATTGGCGTCTCAGGAAGTAGGACATAGTTATGAGAACTTCAACGCATTATATGGCAAATTCTGAAGCAACTCTTCAAACCCAACGGCCTTCCAGTCTGGGGGTTGGCGTAAGGCTAACTACCTTACCCATAAAAACCAAATAGTTATGAATGACGAAAATGCCTCGGATATGAGAACGAATAGATTACACGGAAAACTACCATGGAACAACTATAAGGACAAAGATTTAAGAATTTGCTCCTGGAATGTAAGAACACTCTACACCCCAGGAGCATCTAACAATTTGGAAAAGGTTCTCGCGCAGTATAAAGCCGATTATACTGCGATACAGGAAATACGTTGGAAAGGAACCGGTACACTAAAAAAGCGAAAATGCGACATTTACTACAGCTGCCATGAAAAGCACCACATATTAGGATGCGGTTTTGTAGTGGGAGAAAGGTTGAGGTCGTTGGTCATTGACTTTACACCTGTCAATGAACGACTTGCAACCATCCGCATCAAAGGCAGATTTTACAACATCTCCATAATATGTGCGCATTCTCCTACCGACGAAGCAGAGGATGCAGACAAGGAAACATATTACGATACCCTTGAACGAACATACGCAGCCTGCCCCGAACACGATGCCAAGATTGTAATCGGAGATTTTAATGCTAAAGTCGGTAGAGAAGCAATATATGGAAAAACAATTGGTAATCATAGTCTCCACAACACCACCACAGACAATGGTTACCGATTAGTTAATTTTGCAGCTGCGCGTAACATGGTTATAAGTAGCACCAAATTTCCACATAAGAACATCCACAAAATAACCTGGCTATCCCCTGATGGTCGTACATCTAATCAAATTGACCATCTATTGATTGACGCACGACACTCAACATCCGTGCTAGATGTACGAACCTTCAGAGGGGCTAACATCGACTCTGATCATTATCTAATAGCAGCACAATTCAGAGCATGAATATCTAATGTGAGGAAGCTGCAGAACACACGATCACAAAAATTCCACATTAGAAGCCTACAATCGTCTGATATAGCCAGAGAATACAGCCAACAAATTAGCTCTAGACTCCAATCGGCACCTCCTTTGAATAATCCATCCATCGATGAACAATGGCAACATTGTTCTAACATTATCAAGGAGGTGGCTTCAAATACCATAGGTTTCGAACCAACACCAACCAGAAACCCTTGGTATGATGAAGAATGCTCAATTAAAACAGCACTCAAAAATGTAGCATACCGCAAGACCCTGCAGAGGAAAACCAGAGCGGCGCAGGAGGAGTACAGAGCTAAAAGACAAGATGAAAAGTACACCATTAGGCGAAAAAAAAGGGTTTATGAAAAATCTCGTCTTGTGGACATAGAAACATGCAGAGACAGAGACGAAGTACGTAAGTTCTACAAACAAGCCAAGCAGTTGGCAGCTGGTTACAAACAACGTACACACGCGCTGAAAGACAACATGGGAAATTTGATAACCGATACGCGAGAGATATTGAAGACATGGAAACAACATTTCGAACAATTGTTAAATGATGGGCATACAGAACACCAGAATAATGCATCAGTCACAATGATCAACGATGACGAAACACTACCACCGAGCCTAATGGAAGTTGATCAAGCCATTCAGAAACTGAAAAATAACAAAGCTGCCGGTTCAGATGGAATCCCAGCTGAGTTATTTAAGGTAGCAGGAGAAGATTTGGATAGTAGCATACACCAAATCATCACCAGAGTCTGGATGGAAGAATGCATGCCCGATGACTGGAACATTAGCACCATATGCCCCATCCACAAAAAGGGCGATGCCATGTCATGTGCCAACTATAGAGGAATATCTCTATTGAATGTCGCGTACAAGATCCTTTCCAACGTAATATGCGAACGACTGAAACCACATTGCAATAACATCATAGGCAACTACCAATGTGGTTTCCGTCCTGGTAAGTCTACCATCGACCAAATCTTCGCATTGAGGCAAATCCTGGAGAAGACCCATGAATTTCAAATCGTTACACACCATCTTTTTATCGGCAGCCTACGACAGTATCTATCGCCGGGAACTGTACATTGCAATGTCGGAATATAGCATACCATCCAAGCTTATCCGACTTTGCCAAGTAACATTGGAGAACACTAAATGTGCAGTTGCTATTGGAGAAAATATGTCGGAGCTCTTCCGCACATGCACCGGCTTCCGTCAAGGCGATGCACTGTCGTGCGACTTCTTCAATTTAGTGCTCGAACAGATTATACGCCGCTCTGGTGTCAACACCGAAGGAACAATCTTCAGAAAATCTGTTCAGCTATTAGGCTTCGCGGATGACGTCGACATAATAGCAACATCACAACGAGCCGTCATCAAAGCCTTCGTCCGTATTGAAGAAGAAGCAAAGAAAATTGGTCTTCTAGTGAACGAGAACAAAACAAAGTATACAAAGTATAAACAAATAAAGAGGCCAGAATACGTCGAGCAGATCCAAACATCACTGTTGGTACATATAACTTTGAGGTAGTTAAGGAGTTTGTCTACCTAGGTACTAATGTAAACTCCGCAAATGACATCAATGTGGAGATCCGACGAAGAATAAACCTAGCAAACCGCTGCTACTTCGGTTTGTTAAAACAATTGGGTTCAAAACTCCTCTCGCGCAGTTCCAAAGTGCAATTGTACAAAACGCTCATACTTCCGGTGCTACTATATGGAGCAGAATGCTGGACATTGCCCAGAGCAAGTGAGCAAGCACTTGGAACTTTCGAGCAAAATATTTTTCGTCGAGTGTTCGGTCCTTACTGCGACGATGGGACCTGGAGAAGAAGATACAATGCCGAGATCTATCAGCTGTACGGTGACGTAGACCTAGTTCAAAAAATTTAGATCAAAAGCCTGCAATGGCTAGGTCACGTTGAGCGAATGGACAACAATGCTCCAGCTAAAAAGATACTCGAAGCCAGGCCAGAGGGAACACGTCGCAGAGGTCGCCCAAACCTTCGTTGGAGAGACAAGATTTCGACAGACGTCAGAAGGCTCCAAATCTCAAACTGGAGAGAATCTGCTCGGGACCGAACGAGGTGGAGAGAAATGCTACGTCAGGCCCAGGACCTTCATGGTCTGTAGCGCCACCTAAGTAAGTAAGTAAGTAAACATTTTCATGTTAAAAATTTGTATGAAACTTTTTTCGCATATATTTTAAAATTCACTCAAAATCGTTGGCACGATTTAAATGTATTGTAACTATTTCTATTTTATAGTATACCCTTTATTTTTATTCTCTCAAAAACTTTTCACTCTACATAGTACATGTAACATTATTCAAGAATATGAATACTATGACACTAAAGAAAAGAAAAAAATCGAATAAGAAAAAAAACGAGGAAGTGTGTAGTAGAGTAGATTGTGTGTTTAAATAAATAAATTTTTCTAAAACTTGCAAAGTGCATAGTTGTGAATGGAATCTATGAAATTTTATAAAGTGTTTATGTATAGATGTATGTATGTATTCAAATTTCTATTTCTAAATTCTTTAATCTTCAGAGGTTTTTTGTTGAATTGAGATCAATTGTAATTTTGTTTTAACTGAAAATTTCTAAATTATCTAAATTTTCAAAAAAATAAAAATGAAAAAATCAAAACAAAAAGTTTCCCGTTACAATTTAAACCTCATAAGAAATTGAAAATAAAATATTTGGTCACCTTCAAATATTCATAAAGGTTATTTGTTATTGAGATCTATAAAGTTAGATTTTAAAATAATTATTTTAGAACCTTTATATTCCTACATATTTATATAGGTATGTACGCAAGTACATACAAAATTAAATAATTTTTTAGAAAAAACGAAATCAATTCGAAAAAATTAACTATGAATTTATGAATGAAAAAATCATTGTTTATACTAGTATGACTATTTGTCAAAAGGGTATACTAAATTTGCCATTACGTTTATGACGCAGAGAAGTGGGGGGGTAGATATAGACTCAAGTGTATGGATCGGATCAGAATTGAAAAATAAATCGATTTAGCTATGTATGTCCGTGCGTATGTCCATCCGTAATTACGATAACTCAAAAATTAAAGGAGCTAGGATTCTGGAACTTTCATCAAATCGGATTTTTAAAAAAAACCATCTTCGCCATTGAAATTCAGCCAGTTTGCACAACGGGCTCGGGTAGCATTACTCTGTACTTATTAAAGCTGGGTATCTGAAATTTTGCCAAAAGTATTTAAGTGTAATGGCCAAAGTTACTGGAAAATTTGGTTGGTCTACTGCAGAGGGTTTTAGTAAGTGCCATACAACTCCATCTTTTATATGAGCATTACACTACACCCAGAGCTGGACTGGCCTACCAATGTACCGGGAGTTTTCCGGTGGGCCGTGCCGAATATTAAATCAAATATGATTCCAGAAATATTTTTTTTATATCAAATATAAAAAAAAACCCATAGAAACAATTTTTATACCCTGCACCTATAGAATAGGTAAAGGGGTATATTAACTTTGGTATGGTGTTTGTAACCACCTAAAGGAAACGAGCTAGATATGGAAAAGTAAATATATTTGTGATCAGCGTGACCGCCTGAGTCGGTATAGCCATGTCCGTCCGTCCGTCCGTCCGTAGGCACGATAACTCAAAAAATAATGGAGCTATCTTGATGAAATTTTAACTGTAGGTTATTAGGACTGAAAGTACGGCGGGGATTGCATATGGGCGAAATCGGCCCATGGGTTCGGATTCTGGACCTTTTAATCGGTTTCAGGGCTAACGAACAAATATAAAAAATCACGATAACTCAACAACTAATGACGCTATCTTCATCAAATTTGTGCTGTAGGTTACTAGTAATGAAACTACTTCGGGAATTGCGTAAGGTCGGGATTGGACCATGGGTTCGGAACCTGGAACTCTTTGATCGAATTTAGGCCAAACGAGCATAATTCCGAAACCAATGAAGATAGAACCTCCAAATTTAGTATCAGGGTGTCCCTTCCTATTTCGTAAGTGTCTTTGAAATTTGGGCCCCATTGGAGTAGTGGGTCGGGGACCAGGCACTTAGTTCCGAGGACCTTAAAGCATATTTTCGAAATTAATAAATATAGTAACTTGAAACAAATGTAGAAGCTTCAAATTTGGCCCAGGGTGTTTTTTACTATTTCTTGCGTGCCCCCCTAATTTGGGATCAATTGGAATGGTGGTTCACAACCTATCTTAGACCCCCCAATGTGTAAAAGGTTATCATCGAAATTAATAAAACTAGTAACTTAAAATTAAGATTTCTATCTTCTTTTCCAATTTTTGTTCCAATTGTGTACAAGGGTTAACTAGTATTGAAAGTATGACGGAACTGCATATGGGCGAAATCGTACCATAATTTCGGGTTTTGGAACCCATGAAAAGTTCAAGGACAAACAAACATATATCTTAAAAACACCATAACTCAAAAAATAATGCCGGTATTTTGATGAAATTTAACGCTAGGTTACTAGTAATGAAGTACCATGCGAATTGGTTGTGGTCGAGTTTACTTTCGAAGCCAAAGAATATATTTCCTATGTCCTATGTGTCTCCGAAATCTAGACTTATTTCTAGTGGTTCAGCTATGTTCAAAGGTACTTCCTGCATTTATTTAAAATTTATTTTTATATTTAAATTAATTATATGAAAAGGTCTAAATTTGTAATTGTATTTTAGAAATACATTTATTGCATATTTTGCGTTTATAAGCTTTTCTATTAGGTATATAAACTAACCATTTAAAATAATTGCAATTTTTAAAAATTTGGATTATTAAATATATTATGCTTCGATTATCTTTTTATCACAAAATTTAATAATTAGAATTTTTTCATTTTGTAATTGAATTGGAAAAAATAGATTTTCATTTATTTCAAGTTTGTATGTTTTTTAATATTTTTAAATAGATAAATTAGTAAGAATTTGTAGTATTTTTTAATAGATAGTGTAATTAGAAAATGTTTTTAGTATTATAAAGTTGATTTGGTTAGCTATGTCTTACGATCAAATTAATAACAGCTTTTATGGTGTTAAAATGACTTATGGATATGTCCTTAAATTTGAACCAAATAGGTGTAGGGTATTTCTAAGTCGGTTGCACCGACTGACTGTTGCTTTACTTGTTTTTTTTAATTTTTCCCACAAAAACAATAGCAATTTCAAATTTTCTTACAATTAATGTAATCAAAAAATAAAAAATTTCCCACAGAAAAGGAAAAACCAATTTTTTGATTTTTTTTCAGGCCTTTACCTAATCAAAAGCGTACGACGTATGACGTACAATACGCCGTACGTCGACACGTCGACGTATCCCAAAATCGATACGCGCGTACCATTTTTAATTTGTCAAAAAATCTATTTTGAATATTGATTTCATATAAAAAATACCGTTGTCATAACATTATTTGTCATAACATTATCTTCAAGCCAAGTTTCGTGTGAAAGAAGTTTTTCAAAATTAAAATACATCTTAAATAGATTGAGAAATTGCTTAAGTCAAACACATTTAGAAGATTTTATGTTAATGTCATGCGAAAGAGATATTCTAAATGTTATTAAGAACGAGGAAACTATTGACATTTTGAAAGAAAAAAGTAGTCTGTTGAAAAAATTATTAACATAAAAAAGAAAGTAAATTACATTTGAAACCTACTATTAAAAATAAGAAAATTATTATTAAAAATTGGTTATTTTATGAAAAAAAAATTTTGTTTTCTAAATGTTATTTTTTGTTAATTTTTTTTTTTTTTTTTTTCCTAAGGGAGGAAAAAACCTTCAAAAGGCACCTGGTAACCTAATCCCCCAGGTAGTGTGAGATTTTTACTACACTAAAACAACCTCCCCTCCGCCATAATAATAGGATAAGCACCCTAGCTGCTTGCGCAGTATTATGGCTGAAAAGTTACTGCTAGTCATACATATAAATGACTTTTTGGAGTTGAAAGGGCAACCCAGGAGGTATAAGTTGACATTCTTCTTGAATTTTTCCGGTTTAAACGAATTGGGAAACACATATGGGGGTAATGTGTTCCACAATTTGGAGGAGCGACTCAGAAAAGAGTTCCTAAATTTCAGAGTTCTTGTTCTGAAAAGCTCAACTGTATATGGATGTGATTGAGCTGCTAACCGTGTGTTACGGCGGTAGGGTTTGATTTTAGGCATCATGTTTTTGATTTCTTTTGAAGTATTGCCTAGAAGATATTTAAAAAAAAGACAAGCAGCTCCTACATTACGGCGGTGACTTAAAGACGTTAAGTCTTTTGTGACGTTATTATCGTTGATAATACGAACAGCTCTCTTTTCTAATTATTTTATATTTCATTGTGAATTTCATTTCTGTTCATTTTCTATTTAATCATATATTAAACAATAAATAAAAAAGAATTAATATTATATTATAAAAATATGTGGTAATTTTTATTGACTTTAATTTTCCTCATATATTCATCAATCATCAAAAGGAATAGCTATTCTTAACTTTACTTGATTGTTAAAACTAAATGTATTGAAAAGGGCCGAAATTTTTAAATTTCCCGGTCCTAAATTCATTCTCAGTCCAGCCCTGACTACACCTAATAAAGCTGTGTGTTTGAAATTTTGCCAAAAGTAATTAATCGGATGATATTATAATGTTTATACTACGGTCATACGGGTATCCCAGAGTTGACACAATCTACTCTACTACACACTTCCTCGTTTTTTTTCTTATTCGATTTTTTTCTTTTCTTTAGTGTCATAGTATTCATATTCTTGAATAATGTTACATGTACTATGTAGAGTGAAAAATTTTTGAGAGAATAAAAATAAAGGGTATACTATAAAATAGAAATAGTTACAATACATTTAAATCGTGCCAACGATTTTGAGTGAATTTTAAAAAATATGCGAAAAAAGTTTCATACAAATTTTTAACATGAAAATGTTTATCTATATATAATTCTTAATCAATGTTAATAGTTATATTATATAATCTGTTTATTTTTTTTGTATTATACAAATATATGAAAATAAAATCCTAAAATTTTTATTATGTATTAAGTTTTTTGACAAGCAGTAATATGCAATTTATTTTTTTGTTAGTTCATCATATTATAGTTTTTCAATTATATATTTAAGTGTATGCAAATATAAAAATTTTAAAAAAAAAAATCAGCTTTTATACCGATTGTCTCGGATATGTGTTACAATTTTCAAATAATCGAGCTATGATTATTTTTATATGGATATTTGTTACATGTACTCGTATATGCCAATGTTCCGTTCAAAAACTGCACGATCTTCAAAAATGTTTATTGTGTTATAAATACTTTTCTTTCGTAAGTACTGATAAAAATAAAAAAAAATCTTAAAAATTTTTAAAACAAAAAAATATTTTCTAAATTTCAAAATTTTATATGTAATATATAAAATAATAGTTGGATAACACATTTTATTCATGACAAGCTGAAAATAAGAAAAACTATATACAGGATGTCCGGGACTTAAGTACGCGCACTGCACTCAGTGATTGGGGGCATTAAAACAAACAAAAAATAGGAGGGGGGGTCTATTGTGGATCCTTTTCGAGATATGAGAGATTAAAGATTTTTAGGATACTTTTCATAAAAAAATCAATAACTTTTGAGCAGCTTACTGTAGAGAGATATAAAAATCCATTTTGTAGAGTAAGTTGTCAGCTTTAATGTTTGTTTAATACAGTGTGCTTCAAAAGAAAATTGAGTTTGAAACATAATTTTTTCATTTTAAATCATTTTGAACCTTCATAACTTTGTAACTTGGGTATATGGGGATAATTAGTACACAAAAATTAAAGTTGACAAATTACTCTACAAAATGAATTTTTTATCTCTCTACAGTAAGCTGCTCAAAAGTTATTGATTTTTTTATGAAAAGTCTCCTAAAAATCTTTAATCCCTTATATCTCGAAAAGGGTCCACAATAGACCCCCCCTCCAATTTTTTGTTTGTTTTAATGCCCCCAATCACTGAGTGCAGTGCGCGTACTTGAGTTCCGGACACCCTGTATATAGTTTTTCTTATTTTCAGCTTGTCATGAATAAAATGTGTTATCCAACTATTATTTCTCGTTCTCATTGGTATTGTCTTTGTACATAATCTTTTTGCTTCTTGTATAATTTTAACTAATGTGTAAATTTCTAGTTTATTATTATTTTCTATTTTGTATTTTACTATGGAACGAATTTGATTATAATTGATTTTGTTTATGTCGTACTTTTTCATTGGTAACTTCTCAATATTAATTGCTTTAATAGTTACTATTGCCAATTGATGGCCCGATAGACAAATCAAATTTTCTTTTATATAATTAACATCATAATTCCCATTCATGTTTGTTATTATGTGATCAATTAAGGTGCTAGAGTTAGTTGTATTTATTGTACTTTCTGTTTTATTAACTATGCTATATCGAGAAGTTGCTATAATATCCTTATACTTAATAATTATATTGAAGTTCTCAAATAGATTTAGATTGGTATCTGCAAAAAATATATGATTTGCCTTATCTACCAGTTTAAGTTCAAAAAACTCCATAAATAGGCTGCTGTTTTCCACTGGAGCTTTATAAAATGTACCGATTTTTAATTTTGGTTTTGAGTCCAGGATTTCACTTACAGTAAAGTTATATTTTTCTTCTTTACATATTTTATTGGAACTAATATTATTTTTAATAAAGATGGCAGTTCCACTTCCTCTATTTTTATTTCTACAGTTGTAGAATGCTTGATAATTGGGGATGTTGTAGGTATCTTTTTCAAACCTCTGTAATTATTACTATGTGTATTTCTTTATATTTATTAATTAATGTTTCAAGTTCCAGTATTTTATATCTATTACAACATATATTTGACAACAATATCTTCAGTTCTCCAATTTGCATTATATTTTCTTGTTCTGCCATTATCATCTGCCGATCAAGTAATTTTGCCAAGATTCTTTTGTCTTTTGAAGATTTTCCCTATATTTGTTATAAACATGTCGTCTATATGTAGCTAAATCATTCGAAACATTTTTATTGCAGATTCCTATGTTTTCGTGGTAGCTGTCATATATTCTCCGAAGTTCCGGATAGTCAGTTGGTAGTCCTTCTTGACTAATTAGAATATTGGTTCGTCTTATACCATAACAGCAAATATCATTTTGATAAAATATAATGGCACATTGTTATATATTCTGTAATCCCTGAATCTGAAAAGAACATATACACTATCTCCATTTTCAATTGCTCTTTTTGTAAGTCTTACAATTTGCCGTGACATGGGATCAACAAAACTTTTGCTATCATCTTGGAATTTGGAGTAACCTATTTGTTCTTCAGTTGTGTTCTGTGGATTTATTGTTTCGCCTTTATTCCAGTTAGGGTACTTGGAGTCTTTTATTTCTATATTATTATTACTATTATCATTGGTTTGGTTAATTCTATCGTTTTTAGTCTTACTAATACTATCATTTTTTCTTTTTTCTGTATTATTATCATTGCTTTGGTTGATTTTATCATTTTTAATCCTCCTTTTTGAATTATTATCAATAGTTTTATTTATTTTTCTATTACTTTTAAGTATAGTGTTTTTATTTGACCATAATTTTGGAAAATATGAAAGAACGTAGCTACACTTCTTTTTATCTTTATTATAATCAATTTTGTTAGTCTTTTCACTGTTATGGTTAATATTATTATTACTATTATTATTATTCCTATTATTATTACTTTCATTATTAATATGAGTTATATCACTGTTAGTGTCTCTTATATTATTAATATTTGGTTTAACATTAGTATTATTCTTATTATTATTATCATTAACATTATTATCAGTTCCGCATGCAGAATCACTTTTTTATACACTACACCTATAGAATAGGTAAGGTGGTATGGTGTTTGTAACCACCTAAACGAAGCGAGCTAGATATGGAAAAGTATATATATTTGTGATCAGCGTCACCGCCTGAGTCGATATAGCCATGTCCGTCCGTCCGTCCGTCCGTCCGTCCGTAGGCACGATAACTCAAAAAATAATGGAGCTATCTTGATGAAATTTTAACTGTAGGTTACTAGGACTGAAAGTACGGCGGGGATTGCATATGGGCGAAATCGGCCCATGGGTTCGGATTCAGGACCTTTTAATCAATTTCAGGGCTAACGAACAAATATAAAAAATCACGATAACTCAAAAACTAATGACGCTTTCTTCATCAAATTTGTGCTGTAGGTTACTAGTAATGAAACTACTTTGGGAATTGCGTAAGGTTGGGATTGGACCATGGGTTCGAAACCTAGAACTTTTTGATCGAATTTAGGCCAAACGAGCATAATTCCGAAACCAATGAAGATAGTATCAGGGTGTCCCTTCCTATTTCCTAAGTGTCTTGTGAATTTGGGTCCCATTGGAGTAGTGGGTCGGGGACCAGCCACACATTTCCGAAGACCTTAAAGCATATCTTTAAAATTAATAAAGATAACAACTTGAAAAAATGTAGAAGCTTCCTATTTGCCACAAGGGTGTTCTTTACTATCTCTTGCGTGTTCCCCTAATTTAGGATCAATTGGAGTGGTGGTTCTGTCTGTACCCCTCTCAGACCTCCCAAGTTTTAAAGGCTTATAATCGAAATTACTAAAAATAGTTACTTAAAATTAGGATAGACCGTTCAAATTGTGTACAAGGGTTAACTAGTACTTTAAGTACAGCACTATATAAGGGCGAAATCAGCCCAACGGTTCGGATTCCGGAACTTTTAAACGGTGTCAGGACTAACGAACATATATAAAAAATCACGATAACTCAACAACTAATGAGGCGATCTTCATGAAATTTGTGCTGTAGGTTATTGGTAATGAAACTACGACGATGATTATGTACGGTGAGGACTGGACAATGGGTTCGGAATTTAGAACTTTTTGATCGAATTTAGGCCAAACGAGCATAATTCCGAAACCAATGAAGATAGAACCTCCAAATTTGGTATCAGGGTGTCCCTTCCTATTTCGTAAGTGTCTTTGAAATTTGGGCCCCATTGGAGTAGTGGGTCGGGGACCAGCCACTCAGTTCCGAGGACCTTAAAGCATATTTTCGAAATTAATATAAATAGTAACTTGAAACAAATGTAGAAGCTTAAAATTTGGCCCAGGGTGTTCTTTACTATTTCTTGCGTGTCCCCCTAATTGATCAATTGGACCCCCCAATTAAAACCCCCTCTTAGACCCCCCCAATGTGAAAAAGCTTATCATCGAAAATAATAAAACTAGTAACTTAAAATTAAGATAGAACGTTCCAATTGTGTACAAGGGTTAATTAGTATTGAAAGTATGACGGGACTGCATATGGACGAAATCGTACCATAATTTCGGGCTCTGAAACCCTTGAAAAGTTCAAGAACTAACAAACATATATCTTAAAAACCCAATAACTCAAAAAATAATGCCGGTATTTTGATGAAATTTAACCCTAGGTTACTAGTAATGAAAGTACCATGGGAATTGGTTGTGGTCGAGTTTAATTTCGAAGCCAAAGAATATATTTCCTATGTCCTATGTGTCTCTGAAATCTAGACTTAATTGTAGTTTTTCAGCTATGTTCAAAGGTACTTGCTGCAATTATGTAAAATTTATTTTTGTATTTAAATGAATTATATGAAAAGGTCTAAATTTGTAATTGTATTTTAGAAATACATTTATTGCATATTTTGCGTTTATAAGCTTTTCTATTAGGTATATAAACTAACCATTTAAAATAATTGCAATTTTTAAAAATTTGGATTATTAAATATATTATGCTTTGATTATCTTTTTATCACAAAATTTAGTAATTAGAATTTTTTTATTTTGTAATTGAATTTATTCCAAATATATTTTCATTTATTTCAAGTTTGTTTGTTTTTTAATATTTTTAAATAGAAAAATTAGTAAGAATTTGTAATATTTTTTAATAGATAGTGTAATTAGAAAATGTTTTTAGTATTATAAAGTTAATTTGGTTAGCTATGACTTACGATCAAATTAATAACAGCTTTTATGGTGTTAAAATGACTTATGGATATGTCCTTAAATTTGAACCAAATAGGTGTAGGGTATTTCTAAGTCGGTTGCACCGACTGACTGTTGCTTTACTTGTTTATATTCATTTACATTAATATTTAATTTGTTATCTTCCTCTTCTATTTTCCTTAATTATTAGTCCCCGATTTTTTGTTTGCTTATGCTTAATTTATTTTTAAATACTAGATATGATATACTAAAAGTTTTATGATTAACATTCAACTCCAAACTGAATTTTTCATTCGATTTTAAGCAATTAATGCATTTATTAATCTCCTCTTTTTCACATTCACTTGTTTTGTGTTTTTGATGGCACTTCAACCATGTTTCTTTATTCGTACATTCCGCAGCCCCATGGTTAAATCATTTACATTTATAAAATCTAGAGACTTTTATGGCATCAAAGATCTTGCAACTCTCCCATCCAATACATAATTTTTCGTTAGTTATTATTTTTGGAAATGATTCTTTATCCAGTTCTATAATTCCATTAAACAGTTGCTTGTTGTATTTTTTCACTGGGTATATCTTTAATACTTTAAGTCCACTCATTTGTATAAAAAAAATTTTGTTTTTTTTTTTATAATAAGTTTTTTATTATAATAAGCTACGTAAGGGTTGTCGATGTTAAACAATGTATTATATAATCAATAATAATCTATTACAATACAGATTATTTTAACATGGTTCTATATTTAAAATTTATGTTCATATATTGATTTGTTAAATTTGTGTGTAAAATTTACTAAATTGATATAAATATTCATATATCTTTTTAATTCATATTTAAATTTTATATCGATGTCTATGTCCAACAATTTTAGAATTAATTTCAATAAATAATATTATAAATAAAAAATTATTTACAATTAATTTAATATATATGTATGATTTAATTTTCAAATTAAAATTTCACTAAAATATTTTGTATTTCTATTTAAAGTTTGGATGATGGCAATCTTGGTGGTAATCCTAATCCTAAAAGTATAACCAGACACGGTTATAATTTTCCTGACCCCGCACCATCTTAACCATTAAAACTAAGTATGATTATGAAAATCCGGCTTATACTTTCGGCGATGTGTTAATAAAAAATGGAGTATAAATTTTGTTTTACGCAGTTATGCTTCGATTCTAATAGACACATACACAGAAAAAGAAAACTAAAATAATTGCTGAATTTTTATACCCGTATGACTATAAGTCAAAAGGGTATAATAAATTTGTCATTACGTTTGTGACGCAGAGAAGGAGGAGAGCAGATATAGACTCAAAGATATGAATCGGATCAGAATCGAAAAATAAATCGATTTAGCTATTTATGTCCATCCGTCCGTCCGTCTGTCCCCACGATAACTCAAAAAATAAAAGAGCTAGCATTTTGAAATTTTCACGCATTACGTTTCGGAAACTAAGTTTAATAATATTTTTTATTACAATACAATTACATTATTTAATTACGTTATTTATTTACAATAACAATTATACTATTTAATTTTTATTTTAAATTTTTGTTAAGTATTTACATTTTTATATATTATTAATATTATTGTCTATTTTTATTATACTAAAATTTTTTTATTTTTATTTTAATTTTGAATTTTATTTATGGTATTATTTTACATATTGTTATTTACATTCTTTTATGTTTTGATTTTATGTATGGTTTGGTAAGAAAAACATATACACTATTTGATTCCATATTTTAGATTTTGTTAGGATAATGATTAAACTTTTTAAAATCTATTATTGTCTATTTAAATTTCACTATATTTTTTTATTTTTAATTAAATTTAAAATTTTTTAATTTAAAATTTTATTTATGTTATTATTTTAATTTTGGTTTTTTTTATTTTTTAATTTTTGGGTATGTTTTGTTTAATATTTTGTTTAATAGCTTAGTGTAATGGCTAAGATTACTGCAAAATTTGGTTGGTCTATTGCCGAGGGTTCTAGTAGCTGCCATACAACTCCTTCTTTTATATGAACATTAAACTAAACTTAATGAATCTGGGTGTCTAAAAATTTACCAAAAGTACTTTAGTGTAATGGCCAAAGTTATTGCTAAATTTGGATGCTCTAGTGCCGACGGTTCGAGTAGCTGTAATACAACTTTTTCTTTTATATGAGCATTACACTACACCTAATGAAGCTGGGTGTCTAAAATTTTGCCAAAAATAGTTTAGTATAATGGCCAAAGTTACTGCAAAATTTGGGAAGTCTACTGATGAGGGTTCGAGTAACTGCCATACAACTCCTTCTTTTATATTAGCATTACACTACACCTAATAAAGCTATATGTTTGAAATTTTGCCAAATTAACAGTATGATATAATTTTTATATTACGATCATACGGGTATCCCAGAGTTGACACAGCCTACTCTACTACACTCTTCCTCTTTTTTAGTTAATTTTTTTTTTGTTAACTAAAATTTTAATTTAAGAAATATGACATTGTAACTTAATTCGTAAGCTTTATTATTTTTTTAATGTTGTATATAACTAATTGTTAAAATTTTGTAAAGTTTGAGTTAAACTAATAAATAAATAAATAAAATTATACTTGAAAAAAACAATTATCCAAATAAAATAATCAACAAAATAATCAAAAAACAAGTAAAGAAACAGTCAGTCGGTGCAACCGACTTAGAAATACCATACACCTATTTGGTTCAAATTTAAGGACATATCCATAAGTCATTTTAACACCATAAAAGCTGTTATTAATTTGATCGTAAGACATAGCTAACCAAATTAACTTTATAATACAAAAACATTTTTTAATTACACTATCTATTAAAAAATATTACAAATTCTTACTAATTTATCTATTTAAAAATATTAAAAAACAAACAAACTTGAAATAAATGAAAATATATTTATTCCAATTAAATTACAAAATGAAAAAATTCTAATTATTAAATTTTGTGATAAAAAGATAATCAAAGCATAATATTTTTAATAATCCAAATTTTTAAAAATTGCAATTATTTTAAATGGTTAGTTTATATACCTAATAGAAAAGCTTATAAACGCAAAATATGCAATAAATTTATTTCTAAAATACAATTAAAAATTGACACCTTTTCATATAATTCATTTAAATATAAAAATAAATTTTACATAAATGCAGCAAGTACCTTTGAACATAGCTGAACCACTACAATTAAGTCTAGATTTCAGAGACACATAGGACATAGGAAATATATTCTTTGGCTTTGAAATTAAACTCGACCACAACCAATTTCCATGGTACTTTCATTATTAGTAACCTAGAGTTTAAATTTCATCAAAATACCGGCATTATTTTTTGAGTTCTGGTGTTTTTAAGATATATGTTTGTTAGTCCTTGAACTTGTCAAGGATTCCAGAACCCAAAACAATGGTACGATTTCGCCCATATGCAGTCCCGTCATACTTTCAATACTAGTTAACCCTTGTACACAATTGGAACGTTCTATCTTAGTTTTAAGTTACTAGTTTTATTAATTTCGATGATAAGCTTTTACACATTGGGGGGTCTAAGAAAGGTCCTAAACCACCACTCCAATGGGACCCAAATTCCCAAGACACTTAGGAAATAGGAAGGGACACCCTGATACCAAATTTGGAGGTTATCTTCATTGGTTTCGGAATTATGCTCGTTTGGCCTAAATTCGATCAAAAAGATCTAAGTTCCGAACCCATGGTCCAATCCCGACCTTACGCAATCCCCGAAGTAGTTTTATTACTAGTAACCTACAGCACAAATTTGATGAAGATAGCGTTATTAGTTGTTGAGTTATCGTGATTTTTTATATATGTTCGTTAGCCCTTCGATCAATTAAAAGGTCCATAATCCAAACCAATGGGCCGATTTCGCCCATATGCAATCTCCGCCGTACTTTCAGTCCTAGTAACCAACAGTTAAAATTTCATCAAGATAGCTCCATTATTTTTTGAGTTATCGTGCCTACGGACGGACGGACGGACGGACAGACGGACGGACGGACATGGCTATATCGACTAAGGCGGTCACGCTGATCACAAATATATATACTTTTCCATATCTAGCTCGCTTCGTTTAGGTGGTTACAAACACCATACCAAAGTTAATATACCCCTTTACCTATTCTATAGGTGTAGGGTATAATAAGGTATTTTAAAATAGAACCAACACCTACCCAAAGAAATAATCCACAAATCACACTAGAAAACACCCAACAAATATACGGATCACTCCCATACATAAAAAACATATCCGACAAAATTCAAAGGGAAAATAGTAACATTAAAATAGCTTTAAAATCAACTAACATAATTAAAAGACATTACACAAGAACCAAATATACAAAATTTATATACAAAATTTACTGTCAATCCGGCAAAAAATATTTCGTACAAATTGGCAGAAGACTAGAAGACAGAATAAAAGAACACAAAAAATACATAGAACAAAACACTCCAAAATCCGGTCTCGCAGCCCACGCTCTGGAATCAAAACATTATTTCCTATTTGGCAACACCATAGTTCCATATAAACGAGTTATTACAAAAGACAATAACTGAAAAAAACGTGAGCTGAAAGAAAGCCTTACAATATACGAAAACAAAAAAGACGTCAATATCAAACAAGACACAGAAAACATGAAAAAAAACCTATTCCCAATTTTTAAAGAAAACATAACCACAATAAAATAATTTTTTCAAAATAATAAAAAACTACACCTCAAACCCCTTGAACAAAATAAAAAACTAAAAAAACGAGGAAGATTATAGCAGCCTTTGTCAACTTTCAAATACTCGTACATACCCAATATGATGTATAAAAATAAAATAAACCGTAATTTTTTTCTCTTAAAGTCATCCAAACATAAAAGAACGTACTACAAACTTTCGAAGATCAAAAATTACAAAATATAGTGAAATTTAAATAGACAATAATTGTTTTTAAAAAGTTTAATCATTAATCAATTTTTTTTTCGATTCTGATCCGATCCATACACTTGAGTCTATTTCTATCCCCTCCTTCTGTGCGTCACAAACGTAATGGCAAATTTATTATACCCTTTGACTATATAGTCATACGGGTATAAAAATATTTTTCCAGGAAGTAAGAATTTATAATTAAATATAACATGCCAGGTCGGTTCTATACTTGCACCATGAAACTCTCCAAGATCTTTTGGATGGCAAAAAAAAAAAGTAAAAGTAAATAAATCATGTAGTTGCACAGCACAATAAACAACATTACAAAATTTACTAATTCCTTTCTAGAAAGTATTAGGTTAGGTTACGAGTTTTAAAAACCATCCGCTTACAACATTTAGTTCAAATTAAAATTATTAAAAGAAGAATGGCCCATGGTTTCGGGTTCTGGACCTTTTAATTATTCTAAGAGCTAACGAACATATAAAAAATATAAGGATAACTCAAAAACTAATTTCTGCTGTAGGTTACTAGTAATGAGACTATGGCAGGGATTGCGTGAAAACGAGATTGGAAAATGGGTCCAGATCCTAGAAGAATTTAGGCCAAACAAGCTGAATTCCGAAACCAACGAAGATAGAACCTTCAAATTTGGTATCAGTGTGGTATCAAGGTGCATTAAATGTACTACAACTAAAAATCCTAAAAAAGAGTAATTATGGCATGCGTGTAAAATTTTAGTGAATTGGATAAAAAGTTTTAAATATGTAATTTTGTAATTGCATTTTACGAACCATTTATTTCAGGTTTGTTTGTTGTTTAATAATTTTAAATAGATAAATTAGTAAGAGTTTTTAATATTTTTGAATTGATAAAATAATTAGAAAATGTTTTTAATATTATAAAATTAATTTTGTTAGCAATGTCTTACGATTAAACTAATAAAACCTTTAATCGTTTTAAAATGACTTATGTACTTGCCATTAAATTGAAACCAAATAGGTGTAGGGTATTTCTTGGTCGGTTGCACCGACTGACTGTTTCTTTACTTGTTTTATTTTTAAATTAAAATGACTTCATAATTATATAAAATACAAAAAAACACATTAAGCACGGCATAGATCAATATTGGTTGGAAAATATCTGTCATTATAATTATTTTATTTTTTGGAGAGTTTAGATTCCATGATAATAAATTAATGTAATGTGAAAATAGTTTTATTTGTTTTATTTAGTGTGTAACCAATGTGATTTTTGTAAGTAAGTTTGTTGTCTAAAATTACTCCACGGTATTTTACACAGTCTTTCCAAATGATATCTACACCATTTAATTTAAAATTAGTACTAGGAATATAACAAGCTTTACGTTTTTTTGTAAAAAATGATGAATTTATTTTTTAGCATTTTTTGAAATTTTCCATTTATGGTGGCTAATATTTAAACAGACCTTTTTCAAGGTCTAAATTATATATTTACAAATCTTACCAGAAACGCAAACCGAAGTGTCATTATCAAAGATGGTTGTTTTAGTATGTACCGGTTTAGGAATATCTATCTTAATATATATGAAATATGATATATACTGCAGTACCGATCCTTGAGCAACACCTGCAGGTACAACCTTTATATTTGAACTATCTAGCATTTCAGTAAATATCCTGTTTTTTCTATTATGCACAAAACTCTAAATTATTTTAAACAGATATGTGTCGAATGCAGAATGAATATTAAAGAATATTATATTTACAGATAATTTGTTTATTAATTAATTAATCTAATTTTGAATTTATATATTGTTGAATGCTTATTTCTGGGTAGAGCGAATAAATCTAAAGCGAAAATGTTCTTCTGGTTATAAATTGTTACAATCTAAAAATTTAATCTCACATTTATTATTTTTTGAAAAATTTTACTAAATATGTTTAGCAAGCTAATATGCTTTTGCGATGGTCTATAACTTTTAGAATAGTCGACAGGCTTACTTGGCTTTATGGTTGGAATTATTTTGGCCTCGTTCCAGTTTTGAGGAAAACTTTCGTTTACTTTACTTTAGATTGTGTGCGTATATTGTAGAGCGTATATCTTCTGGGAGATGCCATAAAACTTCCTTACATCGATATGAATTTCTTCAAAACTTATTATACTATAGGAGGATGAAAATTGCATACAGTTAGTGATATAATAGAACATACTTTTTCAAAATGTTACGGCTGAATTTTCGGAGATTTGCCATACAACTTCTTTGCACCAACATGAATTTCTTCAAAACTTATTGTACTAGAAGGATGAAAATTACACACGGTAAGTTATATAATAGAACAAGGTTAAAATTAAAATTAAAGGTAAAGTAATAGGGTAAGTTATTTGTCAAAGTTGGACATTACTCGAACGAAATTTTAGGATGGGCAAATTTTTTTTTTTATTATTTTTTTTTATTTTTATGTGTTTTTTTATGCAAAAATTAAGGGGTAGGGTGGGTCAAATTTGTTCCTTATTATTTTACTCTTTAATATTTTTTTTTAATATAAAAGAATAAAGGAATTAATTATTGCTTTATTTTATATATCATAGTGGGTATGCACGGTGGGTATGCAAGTTCACAAGTGCAACTATAATCTTCCTTTTGGATATAGTTCTGATAGGAAAGTTAACATTTTTTATAAAAAAAGGATAATTCGGAATTTTATCTTGCAGCTGTAAAAGAAAAATATTGACCAATTTTTAAATTTCTTTCATAAACTAAGCTTTAAAGTAAAAACCTTCATTAAACGAGGAAGATTATAGTTCCCCTTGTCAACTTTTAGATACCCGTGCATACCCACTATGATATATACAATAAAATAAACCATTATTTATTTCCCTTTAGCTATTATATATATTACAAAAAAATTAAAAAAATTAAAATAGTTAAAAAACATTTAACTCATCATCCCATAATTTTAATTGCTTAAAAAAAATCCATAAAAAAAAACAAGCAAGAAACAAACAAAAAAAAAAACGCAAATCCTAAAAGTTGGCCCGAGTGATGTCCAACTTTGCAAACTAACTTGCCCTATTACTTTACCAGCCCAGTTTTAATTTTAACCTCGTAGCTTCATTAAATTCACAGTTATCGAATCGACAAGTTTGTATGGTAAGTTCCCAAGAATAAGGCCGTAACATTTTGAAACTTCATATAAGTGTTCGATGCATTATATAACTAACCGTGTGTAATTTTCATTCTCCTAGTGTAATTAGTTTTGAAGAAATTCATATTGGTGCAAGAAAGTTGTGTATGGCAGCACCCCGAAGAATTGGTAGCCCTTTTAGTTTTTGAGTTATCGTGCTGACACACGGACGGACGGACGGACGGACGGACGGTTAGACACACATAGTTAGATCGATTTACTTTTCGATACTGATCCGATACGTACCCTTGACACTACAAGGGTACGTATGATGCGTTACAAACCGAGTAGCAATTTTAATATACCCGATGCCATATATGTAGGCACAGGTATAAAAACTAAAACACATACACATGTACGTATGTATATAAAATATAGTCAAAGGGTATAATAAATTTGCCATTACGTCTGTGACGCAGAGAAGGAGGAGGCACGCACGATAACTCAAAAACTAAAGGAGCTAGGATCTTGAAATTTTCGCACATTCGTTTTTTTACAATAACCGTCATCGCTATTTAAATTCAGCCATTTTAATCCATTGGTTCGGGTAGCTTTCATACAACTTCTGTTTTTATATGAGTATTACTTTGTACCTATTGCAGCTGCGTGTCTGAAATTTTGCCAAAAGTAGTTTAGTTTTATGGCTGAAGTTTCTGCAAAATTTGGTTGGTCTACTGCAGTGGGTTCAAGTAGCTGCCATACAACTTCTTATTATATATAAGCATTACTTTACACTTAATGAAGCTAGGGGTCTGAAAATTTGCTAAAAATAGTTTGGTGTAATGGCTAAAGTTTCTGCAAAATTTGGTTGGTCTACTGCAGAGAGTTCGAGTAGCTGCCATACAACTCTAGGTGTCTGAAATTTGGCCAAAAATAGTTTAGTGTAATGGCCAAAGTTACAGCAAAATTTGGTTGGTCTACTGCAGAGGGTTCGAATAGCTGCCATACAACTCCTTCTTTTTTATGAGTATTCCACTACTCTTAATAAAGCTGTATGTTTGAAATTTTGCCAAAAGTAATTAACCGGATGATATAATATATGTGTTACGGTCATACGGGTATCCAAGATTTGGCACAGTCTACTTTACTACACTCTTCTTCGTTTTTTTTAGAATTTATTTTTTGTTATTTTGCTTAGCTTTTCATTGTTTTGTATAATTTTAATATAAGTTATAATTTTAAGAAACTTTTTGTAATGACCTTGTTTCGTTTGTAAAATAAAATAAAGTAAAATAAAAAAAAATAATATCTATTATTTAAAAATTTTAGAATTTTAGATAAAGAATAGATAATATTTAAATTTATATTTGTAAAAATCTGCAAAAAGAAAAGGGTCTTCACGTAAAAGTGCATCGAAGGAAAATAAAATCCAAAAATGCTCCATTACGTGAACGAACTAGTGCAAAATATACATTGCAAAGTAAAAAATTACAGATGACAGAAATGTTGATTGGTTTAGAGAAATGTTTATTGGTATCTTTCTATGAATGTTGATTGTTATATTTAAAAAAAATATTAATTATTTCCTATCTGTAATTTTCTATTTATTATTTAAATACAACAAATTTTGGTTTGAAAAAACAGAATTAAATATTAAATTGAAAAAAAAAAAAAAATAATCGAATTTAAAATGCCATATATGTCATACGAAATGTCAAATTAAATAAAACGAGGAAGAGTGTGGTAGAGTAGACTGTGTCAACTCTGGGATACCCGTATGACCGTTATATAAACATTATATCATTATTATTATAAACATTAAATACTTTTGGCAAAATTTCAAAAATAATATATAATACAATAGTATTACCGCATTTTGATTATTGTTCATCGATTTTATTAATCTGCAATATGGGACAAATAAATCGCTTACAAGTGCTTCAGAACAAAGCATTGAGAGCCGTACTAAAATGTAATAGATTCACTAGAAGTTCAGAGATGTTGTCAATTTTGAAATGGCTAAATGTGATGCAGAGATTAAAATTTAATATATTAGTTTTCGTATTTAAGATAAAAAACAACTTGCATCCTACATACCTAAGTATAATCTTCGCTTTGTTGGAGAAGGTCATTCATATAGTTTAAGAAATGTTGGTGATTTTAGACTTCCATTCTACAGAACTGCTCATGGTCAAAACAATTTAATGTATAAAGAATTGCAACTCTTCAATCAATTTCCATTGGAAGTAAAAAATATTAACAATTTGCAGAGATTTAAAACATCAATTAAATCAATAATAAGGACAAATAAAATTTAAATAAATAGTCCATGGACAATTAATATATTTAAAAATTTTTTATGAAATAAAAGAAAAATAATTTTATAAATTTTGTAAAATTGGAAATAGTTTATTAAATTTTAATTTAATTTACAAAGATGTTAAATAGTTTTAATAAACTAATAATGTAATAAATACAAATACAAATACAAAATATAAATACCAGCTTTATTAGGTGTAGTGTAATGCTCATATAAAAGAAGGAGTTGTATGGCAGCTACTCGAATCCTTCGCAGTAGAACAACCAAATTTTGTAGTAACTTTGGCCATTACACTAAACTATTTTTGGAAAAATTTCAGACACCCAATTTCAATAGGTGTAGAGTAATGCTCACATAAAAGAGTTGTATGGCAGCTACTCGAATCCTTTGCAGTAGAGCTACCAAATTTTGCAGTAACTTTGGCCATTACACTAAACTATTTTTAGCAAAATTTCAGACACCCAGCTTCATTAGGTGGAGAGTAATGCTCATATAAAATAAGAAGTTGTATGGCAGCTACTCGAACCCACTGCACCAGACCAACCAAATTTTGCAGAAACTTTGGCCTTTGGCACTTTACATACTCATAAAAAAGAAGGAGTTGTATGGCAGCTATTCGAACCCTCTGCAGTAGACCAACCAAATTTTGCTGTAACTTTGGCCATTACACTAAACTATTTTTGGCCAAATTTCAGACACCTAGAGTTGTATGGCAGCTACTCGAACTCTCTGCAGTAGACCAACCAAATTTTGCAGAAACTTTAGCCATTACACTAAACTATTTTTAGCAAAATTTCAGACACCCAGCTTCATTAGGTGGAGAGTAATGCTCATATAAAATAAGAAGTTGTATGGCAGCTACTCGAACCCACTGCACCAGACCAACCAAATTTTGCAGAAACTTTGGCCTTTGGCACTTTACATACTCATAAAAAAGAAGGAGTTGTATGGCAGCTATTCGAACCCTCTGCAGTAGACCAACTAAATTTTGCTGTAACTTTGGCCATTACACTAAACTATTTTTGGCTAAATTTCAGACACCTAGAGTTGTATGGCAGCTACTCGAACTCTCTGCAGTAGACCAACCAAATTTTGCAGAAACTTTGGCCTTTACACTAAACTACTTTTGGCAAAATTTCAGACACGCAGCTGTAATAGGTATAGAGTAATGCTCATATAAAACAAGAAGTTGTTCGGCAGCTACCGTGACCCATGGGCCAAAATGGCTGGATTTAAATAGCGATGACGGCTAAAGCAAAAAAACGAATGTGCGAAAATTTCAAGATCCTAGCTCCTTTAGTTTTTGAGTTTATAAAAAAAATTAAATAGAATTCAAACGATAGTTTTAGATTTTTGGATGAAATCTTATTATAAAGATAGGATTGTTAAATTGATAGTATTTAAATATCTTATTTTAAAAGTTTGGAAAAGAAATAGTAGCTATTTAAATTTATATTCTCAAATTTTAAAAAAATGTTAACATTGTAGCAATTTTGATCTTAATTAAGTAACCTTTTGGAATGCAGCATTCCTCCCAATGTTTCTGTAATTAATTTATTCCCTATTTTTATTTATTTAAAAATTTATTTCCTATTTTTATCTAATTAGCCGTAAAAACGGATATGTGAAAATTTCAAAATCCTGTCACCTGTACTTTTTGAGTTATCGGAGGGACGGACGGACATATAAAGCTGCATTATTGATTCTTAATCTTTTCGATTCTGATCCGATCCATATATTTCAGTCTGTAATACCCCTTCTTCTCTGCGACACAAGCGTAATGAAAAATTTTGTATACCCTTTTGACCTATAGTCATGCGGGTATAATTATTTTTAAAATGCAGAGAAAGCTTTTCCACATTCATAAAAATATTATAATGCACTGAATAAATAAACACGTGCAATACTTACAACAAAACATAGAAAAAAGATTTTGTGTTTATATATAATTGTATTCATTTTATTGTTAATACAATTGCAATTTAATTTGTTAATTCTATTCATGATTATTATATACATATTAAATTGTATATAATATATGTATTGTATTGTATTGTATAGCTGTTAATTCAAACATAACACAAAATTGTTCTTGTTTATTTGTACATATGCTGAGTTTGGATATTATATTCATAATAATCGTATTAATTTTTTGGACTGAAAATAAATTATTCACAACATATTCACATCACAACAAGTTAATGTTATTTAATTTTGGTTAGTAAGAGCATCAAAGTTTTTTTTTTATTACCAGCACCATTTGTTGAAAAGTTCTTGTGTTTATCTAGTGTTTAAGAGCATCAAAGTTTTTTTTTTATTACCAGCACTATTTGTTGAAAAGTTCTTGTGTTTATCTAGTATATTCATGTGTGTCAATCTGCTAGGGCAGTTTCTATTAGTTGAGTAATGCTGTCCATTACAATTTGCACATTTAATTTGTAAATTTTTGTTCGATAATTTTTCAGTTGAAAAAACAATAAATACAAAATATTTATAAGTTCCAATTTCCCACCCATGGACATACATTTGGCGATTATAACATTGAGTTAGTTTGTTGCTGGATATTATTTTGTATTCCTATCTGATTTTAGTGTCATTTATATTACAGAAGGTATTTTTCTAAATGTTCATTTTTCAAAAGATTTTGTAAAAATCTGTTATATAGTTTTACACTGCATTCTTTCCATCCCTTTTTACCTACGGCTAACCAAAAAATGTTAACAATACATAAATAAATAATAAATCAGAAGAATTTAAAACTTTTTTCTGTTCACACACAAATTACGGAGCTACAACACCTCAAATTCGGTCCTTTAAGTAAACTGTTATCACAAGAGCATTATTCCTAGTCCAACGAAGTTATAACCTCCGAATTTGGTGCACAAAATCAGAGTGCCCCTTCCTATTGCCTTAGTGCCTTCGAAAATTGGAATGGATTAGAGTAGTGGGTCGAGGACCATTAACATAGTTTCGAAGATAGTAACTTCAAACAAATGTAGAAGCTTCAAATTTGCACAAGGTTGTTCTTTACTATTTCCTACGTGTTCCCTTAATTTATGATCAATTGGATTGGTTGTTGAGGTAACTCTCTTACACATTCCAAGGTTTAAAGGCTTATCATGGAAATTAATAAAAATAGTAGCTTAAAATTAAGATAGAACGTTCCAATGCTTGTACGCACATTAACTAGTATTGAAAGTATAACTGGGACTGCATATGTGCGAAATCGTACCTTGGTTTCGGATTCTGGAACTTTTGAAAAGTTGAAGGGCCTACAAACATATATCTTAAGAACACCATAACTCAAAAACTAATTTCGCTATTTTGATGAAATTTAAATTTTAGGTTACTAGTAATGAAAGTCCCATGGAAATTGGTACCATTGGAAAGCGGTTTGCGTACCAACCCCCTATTCCAAAGACCTTAAAGCATATATTCGAAATTAATAAAAATAAAAATTAAAAAGTTGATACACTATTTCCTATTTCTGATCTTATTTAACACTTTTATATTTTTAAAAGGCTAAGAATTTTACTATAAAACATATTATGTTTATATTTTATAAATTCAAAACAGAATATTTTTTTAATAAACGACGAAATTTTTTTTGTTTTTAATTTTTATTATATCATATCTATATTTTATTGAATTATTACCATAGGTAATATATAATTAAGAAATTGTGTACAATACTTTAGTTGTAAAATTTATTTTTATATTTAAATGAATTATATGAAAAGTTCTAAATTTATCATTTTCTTTTAGAAATACATTTATTGCATATTTTGATTATTAAATTTTGTGATAAAAAGTTAATGAAAGCATTAATTTTTTAATTAACATTAAAAACCATCAAATCATGTAAACTTTTATATTTATATTATTTCAAATTAATATTTTTTTCGAATAACTTTTAGTTTAATTATATAAAACATTAAAAAATAAGTAAATTAAAAGAGAAAATTTAAAAATTATTTAAAATTGAAATAATTAATCAAGGATACTAAATCATTAAACAGTAAATGCACTACAACTAAAAATTCTAAAAAGAAGTAATTGCTGCATGTATGTAAAATTTTATTGAATTGGATAAAAAGTTTTAAATATGTAATTTTGTAATTGCATTTTATGAACCATTTATTTCAAATTTATTTCTTGTTTAATATTTTTAAATAGATAAATTATTAAGAGTTTTTCATATTTTTGAATTGATAAATAATTAGAAAATATTTTTAATATTATAAAGTTAATTTCCTTAGCGATATCTTACGATGAAACTAATAAAAATTTTTATCGTTTTAAAATGACTTATGGACTTCCCATTAAATTTGAACCAAATAGGTGTATGGTATTTCTAAGTCATTTGCACTGACTGACTGTTTCTTTACTTGTTTTTACATTTAAATGATTTATAAAATGTCGGCGATATAATGCCAGAAAAATAAAAATGTTATAACGCCAGAATTTATCTATTTGGTATCGTGTCATTTTTTCTGGTTTTTTATTTCTGATATTAATTCAATAAAATTATAGCTTTGGTAATTTTTTCAGGCGTTATAATATCTGTACAAGAAAAATAATTGGGAGGGTTTTAAGAGTTGGTTCCAAAATTAGGGTGTTCCGCTTTTTCCAGAGTATATATGTGGAATTCTAAATTATGGGAGATTTTAGGAATGGGTTTAAAGTCAGGGTTATATCCATTTTCAAGAATATAAATATATATTAAAAGAGGAAGAGTGTAGTAATTTAATTACTTTTGGCAAAATTTCAAACATTCAACTTTATTAGGTGTAGAGTAATGCTCATATAAAAGAGGAGTTGTAAGGCAGCTACTCGAACTCACTGCGGTAGACCAACCATATTTTGCAGAAACTTTGGCCTTTACACTAAAATATTTTTGGCAAAATTTCAGACACCCAGCTTTATTAGGTGTAGAGTGATGATCATATAAAATAAGAAGTGGTAGGGCAGGTACATAACGCGTGGACCAAAATAACTGGATTTCAATAGCGATGGCGACTATTGCATAAAAACGAATTTGTGAAAATTTCAAAATCCTACGGACGCACATACATATCAAAATCGATTTATTTTTCGATTCTGATCCTATATATACACTTGAGTCTTTATCTACCCCACTCCTTCTCTGCGTCACAAACGTAATGGCAAATTTGTTATACCCTTTGACCTGTAGTCATACGGGTAAAAACACTTATATAAATTTTCTGGAAAAGGCGGAATACCTAAATTTCGTAACCAACTCTAAAATTTCTCCTAATTATTTTTTTTGTGCAGGTATTTGAAAGATATATATGTCCATCTTGTGGACAAGAAGTTAGTGAAAATATCAAAGTTTTTCTGTAAAATTTTTTCAATAGTGTTTTGCTGAAACCAATTTTTTCTACGAAATGAAATAAATTTTCTAAATAATAAATTTCTGGCTTTAATTCATTTTTTTTATGCAAAAATACAATATAAAAAAATTATTGTTAATATGATGTATACTAGTATTTAAGGATGTATTGTCTCACTTTAATTGTGAAATACTTTTACATATAATCAAAGTATATTTTACTAATAAGTTTAAATGAGTCTCTAATAAAACTTTTACAAAAGGGACATAAAAATTCTGAATATTTTTCTTGAGTATTTTGATTATATCATGAACAAACAAGACAAAACCCGATAATAGGAGGGATAATAGGGAGGAACTAGATTATACATACAGATATTAAGTGTATGTTTATTCCCTATATTTTAGCCAGTTCCGCGATAACTCGGAGGCTGGCAATAACCCGGCGTGTAGATATTGGTTCTTTTAATGTTTAAAAAACCAAAAATGGATGGTAGATCTCTTGCATTTAAAAGTGTTTTAATATAAATCTAAATTGCTGAAATGAAAGACAGTTCTTCTTTTTGTTAGCATTAACCCACAATTTCTTTTTACTTAAATATTTTGACAATTTCCAAGTTGGACTCAATCCATTAATAGTTATAATCGGTATATTTATTAACTAATCATAAATTATTAAAATAACCCTCTTGGTAAATTTATCTAAATTAATTTAAATTTTATTAAACAGAAGGACAAATATGTATACACATTATGGATATTCACAGATGCTGAAAAAATGATATAAAAGTGTTATAAGTATTTGATAAAATCTTTATCAAGTTTGTTAAACAAAACTTAAACAAAATTGTTTAACATCTACTTAGTAGGTATCCTCAAGCTGAATACATTTTTGCAACATACACAATGTGTGCCATGTGCAGTTTAACAGATATTCACCTAACCTACCTATTATTAATATCTATGTAATATATGTTTTCAAAAATTTGCTGCGGAATTATTTGTCAAAAATAAAAAATACTTCAAATATTAGGTCTCAACATTCTTCAATTAATACTTTTACTTATGGGTTTATATATACATATGTATATGTTTTCATTTTTAAAGAAACTTGGTAGGTTTAAGTAATCTATGTATCTATTCAAATATTAAAATTTTATATGATAGTATTTCTTATGATAATTTCTATAATGAATAATAAAACGATATTCATAATATGTATACCTAGTCTTTTGTTTATTGTTAATATTTTGTTAATATTTTTTTTACATTAACACAAACATATGCTCATAATAATATGGCAATAATATGGTAGGAAATCTAATTAGAAATATTATTGTCATTAATTAAAATACTTTTTTTTTCTGCATAAAGCATAAAATTACGCACACGCATACTTTTCGTCGTTGGTTCAAATTCGGTTCAAGGTAAATTTTTTTATACCCTACACCTATAGAATAGGTAAAAGGGTATATTAACTTTGGTATGGTGTTTGTAACCACCTAAAGTAAGCGAGCTAGATATGGAAAAATATATATATTTGTGATCAGCGTGACCTCCTGAGTCGATATAGCCATGTCCGTCCGTCCGTAGGCACGATAACTCAAAAAATAATGGAGCTATCTTGATGAAATTTTAAGTGGAAGTTATTAGGACTGAAAGTACGGCGGGGATTGCATATGGGTGAAATCGGCCCATTGGTTCGGATTCTGAACCTTTTAATCGATCGAAGGGCTAACGATCATATATAAAAAATCACAATAACTCAACAACTAATGACGCTTTCTTCATCAAATTTGTGCTGTAAGTTACTAGTAATGAAACTACTTCGGGGATTGCGTAAGTTCGGGATTGGACCATGGGTTCGGAACCTAGAACTTTTTGATCGAATTTAGGCCAAACGAGCATAATTCCGAAATCAAAGAAGATAGAACCTCCAAATTTTGTATCAGGATGTCCCTTCCTATTCCCTTAATGTCTTTCAAATTTGGGCCCCATTGGAGTAGTGGGTCGGGTACCAGCCATACATTTCCGAAGACCTTAAAGCATATCTTTAAAATTAATAAAGATAACAACTTAAAAAAATGTAGAAGCTTGAAATTTGGCACAAGGGTGTTTTTTACTATCCCTTGCGTGTCCCCCTAATTTGAGATCAATTGGAGTGGTGGTTTAGTATCCCTCTTAGACCTCTTAAGTTTTAAAAGCTTATAATCGAAATTATTAAAAATAGAAACTTAAAATTAAGATAGAACGTTCAAATTGTGTACAAGGGTTAACTAGTGCTTAAAGATAAGCGTGGACTGCATAAGGGCGAAATCAGCCCAAGGGTTCGGATTCTGGACCTTTTAATCGGTTTCAGGGCTAACGAACATATATAAATAATCACGATAACTCAACAACTAATGACGCTATCTTCATGAAATTTGTGCTGTAGGTTATTGGTAATGAAACTACGGCGGCGATTGCGTACGGTGAGGATTGGACAATGGGTTCGGAACTTAGAATTTTTTGATCGAATTTAGGCCAACTAGCATAATTCCGAAACCAATGAAGATAGAACCTCCAAATTTGGTTTCAGAGTGTCGCTTTCGATTTCCTTAGTGTCCTTGAAATTTGAGCCCAATTGGAGTAGTGGGTTGAGGATCGGCCACACAATTCCAAAGACCTTAAAGCAAATTTTCGAAATTTATAAAGATAGTACCTTCAAACAAATTTAGAAGTTTCAAATTTGCCACATGGGTGCTCTTTACTATTTCCTGTGCGGTTCCTCTAATTTGGCATCAATCAGAGTAGTAGTTCAGTACCCCTCTTAGACCCCCCAAGGTTTAAAAGCTTATCATCGAAATTAATGAAAATAGTAACTTAAAATTAAGATAGAACGTTCCAGTTGTGTATAAGAGTTAACTAGTATTGAAACTATGACGGGGACTGCATGAGGCCAAACGAGCATAATTACAAAGCCAAAGAATATATTTCCTATTTCCTATGTGTCCCCGAAATTTAGACTTAATTGTAGTCGTGGTTCAGGTGCCTCCTAAGAAATCCCAAAATTAAAAAGCTTATCTTCAAAATTCATGAAGATAGAAACTTTAAATTTGATACACGAGGGTTCTTTTCCATTTTTATTTAACACTTTTATATTTTTAAAAGGCTAAAAATTTTACCATAAAACATATTTAGTATAATATTTTAAAAATTAAAAACCATAGGTGTATATAATTAAGACATCGTGTACAATACTTAAGCTATATTCAAAGGTACTTGCTGCATTTATGTAAAATTTATTGTCATATTTTAATGAACTATATGAAAAGTTCTAAATTTGTAATTACATTTTAGAAATACATTTATTGCATATTTTGCGTTTATAAGCTTTTCTAATAGGTACATAAACTAACAATTTAAAATAATTGCAATTTTGAAAAATTTTAATTATTAAATATATTATGCTTGGATTCGCTATTTATCACAAAATTTAATAATTCAAATTTTTCCACTTTAGTAATTGAATTTAAATAAATATATTTTCATTTATTTGAAGCTTTTTTGTTTTTTAATATATTTAAATAGATAAATTAGTAAGAATTTGTAAATAAATTAGAAAAGTAATTAGAAAATGTTTTTAGTATTATAAAGTTAATTTGGTCTTATGATCAAACTAATAAAAGCTTTTATGATTTTAAAATGACTTATGAACTTTCCATCCCATTAAATTTGAACCAATAGCTGTAGGCTATTTCTAAGTCGGCTGCACCGACTGACTGTTTGTTTACTTGTTTTGTTTCAAAAATGATCTATTTCTCACCAATTAAAGTTTTGTATACAATATTAAAAAAAAAGGTTGCTAAGCTATGTGTATAGTTCCACAACCTTTGTTTAGATTCAAATTGAAATATTTGATGCCAACGTTCTTAAAGTGCCTACTCAACATGCCTAATCTTAAACATATATATAAATATAGTATATATATATAAGTATACGTAAAATTGTATTAAATAAACGTTTATGAATTAAGTTTGCATTTTCAAAGTGAAGTATTTTAGTTTTTAAGTTTTCAAGAAACTATCCAAATAAATTAATTTTTTGTTATTATTTCTGTTGAATTTAAAAAAAAAAAAAGAATATATATTATTATATTTTATATATTGGCGAGGATCGAACTCAGATCTGTTTACACCCGAAGCCACTTCGCTAACGACTGCACCATACAATTCTTATGAATTTACGCTCAGATTTCTAATATTAATGTATCACTAACTTACGGAATGAAAATTAAACATCAAGTTAATATAAAACTATATAATAAATTATTATTAATATGCTTTAAACTAGTATTTTGGGATGTATTGTCTCATTTACAGTGAGTCTGAATGCCCTAATAATTTTGAACACTTATTAAAAAATAAGGTGTCACCCATAGTTGGTAGGATATCTGTCCTTCAATTTTAAGTGTGCCATTAAATCCTAAATTTCGTTTAGGGTAATGTGTCTCATCGACGGTAGGTTATATTCCCCAAACCATATTTGGGCAATATCTCCCTGCTCTGATGGTACATAATGGCCTAGGGCCACATGGCATGTCACCGTGAATTATATTAGTACCACATTTTAGCACTGTGATAGAATATTTTAAAATTCTTTTCTGTTTTAAACTTAAAATTCTTTTCTGTTTTTTGAAGATGTGTTTTAGTATGAAGTGAACTTAATGCAAGCCAACCACTGCATCTAAGCTGATATTAATGCAAAATACAAAAGAACAATGAAATATCACAACAATTTAACGAAGCCCAATTAACTATTCTCTGGAACAAGCATATCAATATAAAAAAGCAAGCACCTACACATCTGTAAAAAAATTAACTTCAACAATGCATCAATTCATTTTAAAAATTATAATATTTGTAACATAAATTATTGTCATAGTTTAAAATCTAATTTTCCTGCCAGATTAAATATTATTAGACACCTATCATCTTCTAAAAGCCACATGCATACTATCTCCCGAATAAATTTGATTAGTCACAAAGGTATAACTGACAACAAGTATGCAGAATTTGCTGCAAAATCCGCAAACAAATACCCACATTACACAAAGTCTTCTAAACTATTTCTAAAAACGATGAAAACTAAATGGGCAGATAATACACACGCCAGCCCAAATCAGTTAACCAAGAACGTTTAGCTATTCAACTTCCCACAACAACTTCAATCAAAATGAAACGATGCTTTGTCAAAATACATAAAAGACATAGAACAAAGTTAATTATATTTAAAATTAAAGTAAAATTAGCGAAGTAATAATTTTAAAGTAAAAAAAAAAATTAATAATTATTTAAAATAAAAATTTAATAACTAAAATGTATGAAAAACTATATTTTGGAAGTGAAAAACAATGGACAGAATAACTTGTGTCAAACAAGAATTTCGAAGCTTTTAAACACTTTTTACGAGATCATACCAATTTTTTAAAATTAAAAACATACGAAAATTTAATAAACATCCTAATATCAGAAAACCCTCATCTTATTGATACATAAAAAAAGCTCCTTCTAAACGAGGGTCTATACAGCCAAATGGGGAGTTAACCCAAACAAATGGCTGGTTATGTTGTACAATCATTTCTGAACAAGCAAAAATTGATATGATCCGAGAACAAATTAGTGCCAAGGGGAGCTCAAAAAGAAAAAAATATAAGACCTATGCTGTGCAGCAGCAGTTAAAAATTTTGGTTTTGATGATGCCTTTTTGGTTACCTATTTGAATTCCAAATAAATTCCAAATTTTGGTGGAATTCACAATTTAATTCCTAGAAACTAAAAAGAATATGAGGGGAATTGAGGTTCATTGAAACTCCAACATTATATATCGATAAAATAATCAGTATGAAACACTTAAGAATTACTTTGAGTTTAATTATATAAAAAATATAAAATAAGTAAATTAAAAGAATAAATTTAAAAATTATTTAAAATTGAAATAATTAATCAAGTGTACTAAGTCATTCAACAGTAAATGCACTACAGCTAAAAATCCTAAAAAGAAGTAATTGCTACCATGTGTGTAAAATTTTATTGAATTGGATAAAAAGTTTTAAATATGTAATTTTGTAATTGCATTTTACGAACCATTTATTTCAAGTTTATTTGTTGTTTCAAAATTTTAAATAGATAAATTAGTTAGAGTTTTTAACATTTTTGAATTGATAAAATAATTAGAAAATGTTTTTAATATTATAAAGTTAATTTCGCTAGCTATATCTTACGATGAAACTAATAAAAGTTTTTATCGTTTTAAAATGACTTATGGACTTCCCATTAAATTTGAACCAAATAGGTGTAGGGTATTTCTAAGTCATTTGCACTGACTGACTGTTTCTTTACTTGTTTTTATATTTAAATGATTTATAAAATGTTGGCGACATAATCCCAGAAAAATAAAAATGTTATAACGCCAGAATTTATCTATCTGGTGTCGTGTTATCTTTTCTGGTGTTATGTCGTTTTATTTCTGATATTAATTCAATAAAATTCTAGCTTTGAACTGGTTATTTTTTCTGGCGTTATAATATCTGTAGAAGAAAAATAATTGGGAGGGTTTTTAGAGTTGGTTTCAAAATTAGGGTATTCCGCTGTTTACAGAATATATATAAATGTTTATGTGGAATTCTGAATTATGAGAGATTTTAGGGATGGATTTAAAATCAGGGTTATATCCTTTTCAAGAACATAAATATATTGTTACGTTATCAATAGATCACCCCTCTGAACTAAACCACAATAATGTTATAAAAACACATGTTTCTCCATTCCAATAACCTCATACGAAATTTCGATGATAACGCATAATCATACTCGTGCCGTATAAATTTGCTTCATAAATTTTTTTTCTCTTTTTATAAATTTATTTTTTATTGTTTCTTTTAAAGTGTCATTTTGCATACAAAAAACCAAATGCACTTGTTATACTGTATTATTTAGAATAAGTAAAGGTCAGCAAATAAATAATTTTAAGATTGTGTAATAATAACTAATTAAAATAAGTACTTAAGAAATCGTATTCGAATATTAATTTTTTTTTATGTTTAACGTGTCATTTTTAGAAAATTAAAAATAAGTGAAAAAAAGAAACTTTTTGTAAAGTCAGTTCATTTTGACTATCAATAAAGAAAAGATAATTATTAAAATTTAGAAATTTTTAAATCAAGAAATATTTTTTGTTTTATTTTTTTTGGTCCGAAAATATTATTGGCGCAGTCGGTAGGATCCTAAAAAATAACAGGATCCAGTGATAAAGGACAAAGAAAAAAAAATTAATATTTCTTTCTATTTAGTGAAAATAAATTGATTAAGTGCCTAATTTTTTTAGTAATTAAAATTTCAAAAAAAAGTGAACTCATAAGAAATTCCAATTTCAGGAATTTTGAAAACAATAAAAGAAAACTGTGAACATAAGAAATTTTAATTTAAAATTTTGAAAATTCAACATTATTGAATAATTAATTAAACTTTAATTTATAAGTAATTAAAACTTAAAAATAAAGAAAAGAAATAAAAACTTTCTTCTAATATTTATAACTACCTATAATAAAACTTAAAATAATCAAAATTAATATTAAGAAAATAATATAAAACTTATAATTAAAATTAATATTAAAAAAATAAATTTTCTTATTAAAATAAAAAAAAAAAAAAAAAAAAATATAAGGAATTTTTTTTTAAAAAAAAGAGACAAACAGTTAAATCAAAAAGTTTAAATAAAATTAATAAAAGTTAAAATAAAAATTTTTTTAACTTTAAAATAAAATTAAATTAAAAGCGAAAGAAAAATTTTATGTTCCAAAGAGAGAGAAATCGTGCCATCAGAAGAGCTCGTACAACCAGCAACAAATTCTATAAGAAATTCAGCACCGATTCGGATTCAGAACCAGAGAGACAAACGAACAACTACAAAAACAACATGCCAGATCAACCACAGTTATTAACATTGGAAATAGATCCACTAAAATACATTGAACGTCTGCCCGAGTTCGATGGGAAAGGTAACGATTTAATTAATTTTTTAGATTTAGTAGAATTAATAATTCCTTCAGTTATTAAATATGATATAAGTAGTCAAAATATTTTGCTTAGTAGAATTAAAAGTAAGTTAGTTAATAAGGCTAGAGTAGTAATTGAGGTAAATAATAATGCGAAAATTTGGTCTGAAATACGGGAAGTTTTAATTAACAATTTCGGAGAAAAGAAAAGTGCCCTCCAAATTTACAACGAACTTAGAGATGTAACATTTACTTCTAACAGTGTAGATCTGTATAATAACATAAAAAATATTTTAAGGAGGCTAAATAACAAAATTAGAGAAGAACCCAATTCGAGTTTTAGTATTGCCGCCAATATTAAAACCGGATTGGAGATTTTTAAAGATAAGTTACCTGAACCAATGCGTTCCGTATTATTTAGTAGAAATCCTGAAACAATTGAAGTGGCAATGGATATTCTACATGAGGGAAACTACGCGTATTTTAATCCATTTGGGAACAATTCCAAAAATAAAAATAACTCTAACAATAATAGTAGGTTCAATTATGGTAACAACAAAAATAATAGTAAAATAAATCAAAATCAATATAGAAATAACGCTAATTACAATAAATCAAATAGTGCTAACTATAATAATTTTAATCGCAATAATAATTATAACCGCAATTATAATAGCAATAATAGTTATAACCAAAATACTAACCGAACTAACAATAATAATCATAATAGTAATAATTATAATGATAACAATAGTCGTGCTAATTATAACAATTTTAATAATAGTCATAGTAATAGTCAAAATACCAGAAGAAATGCAACAAATTCACAATCAGAACCGATGGATGTGGTTCCTCCAACGATTAATTCTAGAGTGAATACAGTACAAACGGTTGAAAATTTTCAATTAACAGCCTCGACCAAGAGTCCATTCCTTATATAACAATCCAATCAAAAGGAAGACCCTTAAAATTTGTTGTAGATACGGGTGCTTCCATGAGTATAATTAATACAAACATTTGCAATCCTATCTATGCTAGTAAAATAAAAGCCGCGAATATAAAAACTATCACTGATATCACCACTTGTGATACCCTGATAACGATTGAATCTTTCGTAGAATTCAATTCTGATATAAAAATAAGATTCTTAGAAATGAAATTTCATGATAAATTTGATGGCATTATAGGAAATAATATTTTACGTCCTCTTGAAGCCGAAATTAATTATAAAGAAAAATTTCTAAAATTAAAAACGGGAAGCATAATTCCACTTTTCTTCAATGAAAATGAAGAAAAGGAATACTCCATTCCAGTTCCGTTAAAGGAGCTAGAAGTATTTCAAAACGAAATATTTTTAGGAGAAAATGAAATCAGGTGTGATCATTTAGACACATCTACAAAATCAGAACTTTTGAATTTAATAAGAAAGTTCGAAAAAGCCTTTTACCACGAAGGTGATGATCTGTCATTTACTCATGCTATTAAACATCAAATTAAAACTGTGAATGAGCTTCCAATTTATACTAGAACATACCGTTATCCGGAAATACATCGCCAAGAAGTTAATGATCAAATAAAAGATATGTTAAAACAGGGAATTATTAGACATAGTGATTCACCATATTCGGCTCCAATATGGGTTGTCCCAAAAAAACAAGATGCGTCAGGCAAACAAAAGTGGCGCATTGTCATTGATTACAGAAAACTGAACAATGTCACGATTGACGATAAATATCCTATCCCTAATATGGATGATATCCTAGATAAGCTAGGCAGAGCTATGTATTTCACTACTCTGGACTTAGCGAAAGGTTATCACCAAATAGAAATAGCAGAAGATGACATTAAAAAGACCGCATTTAACACCAATAACGGTCACTTTGAATTCGTCAGGATGCCATTTGGACTTAAAAATGCTCCTGCAACGTTTCAAAGACTAATGAATTCTGTTTTAAGGGATTTTATAGGTAAAATATGCTATGTTTATTTAGACGACATAATAATTTTCAGTACTAGTAAAGAAGAGCACTTTGAAAATTTGAAAAGAATATTACAGAAATTGAAAGATGCTAACTTAAAGATTCAGTTAGATAAAAGTGAGTTCATGAAACAAGAAACCGAGTTCTTGGGCCATGTGGTTACAACCAAGGGAATCAAACCCAACCCAAACAAACTTGAAGCTATTAATAAGTTCCCAATCCCCAGAACTCAAAAACAAATAAAATCATTTTTGGGTTTAGTCGGTTATTATCGTAAATTTATTAGAGATTTTGCGAAAATAGCCAAACCTTTAACCACTTGCTTAAAAAAAAATAGACACATTAATATTTCTGACTTAGAATACAAAAATGCTTTTAACTCGTTAAAATTGTTAATTTCCACCGATCCTATTCTCGTTTATCCTGATTTTGAAAAAAAATTTATATTAACAACTGATGCAAGTAACTTCGCTCTTGGGGCTGTTCTCTCTCAAGACAATCATCCAATTTGCTACGCGTCAAGAACGCTTAATGAGCATGAATGCAGATATTCAACGATAGAAAAAGAATTATTGGGGATAGTATGGGCAGTGAAGTATTTTAGACCATACCTTTATGGTCGTAAATTCACAATTAGAACAGATCACAAACCCTTGCAATGGTTACATAACTTGAAAGAACCTAATTCAAAATTGCAAAGGTGGAAAATCAAGTTAGAAGAATTTAATTTTGACATAGAATATTTAAGTGGGCGCGAAAACAAAGTTGCAGATGCTCTTTCACGCGTTGAGATTCATTTAAACGAATCAAATTTAAATAGACTAAATTCGAATGATAATAATTCAAACAACATGGAAGTTGACGAAATACGATCAACTGATGCTACAATGCATTCAGCTGACGAAGACAATTCCGAATATATTCCTATATCAGAATCACCACTTAATTTCTACAAAACACAAATCATAATAGAAAAGGGTTCACAAGAACAATTGAAATTGTTTAAAATCCATCGTAGAACAAGAAAAATTTTCACACATCCCAATCCTAACGAAAAATTTTTTATTGAAGTTTTTAAAAATCATATTCCTAGTAAAGGAATAATAGGAATTATGATTGAAGATATTAATATTTACAGTTCTTTTCAAAATACATACCTAAAATATTTTTCAAAAAATAAACTAATAAAATTAAACAAATGCTCATTTTTACTTACTGACATTTTATATCATCTTGAAATAAAGGAACTTATTCTTGACCAGCACATAAAAACAAACCATAGAGGTATCAATGATGTTTATCGAAATTTAAAGAAAAGCTACTATTTTCCTAAATTAAAAAATGAAATTCAGAATGTTATAAATAATTGTCATATTTGTAACATCGCAAAGTATGAAAGACGTCCTTTAAATCTACCGTTAAAAATTACAGAAACCCCTGAAAAACCATTACAAGTAGTCCATATGGACATATGGTTTCACACAAAAGGAAATCCATACTTGACAATTATTGACAAGTTTTCAAAGCACGCCCAAATCATTCCCTTAAAATCTAGGAATTGGGTGGATTTGAAAAATGGATTTATGCAATATATAGCATCTTTCGGTAAACCTGTTAAAGTTGTAACCGACCAAGAGAAGGGCTTTAACAGCCTGAATTTCAAAAATTATTTAGAGACAGAAGGAATTGACGTTCATTTTACTACTCCCAATAATCATAGTAGTAATGCGGATATCGAAAGATTCCATAATACCTTGAATGAACACCTACGAATTTTGAACACGATCCAAAAAGAAGAAGGTCAAATTACGGACGAAGATCCCATTATCAAAAGCTTAAAAGTCTACAACGAAACTATTCACACCTCAACTGGCAAAAGGCCTATTGACTTTTTAAATGGTGTTATTTCTTTCGACCAATATCCTTATATCAAAGAATTTATTACAAAAATCAAAGAAAAATCTATCAGAAAACGTAATAAAGGAAAAACCAATGGTAAGCCTTCCAATTACCTTAAGTTAAATAGGGTTACAAAATTACAACCCTACCACAAGAAGGTGAAAATGATAGAAACAGGTCAAGACCATCATAAAATTAACAATGAAATCCTCCCTCGCTATAATAATCAATTTAAAAGAAAGTATAAATTTCAAAATTAACAAATTTCTCTTCTTTCATTTTTTTTTTCAGCAATTATCATTTTACTTCTCCTGCTATTTCCATATTCAGTCCTCTCAAAATCATCTATAGAAATTACAGAACTAAAATCCGGTAACGGATACATTTTGTTTCAAGAGCACGAGCTAAAAATAATTCATAATTATAGTAAAATTTTGCATATAATAGATTTGTCGAAGTATGAAGAAAGTATAAGTAAAATAGAACTTAACATAAACCAGTTGCAAGAAAAAACTAACATTCCAAATACACTTCTATACAATTTCAATCACTTGAAAGAAGAATTCAGTAGTATAATTCCTCACCATGTTACAAAACGAGGTTTAGTAAATTTGGTTGGTAACGGTCTTCGATTTCTCACTGGAGTCATGGACAATGATGAACGTGAAGAAATAGAAGAACATTTCAAAATAATAGAAAGCAATAATAAAAAAGCCATAGAAAATTTAAATGCTCAAATATCAATAAACAAAGAAATTTCAGATCAAGTCGAAGCAATTACTAAACATGTAAACTTAGTACAAAGAAATATAAGTGACACAATAAATAATTTTGATAAGCATATTAAAGAAATTGAAATTAAACTTAACCTTTTTATTATAAAAAATGAAATTAGTGAGAACATACAAATTTTAGTAAAACAAATTGAAAACATAAAAGAAATAATATTGTCAAGTAGATTAGAAATTTTAGCAAAAGATGTTCTTACAAAGGAAGAAATTGTAAATTATAATATAACCGTAGAAACTCTACCTTACATAAAAAATTCTGTATTGTTTAATGATTCTGTTATTGTATTTGTAATTTCAATACCAAATTTTGTCAAAGAAAATTGTTATAGGAACATAATTGTTAAAGTTCCAAATAAAGATAGTAATTTAGAATTAGATACTAATTTAAGTAAAGTTATAAATTGTAAACAAAATATTTTTGAAAATGTAGAAAAATATAACATATTAGAAAAAAACCTGATCCCAATTGAGGATCAATGTATTGCAAATTTAATGAAAACAAATCAAATGATTTGCCATTATAAGCAAAATCTTGCAATGGAGATAAAATCAATTTCAAGTAACATTGTGGTAACAAAAAATTTAAAAGAAACCTCTCTTTATAATAATTGTGGTCAAATTACCGACATAAAAATAAAAGAAAACAATTTAATAAAATTTTATAACTGTAAAATTTCTCTCGGAGCTTTTGATCAAAAAAATTCCGAAGAAGAATATCATCACCGAATTTCACCCTATGTAAATCGCAACATAACTGTAGCGAAAATTTCAAATCGATTTCATGTGGATGATTTGTATTACACACAAATCAATAACACAAAGCACATAGAGGAATTAAAATTCATTCACCACAAAAGTTGGTATACAAATCTAACATTGGACGTGATTACAGTTACAGCAATAATTATTATTTGCATTTTCCTTTTTATAAAGTTTAAATTTGCTCTACCCAAAATTCCAATACAATCAAGTGGGATTCGCCAGGAGTCGAATCTTAAGGGCGGAGGTGTTACGTTATCAATAGATCACCCCTCTGAACTAAACCACAATAATGTTATAAAAACACATGTTTCTCCATTCCAATAACCTCATACGAAATTTCGATGATAACGCATAATCATACTCGTGCCGTATAAATTTGCTTCATAAATTTTTTTTCTCTTTTTATAAATTTATTTTTTATTGTTTCTTTTAAAGTGTCATTTTGCATACAAAAAACCAAATGCACTTGTTATACTGTATTATTTAGAATAAGTAAAGGTCAGCAAATAAATAATTTTAAGATTGTGTAATAATAACTAATTAAAATAAGTACTTAAGAAATCGTATTCGAATATTAATTTTTTTTTATGTTTAACGTGTCATTTTTAGAAAATTAAAAATAAGTGAAAAAAAGAAACTTTTTGTAAAGTCAGTTCATTTTGACTATCAATAAAGAAAAGATAATTATTAAAATTTAGAAATTTTTAAATCAAGAAATATTTTTTGTTTTATTTTTTTTGGTCCGAAAATATTATTATATATTAAACGAGGAAGAGTGTAGTAGAGTAGACTGTGTCAACTCGGGTATGACCGTACCATAAACATTATATCATCCGTTTAATTACTTTTGGCAAAATTTCAAACATTCAACTTTATTAGGTGTAGAGTAATGCTCATATAAAAGAAGAGTTGTATGGCAGCTACTCGAACCCATTGCGTTAGACCAACCAAATTTTGCAGAAACTGCGGCCTTTACACTAAACTATTTTTTGCTAATAAAGCTGTATGTTTAAAATTTTGCCAAAAGTAATTAACCGGATGATATGCTATATATGTTACGGTCTTATGGGTATCGCAGAGTTGACACAGTTTACTCTAACACACTCTCCTCGTTTTATATATGTATTTAGTTGTAATAAGTTTTTATATTTAAATTCGACCAATTCCTATAAAAAGTGTTGCCCCAAAACTTAGCTAAATAAAATAAGACTAAATTAGTTTGTTTTCCTTTCCTTCATGATGGGTTATTATATAAAAAATAAAACAAATTTCAAATTGTAGTCAGCTCTTGCTGTAACAGCTAATGATAAATAGGTTCATCCATGCGGCGCGACAAGCCGGCCACTTCCGCTTTGCAAATTGGAAATGGTGTAAGTAAATAGTGCTGAGTTATCAGCAAATATGGATAATTGTATATAACGAAATCTTGGAATATCATAAGTAATGATTTTATATAAAATTGTTTCCAAATAATGAGGGCAGGAATCATGAAAGAATCATGTAATTTGTATTTACACAAAGTTTATATACAAATTACAAATACAAATATCTTTTAAATTATAATTTTATTTTTATTATTTTGTAAAAACTTTTGACATTATATTTAATAAACTTATTGGTCAATATTTTTGAGGAATATCAGAATCTTTGTTGGGTTTTAACAATCTCTGTTTTTTTCCAAAATTACACTAATTTCACTTTCTAATTTTACACAGCTATACAGAAGTATGTTAAAATAAAGGTAAAATAATTATGATCAAGATAGTATTCCAGAAGCTTTTGATCGAATTGAGGCAAAACGAGCATATTTCCCAAACCAACGAAGATAGAACCTTCAAATTTAAGACACATGTGTTTCTTCTTATATCCTTTGAGTCCATATTTTAGACCAATTGGTGTAGTGGTTCGAGTAGCACCCAGACAAAACACAAGTCTTTAAAGCAAATTGTGGAAATTAAAAAAACATAGTAATTTGAAATAAATATGGAAGATTTAAATTTGCTAAAGATGTTCTTTACTATTTTATTTGTGTACCCGAACTTTACACTCTATTGGAAGGTGTAAAAGCTTAACTTCGAAATTATTAATGATAGTAACTTAAAATGAAGATAGAACATTCAAATTTTGAATAAGAGTGTTTGTTATTTACTATTTCCTTTTTTGTCCTGACATTTAGGAAAAATTGCAGTGGTGGTTCAGGTAAGAGAGGTCCTCTTTAAGACCTAAGCAGATTTTTAAAAGCTTATCTTTAAAATTAATAAAGATAGAACCTTAAAATTTGGTTCAATGGTTTTTTTCTCATTTTCCTCATGTTTTTGAAATGTTGATCTAACAATCATATTATCTTGAAAAATGTGAAAGACAGAAACTTTAAATTTGATAGTAGGGTTTTCTGTTTAGTTTCCATTGCGTTTCTAACATAGGATTAATTAGAGTGGTGTTTAGATGCCTCCCACACTATTACAAAAACATTGCAAGCACATTTTTTTCTAATAAATAACGATAGAAACCTGAAATTTGGAACAAGAGTGTTCTTTCCAATTTGCTTTCTTATTTAATACTTTTATATTTTTAAAAGGCTAATTAACCTCTTAAATTTTAAATTTTAATATAAAACATATTATTTATTTTATTTTATAAATTCAAAACTATAATATTTTGTTAATTAACAACTAAAATTCTTTTTTTTTTTTTATTTTTATAACATCAGATAATTTATTGAATTATTACAATAAGTAATAATATAATTAAGAAATTGTGACTGATACTTAAATTCGTTTTCCTAATAAAAGTACGTACATGTATATAGAATTTATTTTTATATTTAAATAAATTACTTAAATAAAAATTTTTATAAATGTCATAATATCTTATATTGCATCTTTCACATTTTTAAATCTGTTAAATTAGTATATAATATACTAAACATTATATGATAAAAAGCTAATAAAAGCATTAATGTTTTTAGTTTTGAAATTTGAAACAAATTTACTTTTTTACGAGTTAATTTTACTTAAAAATTTCAACTTATATTAGTGTTACAGATAACAGTTAAAGTCTCATTTCTTATTTTATGATAAGAAATGTTGAACGCTAATGTTGTCAATAAGTATTACAATAATAATTAGAAGATATGTATAATTATGTAATAGCACTTAAACTGTGTTTATTAACTGCCTATTAACTACTTACTTGTTGCATGTATGTAAAATTTATTATTATATTTAAATGAATTATATAAAAAGTGCTAACTTTGTCATTGAATTTTAGAAATACATTTTTTGTATGATTTTTTATAGATTTATAAGCCTTTTTGATAGGTACATATACTAGGAATTTAAATTATATGGTAAAATAAAAGATGTGAAAAAATTAACCAATTCTAATCCCAATATTTCATTCTGAAATTAATCTTTAATCATAAATTGAATTATGTAAAAAACTAAAAAATAAGTTAATTACCAGAACAAAATTAAAAATTATTTAAAATTGAAAGAATTAAAGTACTAAATAATCAAAGGTACTAAATCATTCAACAGTTACTGCAGTATAGCAAAAATTAATAATCCTGAAGAAAAGTAAATGCTGCATGTGTGTAAAATTTGATTGAATTGTAGAAATAGTTTTGAATCTGTAATTTTTTAACAGCTTTTTATAAACATAGTTATTCCACGTTCTTTTATTTTTTAATATTTTTAATTAGATAAATTAATAATAATTTTCAATATTTTTTAATAGATAAATTAATTAGAAAATGTTTTAGAATTTAATAAATTTATTGAGAGTTTCTTGAAATTTTCTCATATTAGACTTTAAATTTTAATGTATATATAGTCACAACTTACATTCCTTATGCTCTAAATTATTTCGAGTTATATTCTTTTCTAGCAACAAACATTATAGTCATTTACATGAAAAAAATTTACTTTATTAAATCATCATTAAGACGTAGTTTCAAGATAAATTTTTATATCTTTAGACATAATTTCAAAATAATATAGTTTTATAATAAACCCAACGAAATATTTAAAAAAATTCTAATTTGTTTTGTTTGGACAAAATGTTTTGTATAATACTTTTAAATATTCAATGGTATACCTCTCCATGTTTTCTAGAAGATAACTAATATAGGTTTTGATACGTATTTAAAAAGGTTGGGTCGAAATAAAAGCCATTAAGATAAATGTAAATATGTATATTTGAATTAAGAATATACATACATTTAGATACATATATATATATATATATATATATATATATATATATATATATATTTATTTAAATACTTAAAACTGCATCATGAAAATCCAATAAAATTTTTTTAATATGAATTATAGACTCCTGACTTATATACTATATATTATATATATATATATATCTAATTTTTTTAGTTTTTTTTTTTTTTACTTGAATGATTTGGTAGTTATTATATTGTAATTATATATTCATAATAATGAAAATATACGTTTAGGAACTATGGAGGTAGATATAGAATAAAGATATATAGTAATATACCACATAATACTGATATCAAATAAATTATGTATAGGAATGCATATATATATAGATATATAAATTTATTTTTATATATACGTATGGGGTTTTGTATAAATTATTAAAAGAAGGATTCAGATAATATGCCGCCGACATTTCATGATCTTTAAAACGCGGCTGGAATGTAATGGTGCGTTCTTGGAATATAAATATAAAATAAAAAACGATTTTTGTAAAGAAGAAAAAGCAATAGAAGTTCAATTAGGTATATATAGTGACATAAGCTAATAATAACTATAAAAACGCATATGTATATGTGACACCATTATATTAAGCATTTTAAATTTAGTTTTCGAATGTTTCCAGTTTAACGAAAATTTTATTAGTCAAAGAGATTACTGCTAAAATTATTTAGAATATTTATTTCCAAATTTCTAACTAAATTTTAATAGTTCTGTATATATATAAATAATATAAAGTATACCTAAAATAAAATGCATATATAATGATTCTATACCTATAGGAGTGTTAAAAATAGTGTGTTGTAAACAAATCTTTGTATTAAATCTTTAATGTTTAACTGTACTTAATAATTGCACTTTGTAACTGTACTTACTTTACAACTTTACTATCAACTTTAGATTTAATTATCTAATACGACTAAAATCTATATTTTAAAAAATTACAAAATGTCCCTTATAAAAATTTCTAATTAAAAACGTAGACCAACTCTTGCATCGTTAACTTATTTCAATAGTTAAAAAATTTTTAAAACAAAAATGAAGTAATTTTGAATGTTTAACTTTAATCTTTTAGCCTAGAATAATGCAGTCAATGGCAAAGAACTTTATAGTTCAATTTATATCTAAAGACTTTATAAAAAATAAAATAAATTAAAAACTTGTTTCCTTTTATAAATGGAATGAAACGTTTTACATTATTATTAAAGAATTAAGTAACATTTTAATAATACCTAAAATGAATTTAAAAACAAGTTTATAACATAAAGAGAAACATTTCTCCATTTTTTTTTTTTTGGTTAAACCTTTTTTATTATTTCGAATTATTTTTTCTTATTGTGTTGTATCTTAGATCTATACTCATTAATAATGCAATGCAAACATATATTATAGGTATATATAACATATATATTTATATATATATACATATATATATACATATATACATATATATATATATATATATATAGATATATATATATATATATATATATATATATATATATATATATATATATATATTTGTATATAATATAAAATATAGAATTAAGGTTACTTATTTTAGGTTGATTTTCTTTGATTTTATTATTCTATTTTCTCAATAATAAAGAATAAAAAAAAGGTAATGTCGTTTATATTTTCGTTATTTAATATTGTGGGTAGTAATTAAATTATTTGATTTATCAAAAACATAAAATTCATGCTGAGTTAATTAAAAGTTTTGAAGGTGGAGGCATATAAAAGAAATGTAGGTATAAGAACAAGACCACTAGTATACTTTTTTAAATAAGTTTTAGGTATAACTGCGGAAATGATATGCCATTTAAATGAGCAACGATTAAAGAAACGATTTATTTTTTTTTAATGTTAAAGAAACTAAATTAAAATAAAAATTTTGTCCAAGAAGATACGACCGAGTCGCGCTGTGGTTAGAGGGCCGAACTTTCATTCGAAATGACTTCCAATCCCAATGGAAATAAAAAAAATTTTCTTGTTTATGACTCGCCTCAGCTACCTTGCCGTTGGGTTTAAATTAAAGGCTTAATCCATAATTAATAATTATATATCTTTAAAAAAAAAGTACATTAATGTAACAATTTAAACAAATGCATAATTTAATTGAATAATATACAAATACAAAACATTACAATACAAACAAAAATAGAAAAGTATCTATTGAAAATCTAAGACGTTTCTACATGTTTTAAGGCCAAGTACTATCTTACGTTTAAATTGTATGTGTAATTGAATAAGATCAATTCTAATAACATGAATGTAATAAGTCCCCCTGTTCCTACATTTATCTATGGTATAGACAGGCTTATTAGTTTAACAGTTTAAAAAACGAAATTTTAATATTATTATTAACTGAAGATAAGAAAATAAACATTTTATAACAAGAAAATAACATTTTATTTAATTTTTTTTATTATGTGCCACGGAAAATATATTTGAAATATATTTTAAAAAATAATTAAACTCTATTAGGTATAGGTATTTACCTATTCCATATTTTTTATAATTTTTCTTAAAAGGAAAATTAGAATTGATGTAAGTATCAAAAAAGGTTATTTTCATGGAAGAACTTTTTTCCTTACCCGTTACGAAGCTACATTGGAGGCTGTAGCCGTGGTAAATACTACATTAAAATTTTAAAACAAAATTATATTTTTAACCTGAAAACGCCAAACAATAAACGCCTCGAAATAGAGACAATATATGGCTCCTCCGTTTCTAATGTATCGATCAAAATATGGTAGATACAGACTCATAGACATGGATCAGATCAGGATTAAAAAATAAATTGGTCTATCTATATATGTCTAATGGTCCGTGCGTCAGAACGGTAACTCAAAAACTAACAGATTTAGAATTTGAAATTTACACAAAGCCATTTCTCTATTGATTCTCTATTGTTTTTCATTAAAATCGGTTAAATGCAAAATAGACCTGATTTTTCCAAATCTGCTATAACAAGTTCTTAATCCGATTACAGTCCTTCCGTAAGTTTACAATAACTTTTACACCTTTTGAAATAGAGAAAAGGAATTTTAACTACATGGAAGAACTGCTTTCTGAAGTCCCACAGAAATTAGTAAGAGTGGGTTAACAAAATTTTTTAGCACGCCCCTTGTTTAGGAGCTGTAAAGGCCTGAAAATTTGCAAAATCAGCAAAAGTACTTTGAATCTTATTTAACGAAACGTAGTCAGGAAGTGCGTATAAACAACACGATAAGTGAATCGAAAAATTGATAAAAGGTTTGTTTCAAGGTTCAATTCTGGGACCACTTTTTTTCAAAATTTAGATAAACAATCTTGCAAATATAAATTTGAAAGGCACAATTCAACTATATGAGGACAACGCTGTAGTTAAATATGCAAAAAGTGACGAGAATGAATTAAGAAATGTTACTAAATCAGAACTAAATTCTATTGAACTAAACGCTATTAAACTATGGCTTACAAAACACAAATTACTTCTAAATTCCAAGAAAACCAAATTCATGTTGTTCGAAAAAAGAAATTTCTCAGATATTAATTTTTACCCAAAGGCAAGTACAACTGAAGTTGCGGGAAAATTTTAATTATTTAGAACTTTTATTAGATAATAAAATGAAGTGGAATGCTCATAAAAAAAATTAAGCCCAATACTTTTATCATAAAACGACTTCGAAGGTATTTCTCTAAAGATGCACTTAAACAAATATACTTTAATTTGATTTATTTAAACACTTATGGAACAAAGCTTCAATGACTTTAATAAATAAATTAGGTATCATTCATAAAAAAATCAAAACTATCTACAATTAACCCCTACTTTATCCAACCACTAACTTGTACCATAATCAATATTTTAGATTTACAAAATGTATTTGATAGCATTTAAGATTACAAATAATAAAATTAAACACAATTTTTTGCTAAACAGAATTATCAACATACATAACTACAATACCAGAAACAAAACTAATTTTTCCTTATCACTTTTTAAAACAAGAACCAACACATAAATGCTTATATAATTATTTCAAACTATACAACGAACTTAATGAATTAAAGTTTATCGAAAACTTATATTCCTTCAGAAAAAGAATTAAGGAGTATGTCATTCGTCAATAATTTATTTAGTTAAAAATTCTCCACTTGGTATTCGGCTTTTGTTTTCTTATAATAAATGTAAATTCTCTACATAAAAGTAGTTAGATTAAATTAGATAAATTAGATTAATTGTAAAAAATTTAAACTGATATGAAATTATAATTGTTGTTTTATTTTATTTTTTATTTTCTTTGTAAATATCTTTAAGTATTTTGACACATATTAATTGAAAGTCTAAACTATGATCGAGACAAAAAAAAAATTTAATAACTCTTATATATAAATTGCAATAATTAATGTAATTGTAATTTTGTTCTATAGTTTTCTAGTATTAATCAAAAAACATAAGATTATTGTTTTAATATTTAAGAAATTTTTATAAGAAAAATAATGAAATGTTATTACAGAAAAAAACGTTAAAATTGAAGCTCCAACATTATATTTTTCACTTGTTAACCGGTTTACTTGAGGGTATTGGGATTATATTCTTAGTATTGATTTCACTATTATTCATAATAAATAATGAATTGGTGAAATAACTAAATTTTAATATTATCATTTATTTTTATATATATTTTTATATAAATAAATGATAAAATACTGAGTATGAAGCACCATATAATTTTGAAAATGTGCTCTTTTAAAAACCCTTGGTTTTTTTCATCACTTATTTTTTTATGGTGGTTGTAAAAAGATTTACGGAGTTCTCGTTTTCCAAAAGTTCAAGTTTCTAACTTAAGCTGTTTACAAATATAAAGGCTGAAAAATTTAGCGAAAATTAAATTTCGTATAACAGAAAATTAAAGTACCCTATATTTATTTTACTTATTAACAAATATTTTAGAAAAATAATTTAGAACGTGTTTACATTAATTTGGCTCAACTATTACTGGTTAAATGAAACAGTATCCAGAGAGTTTGGCTTTACAAATTTTCCAATTTTGATACACCGGACACAAAATATTTTACTTAAAATAATGATTGTTATACATTTGAAGATTTTGTAACACAAATAATTAATATTTAAACAAATGAGTAAGAGAATTTATATAACGAATATAATATAAATATTATATAATGCACTAAAATTATTTAAATATAATATCATCCAGTTAAAAACTTTTGACAATTTCAAATACACTTAATGGACTCTGAGTTGTGTATTTTAAAAAACTATAAGTTGATTGTATACCTTTGCTCTGAATCAACTATATATTTTATGCAAACGTAATCTAACTACTTTTGACAAAATTTTAGATGGTCATATTCAAAATAAAGTTGCATGGCAGATGCTCGAATGCAAGCAAATTTGGAAACACTAGCCGTACATAATAAATATTGCTGCTATTATCGAACCCATTGAACAAACGGGCTGAATTTTAAGACGGTTTTTATATAAAAACAAATTTAGACAAAAATTTTAAATTCTAGGTTCTGTAGTTTATGAATTATCATCCGGACAGAAAATCGGACGAACACGCATTCAGATCGACCAACTTTTCGATTCTAATCCGATCCATTCACTTCAATTTATATTTATTCTTCCTCCTAAAAAGTATCATGAATTTTGTATACTCTTAGTTCGTAGGGGTATAAAAAACCATTTTCGTACAGAAATTATAAGTCAATAAATAAATGCAAATTCTAAAAAACAAACATTTTCTATTTTTTAAAAAATTACACTGTTTCAGTGATAAAACTATGACAACATCGACTATGGCTTAAATTAAGAATGTTTTTATATCCATACACAGAAGGTAGAATTACCTTAACTTAATGAGTTACAAACTCGTTGAATTAGTTATGATATAGATATTAACATAATCTAGCATATTCAATTATTTATATATATTCTGAAAAAATGGCAATCCTGATATTGAATCCAACTTTAAAACCCCTTCTAATTCAGATTCTTGTATATATATATATATATATATATATATATATATATGTATATAAATATTCTGGAAAAAGCGTATAATTCTGATTTTGTAGCCAACTCATAGGTCCTGTTTAATTATATTTTAAAATACATATTTCAACAACAAAATTTTAAAACTATGGGTTTGCCACCTTCAAAGTCCCTCCAAACCGATTACCAACTCCCAACTCGATATTAGCTGGTAGTGCAAATCTAAGGTGCATCCTACTTACGTTTTTACATACATATTTCAACAAGAAATATCAAAATAAATGTATGAGAAATAAAGTATTATGTATTTTTTAATAAAATTGTTGTTTCAGTTTTGCATTTATGTTCTCTGGTGGGGCTTTTTATCAAACTATGCCATACTTATTATATACCGTTGGGAAAGAGTGTAAAGAGATCTTTCTAACGATATAATTTCGCGATTTTTTTTCTTTCAGTTACTCTACTTCGACCTTTTCTTTAAACGAAGCTAATTTTTCTCACCTTGAAAATTTTCCGAAAACTACACTTACTAATATTAATATAGACTCTAACATGGTATTTAATTACCAAAATTGATGATAATTATAATCCTGGAATTGATGGTATCCTTAACTTATTTTTAAAAAACTGCGCTGCCTCTTGGGCTGGCTCACATTCCACCATATTTAATTGCTCATTAGCTACTGGGGTTTTCCCAGCTATATGGAAAAGTGCTCTTATTAGACCTATTCATAAGAAAGACCATAAAAATGACATTACTAATTATCGGCCGATAGCAAAATTATACTCGATTCCAAGACTTTTTGAATTAATCGTTTTTGATTCTATTTATGATCACTGCGTCACCTTTTTATCGCCGTATCAACATGGCTTTGTGAAAATTAAAAAAACTAGGTTTTCCCTAATACTTTATAAATTCGATTTCCCCATATCTTTCAGATCGTTGCTATTCAATTCTACTTAGATCTATAATTTCGACCCCATTCTTGGCTCTCACTTGGGTTGCTCAGGGTAGTCATCTTGGCCCTTTATTTTTTATTATTTCGATTTATATATGCCGATGAAATGAAGATTTTTAAAAAAATTAAATGATTAGATGATTCGTTAGCTTTACAAGATGATTTAAACCGTTTTCGTAACTGGTGCATTAATAATAACCTTGTTCATAAAATAACTAAATGTCCTTTTATTTTTTTTACACATCGTTTAAATGCATTATCACATACTTATTCTTTTAATAACCAAACTATTCTATCTGTTTCTTTAATTAAAGATTTGGGAGTATTTTTTGATAGTAAACTATCACTTCAACCTCATTATACCTATATAATAAATAAAGCATAGAATTTTCTGGGTTTTATCAAGGATTGGGCAAGAGAATTTAAAGTTCCCTATGTTTTTAATTCTCTTTATACTTGCTTGGTAAGACCCAATTTGGCCAGTCAGGTATGGTATCCATTTTATAGAGTCCATGTTAATAGGATTAAATCTGTCCCAAAGAAATTTCTTAGATTTGCTTTTCGTCATCTGCCTTGGGAAGATCCGTTAAATCTTCCACCGTAAGAGCATCGGCTAAATTTATTAAATCTTAACATTCTCGAAAAACGTCGAGAAGTTGCCGATATAATATTTTTAACAGAACTACTTAAAGGCAATATTGTTTCTACGGAATTACTTGACAGGGTAGTTAGTTTCTAGATTAGGAACATGTTTTATCCCCAGTTTCATCGTACTAATTATGGTAAATTTGAACCTCTTAACAATATGATGGCTTTATGTAATAAATATAAACACATTATTAACCTTCAACTAACCAAATTTACTTTAAAGAAAGATTTATATTTGCATCGTTGAAATTTTGGGGGTATCTTTAGTTTATTATTTATTTTTGTTTATTTTTCATATTAAATTTATACTTAAATTTGTTTAATAATTTTGTTTATTGTTAAACCTTTACTTATTATTATTATGAAAAATGTTAATTAAATTGTTACTTTTTTAAACGTTTTTTAAATGATTTTTAATTGATTTTTCCTTTTTTTTTTTTGTATGATTGTTTAATATAAATTTTTTTTTTCATTAATTTGTATTGTAATATTTAATTTTTTTTTTATTTCACTTTCTTAGTTTTAAGTAATAATTGTAACGTGTTTGAGTTAAGCATGAGTCAAATAAAATAATAACAAGTATAGAGTGTTTTTGAAAATTTCACACTTTAGCTGTTTTTCTAAAAGTTAAAATTTTTTGTTTTTTAAATTTCCAATTCAAACTGCAATATCTCAAAAACGGTAGCACTGATTCAGATGAAACAAGATGTATATTAAAGCGATATCATGCGCTACCATAATGAAGAAAATGGTTCCAGTTTACAGTATCGCAGGAAAAATATAACGGTTTAATTAAAATATTAAAAAATGTTAGGAAACTTTTATAATGCATTTTTTGACCACTAGATGGTGGCATCGCCACTTAAAATTTATATAATCGGAAACTTTGGGATATAAAGTACCGTTATGTGATGACGTTACAAATCAATTATGCTTAACCCAATTTTTTTTAGAGAAGCTTTTATAAGAAGTCTTATTGTAAATAAAAACAAAGCTTCAGTTAATTCAATTGTTACTAAATTATTTAAAGCGATACCTATCTAAATATTAGAAATGATTTAATACAAATATTATTATTAAAAAATGCATTTATATGTAGTATAACAAAAATATAATTGTTTCTCATTTTTTTAATAAACATTAAAATTTAAGAATAAAAGAAATTTTTAAAACATATACTTTATGTTAATCTAGATCTAAACATTTATATACATATATATACATATATATGTTTTCATTCTGTTTTACAATAAAAAGTTGCAAAATATTTTACGCATCAAACTTAAAATAACATTCTGTATTAAACTCTTACATTCGAACTACTTTTTTTTACTTTTGAATCTGTTTTTCTTTTAAGGTACAATGAAAAAAAAAATTAATTTACTACATTGAGATGACTTCAATTGTCACAACAAAAACTAAAAATAATAAATAAGAACTAAGACTTCTCATTTCTTTTGTTATCTTTTTATCTGTTCTAAAATAAATAAACTAAAAATTATTTCGCCTTGACACCCTACACAAAATGCAATAAATTTTTGCATTGTCTTATAGCATATAAAATTGTGTATCGATATCAATTTTTTTTTTATTCTTCAAAAAAAGCTATCATGCCGAGCGAATCAATTGGTTTAGTATAGCCCGCTTTTATCAACTATAGAGGTACATATTTTACTTTATTTGGAAAATATAGTTTTACATTAATAAGTTTGTTTAGAAAATATTTAGTTAAATATTTACCCAAATTATGCCGACTCAATAGGTGTTGTTTTCCCTTTCGAATTTTCTTTTTCGGTATAGGTAATTGATTATATATCAGCAGGTAAGAAATGTTAAAAGGAAACTTTCTTCATTTAAAATTTTATTATATTGAATTTTTAGTTGTGTATATAATTTTTTATACCTTTTTAATTCTATATTTTTTTACTTGAGGTCGGTTAAATTATAATAATAAGTTATTTCTAAAGTTGTTCGGCTAGAAATAACTATATTGAGAAAACAAAAAAAAAAACAATACCGCTCTCAGACCGAGTTAACCACATTATTGGAACCTTGATTTTGATTCAACCTTAAAACTCCTCCTAATTTCTTTTCATACCATAATATGAAAGAAAAACTTTTAGTTTAATTGGAGTCCATATTGAAGAATAGAAGCAAATGATACAATGAAAAAAAAATAAAAAATATAATTTAGTTAATTCATCATTTCATTAATATAATAATGAATAATAATAAAATCTATACTTAGAATAGAATCCCAATGCAGTTAGGAAAACCTATTAACAAATATCGAAAAATAATGTTGGAGTTTTTAAATAATGTTCAAATTTAACGTTTAATTTGGAAATATTGTCAATACTAAGTAAGTTACTGATTTATAAAAATAGTAACTTATAACTTCTCATTCCTTGAGTGTGGAAGGATCAGAAATTTTTACTAAGCAAACCTATTGTTATTCGAGTACTCTAGGATTTAACCAAATTAAATTGATACTTCCAACAAAATTTTAATTTTTTCTTAGAATTTTATTATCTAAGCAAAAATGGTTAAAACTAAGAGATATTTTGTCCAATTTTAAGGACCTTTTTTAAAATTAAGAAAACTTGTTAAAATATAAATAAACGAAATTTGGGTGCACAAGAAAAACAAAATATCAATTATCGATCATTTACAGCTTCTAAATGAAGGGTATAGAATGGCTCAACGAGGCGCTGTAGTAAATACGAGCGACTCTGAGAACAGGGGTGCACAACCGGCCGCAAGACCTAGGTGTGAGAGGGACTCATTTTCCCTTTAAAACAACAACATCAGTTTCTAAACAGTGGGCGTCACAAAAATTTTTCTTAAATAGCACATAATAATTTGTAAGAATCTAATTGCTTCTAAATTTCTTTTGATCCGATTGCCAACAAATTTTTCAGGAATAATTCTGGGAGCTTTGATAGTGACATAGACCATGTCATGTTTTAGTATGCCAACCGGTTTTTATATGTCGAACCTAATCGGTTTGTCCGATTGACTTAAGACTTTGCACCAATTTTCCTGCAATTAAACGGGACGGGATTTATTGTATAAAGTGGACTTTCGGAATTATTGTATAAAGTGGTCTTCCAAAAAAATCTTTGTTTTCGTGTTGTATTCAATTTTTCAGGGTGATTGTGCAGTCGAAAAGAAAGACTGAAACAAATTTTTGGGAAGTCCGGTTTACCCGTTTGAACACTAGGGCGAAATGAAGGTTTTGTTTTTGTTGTCCTGTTTAAACGGTTTAATCAATTGAGTTAAAAATTTGCACAAGCACTGATCTTCGTTAAAGTTAATTTGGCTTTGATCCAATAACCCGTTTCGGCACAAAGGTTGAATAATGTTTCTTAAATTTTTGCTGTCCTGTATAAGAACGGTTTGATCAATCATGAGGATTCAAAAACTTTGCAAAAATTTGCTTTTGGATAATTATAAATTAAAGTAGCGCGTGGCAACCCTTTAGGCTATATATTTTTACAAAAGTAGCTGTGTTTTACCATTGATTGAAATTATTCTTAAAAGAACTCTTGTTATAAAAATTTAAATATAGAACTTTTTTGGACTTTGGCAGCTAAAGCTCCATAACAAGTGGGGCTACAAAAAAAAAGTTCTTTTTATTGGTATATGCTAAAAAGACAGAAATATAACAAAAGTATTTCGCGAAAAAATTTTATTTTATGTCCATGAACAGTGTGAATTAATATGTATATGTACACATAAATATTCAACAAAAACTGAAGATAAAAAAGCGTAGAAAGTCCTAAATCCAAATTAGATGATCTTCCTGCATAATGTGGTTTCTATTGTAAAGTGTCTTAAGTCTGTAAATATTTCTTGTAAAGTCTGGTTATTTTATATGGGAGCTCCGACCGATCCCGTGAACCGATTTGGTCATCTGCAAAGCCGTTCTTTTGGCTTAATTAAAAAAATTAATAATTCTTAATGTTTCAAAATTGAAACTAATTCTTTTTGAACGAAAAACATTTCATTATTAAAAATGAAAAAAAACTATATGACTTTGTTTCGCAGTTATATGCAAACTGAAGCAATAAAAGCAAAACATTTCGTTGCCTTTATGTTTTCATTCTAAAGCGAAATAAAGTCATTCGGATTTAATTGATATGGTTTTATTCCACGGTGTCATGCCTCCACGGATTTAAAAGTTACATAGCCTCAAAATAAAAAAATTGCTATTTTACTAAAAAACTTTTTATTTCTTAAAACCATGGAAATGAACTGAAAAGAATAACCCTAATTATTTTAAATTTGTAATTATCTACTTCCAATGCATCTTATTCACAATATGATTATAATTTAATAATTTATTATATTATTTGTTAAATGACTAACTATTTTAAAGTGTTTAGAATTTACATATTTAAACAATTAAATTCATAAATTTATCACTAAGACTCTAGATTAAAATAAGTGAAAAAAACCAAAGGCTTTTAAAAAAGCACTTTTTTAAAATTCGTATGATATAGTGGTATATACTTAAAATATAATACTAATAAAATTTTACGGTTCCAGAAATTAAAATTGTGATTTAATTAACAGCTGGGTGGCACAGTAGTTGAGTGCCGACCTTTCATGCGGAAGGGCCCGGGTTCGAATTCTAGTGAAAGTGAAAAAACTTTTCTGGTTTTCGACTCGACTCAGCTACCATTCGCCTTTGGGTTCAAATTAATGGCATAATCAATAATTAATAATTATAAATCTTTAATAAAAAATACTTTAATATAAAAATATAAACAAATGCAAAATATAAACAAATAATTCAATTAAATAATATAACTCGCAGATATAGAATACCATATAAGTAAAATATAAAATATTACAATATAAACAAAAAATAGAATTGTAAATATTGAAAATCTAAGACGTTTCTACATGTTATAAGGCCTAGTACTATCTCATGTTTAAATTGTATGTGGAATTCAATAAGACCAATTTTAATAATACGAATATAATATGACCCCCTGTTCCAACATGTACCTATGGTATAGACAGACTTATTAGCCTAACAGTTGAACAGTTAGCGCTTAAAAAAAAAAAAAAAAAAAAAAAAAATAGATTTCCACCAAAATTTTTAATTTTTCTTAGAATTTTATTATCTAACAAAAATGGTCTAAACTAAGAGGCACTCTCTTCAATTTTAAGGACCCTCTTTAAATTTACGAAAAACCATTAACACATGAAAAAAATAACAAACAATAACAAATTCTGAATTTCCCTTACAGCTTCCAAACAGGAGTCCTGACAAAAAAATTGCCTTAAACTAATACATACCTCGTAATGACTGTTCAAGTACAGGGTTTTTTTTCCAACTTTGGGTAATTGTATCTCCGTAAGCGATAAGGGTACAGAAAACAGTTCTTCTATGATATCTTTTTTTTGCAATAACTACCCGTAATTAAAATTTCTTCTCTTTATTGCAAGCGGTGTAAAAGTTTCGTAAACATACGGACAGATGGACAGAGTGAAAGTATATAAAGACACAATTTTTACAAATTTTTGAAAACGTGATAAAAAGCATAATTCTGTATATTTTTGAACAATAATGTTGTGAATTATGTTTAAATAAATACATAGTATGTACGAGTATATTAAAAAATTTTTTCCAAGAAAAAAAAACATCAATTACTATCATAAAATCATAAAACAATAATAATACCTATACACGTACATGTACATGTACAAATAATCTTTGAATCGGTAATTTTCCCGTTGGTACATATTTTAATTTTTTTTTTGTTAAATATTTTATTTATTTTATAATACTAACGAATATCCGGTGTGCGTTGCTACTTATTTTAATAGGCTTTTAAAATTTATGTTATTGAAAAAAATCAACAAAAAAATTGTATATGGTAATTTGTGGATATAGGTTAATGGAACTCGACTTCAACATTTTTTGAGACTTTCTTTCGGAGCCGATGTACTTCGCAAAGATATAATTCATTTCCAAAATGTTAATATAATTATTCTGCCGTTATGCGTTAACAAGTTCTAAATCTACTGATCATGATCCTTGATATATAGTTGATATCACCGGGTATTGTTATGTAAAAGTAATGATTTAAAATTTTATTTGACTATTACTCTAATATTATTAGTTAATTTACAAATATTTTATTAGTCTTTATTAAAATTTATTAGTGATACACTAATAATAATTAGTGTATATTAATACTGAAAAGCGGGTTTTTGTTTTATAAAACTATTATACCAGTAATTATTTGCCATTACACTAATAATATTAGTAAATTTTTGTTAGTTTAGAAAGAAATTAAACTCATATTAATCTAGGAAATTTTACAATATTTAAATTATTAAGACACAAGCTTTTTATTAATTTCTCGCAGCTTATTATACACTACACCTATGAAATAGGAAAAGGGTATATTAACTTTGGTATGGTGTTTGAAACTGGCTCAAGAAGCGAGCTAGATAGGGAAAAGTATATATACCAATTGGAGTAGTGGTTGAGATATCTCTCTTAGACCTCCCAAGGTTTAAAAGCTTATCATCGAAAATAGTAACTTAAAATTAAGATAGAAAGTTCCAATTGTGTACAAGGGTTAACTAGTATTGAAAGTGATGCATTTACAAAAACTTGTAAAAAATTTTTAAAAGAAAAGGAGATTCAACGTATTAAAGCAATTGAAAAAGTTGACATGAGAGAGGCCATTAAAAGATACAGAATTAGGAATCCAATTGAGTTTTCGGAAACTTTTGCGGGCATATTGATGAAATTTAAACTCTAGGTTACTAGTAATAAAAGTACCGCGAGGATTACTTATGGTCGAGTTAGGGCAATGGGTTCGGATTCTAAAAGTTTTTGATCGAATTGAGGCCAAACGAGAATAATTTCGAAACCAAAGTGTATAGAACCTTACAATTTGGCGCACAAGTGTTTTATTCTTATTTGCTATGTATCCGTAAAATTTTGGATGAATTAGAATAGTGGTTTGCGTACCATATAAATTAAAATCAATATATTTTTTTTAAAAACGATTAAAATTCTTTATATTAATTTATATTAAATCATATATTTTATTGAATTATTACTATAGGTAATACATAATTAAGAAATTGTTTACGATACTTAAATTGTGTTCAAAGGTACTTGCTGCATGAATGTAAAATTTATTTTTATATATTAATGAATTATATGAAAAGTTCTAAATTTGTCATTGTAATGTTGAAATACATTTAGTGCAAATTTTGCATTTATAAGCTTTTATAATAGGTACATATACTAAGAATTTAATTTCAATTTCGAAAAATTTGAATTATTAAATTTTGTGATAAAAAGTAAGTCAAAGCATTAATGTTGTTAATTTATATTAAAAACCATCAAATTATAAAAACCTTTATATATAATATATTATCACAAATTAATATTTGATTCGAATAAATTTGAGTTTAATGAAAATTAGCGATACAGATAACAGCAGCATTATAATTGTAATACTTATTTATAACGGAAGTGCTATAAATTCCTTATCATAAATATAAAAGATGAGAATTAACCAATTCTAATCGCAATATTGCAAATCTGAAATTAATCTTTTCCATACCTGTAACCTGGATCACGTCACATTTTAAGGAAAACTAAATAGGATTCCTATAAATCTATAAATAAGATCTAACCAGTATTATTCAAATTAAAATAATTAAAATATTCAAATTTGATTGTAATTAATATTAAACGAGGAAGAGTGTAGTAGAGTAGACTGTGTCAACTCTGGGATACCCGTATGACCGTAACATATACATTATATTACGGTCATACGATATTATATCATCCGGTCATACGATATTATATTATTACTTTTGGCAAAATTTCAAACATTCAGCTTTATTAGGTGTAGAGTAATACTCATATAAAAGAAGCAGTTGTATGGCAGCTACTCGAACCCTTTGCAGTAGACCAACTAAATTTTGCAGTAACTTTGGCCATTACACTAAACTATTTTTTGCAAAATTTCAGACACCCAGCTTCATCAGGTGTAGTGTAAAGCTCATATAAAAGAAGGAGTTGTATGGCAGCTACTCGAACCCTCTGCAGTAGACCAACCAAATTTTGCAGTAACTTTGGCCATTATACTAAACTATTTTTGGCAAAATTTCAGACACGCAGCTTCCATAGGTATAGAGTAATGCTCATATAAAATTAGAAGTTGTATGGCAGGTACTCGAACCCGTGGACCAAAATGGCTGGATTTAAATAGCGATTCCGGTTTTTGCTTAAAAACGAATTTGTGAAAATTTCATAATCCTAGCTCCTTTACCTTTTGAGTTATCGTGATGACGGACGGACGGACATACATAGCTAAATCGATTTATTTTTCGATTCTGATCCGATCCATACACTTGAGTCTATATCTACCCCCCCTCCTTCTCTGCGTCACAAACGTAATGGCAAATTTATTATACCCTTGGACTATATAGTCATACGGGTATAAAAATAAGTAAATTAAGCGAATACATTTAAAATTGAAATAACTAATCAATGGTACTAAATTATTCAACAGTAAATGCAGTACTTCTCCTGCAGAGAAGTAATTGCTGCATGTGTGTAAAATTTTATTGAATCGGATAAAAAGTTTTAAATATGTGATTTTGTAATAGCATTTCATCAATATGTACATTTGTTTCAAGTTTTTTCGTTTTTTAATATTTTCAAATAGATAAATTAGTAAGAATTTGTAATATTTTTAAATAGATAAAATAATTAGAAAATGTTTTTAGTATTATAAAGTTAATTTGGTTAGCTATGTCTTACGATCAAATTAATAGAAGCTTTTATGGTTTTAAAATGGCTTATGGATTTCTCATTAAATTTGAACCAAAAAGATGCAGGGTATTTCTAAGTCTCACTGTTTGTCTTCTTGTTTTAATATTGTTTTATTGTATGTTGTATTAAAAAAAAATTAAAATCGAATTATTTTTCCTTTTTCTATATAAAATATTAACCATTTACACTAACTAAAATTGTAATACATTTCTGTAAATGTATTTAAATATGTACCTTTCATTCCATTTAAATGTTTTATAAATAATAGGTAGGTACATATAATAAATAAAGAAAATATATAGCAATTTTTAATAATTATACAGAAAATCATTGAACAGTCAACTAAAAAGTATTGGCAAAGGTTATATAAAATATAATTTACTTTATATAAATACTTGAATAAATACTTTATATAATTTTGCTATTCTTGACAAGTCACACTAATAAGTTATTAGTGAAGTTTCATTAATTGCAAAAAAGCTTTATGACAAAAAAAAGTACATATATTACTCCATTAATTTTTCTGCTAATATGTATTAGCATAGACCATAGTATAAGTATACTTCAAAATTAATATTATATCTTATTTTTTAAATTTTGGAAAACGTCGAAAACATTAAGCCATCTGTAGGCACGCGTTTATAAGTATATTATAGGTTATAAGTATATATATATATATATGTGTGTATATATATTGAACTCAATTAGTATTATGTACAGTCCCTACTTCAATATGATTTTTACTCTATGATTTTTACTTTATATTCATTAGTTTTTAATTAAATTTATCTATTAACCAATAAACATTCAATTATTTAAGAAGATATATGTGCATGTATAAGAATAATTAGAAGAATATTTCTATAAAAGAGGAAATAGAGTAACCATAAAATTTTAACGTGTTGGTTGGTATCTGGTGTTGTTTGTGTTGACCGAGTGCAGAGCAGACTGCAAAAAGTAGCATTATTATAATAAAAAATTATAGTCATTAAAATGCTTAATCTTCTTGATATCCAATTGATATCAATTTAAACCAACATAAACATTGAACTCATGCTTGTTTATATCACATACATTACATATAAAACATAATTTACTTTAATTTAAAAGTTCCTAACCAGTTCTCTCTTATGCTAAAAGAAAGTTTTTGGTTTACAAATCACGTATCTAATAAAAATCATAAAGTAGGAATAAGAATAAAAAATACGTTACAATAAAACGAGACAAACATATATTCAATATGATTTAAAATTAGAAATAAATGAAACAAAAAAAGTCTTGAATTTAATTTACCAAAATTTGATATATAAAAAGTATGAAAAAAAATAACTCCGCCTACTCGAAATTTTCAAAACGTGTATGATATAATTTATATATAATAAGAGTATATAGGTATATTATCTATAATATAAATAGTACGGGGTAAATATTTAACATGAAAATAAAATTGTTATATACATAATTAATAAAAAAAAGTATATAAAAAGAGAGAAAAATGTTAAACACAATTTTAATAGGGTACGTATTATAATTTTGATCTTTATTAGCAAGTTTTTCTTCACTTATTTAAAATTTGGTGTTAATCAGCCATTAATGTAGATGTAGGTATAAATAAAATGGGGAGTGCACATAAGTGGTTAACGTATAGTGTTTTTTTTTTAAGTTTTTTTTATTTATTATTTTAAAAGATATCTGAAAATTGTTGTTTTCAACGAATTTGTTTTTACAGTTTTTTTTAATGCAGCGCACGTTAAAAGTTAGGACTTGCGTACATCTAAATTTTTAAATTTTTCATAACAAATATTATAAGATGCAAATGGTAGACAAAATTAATAAAATAAATTAATCAATTTAACGTAATTTCATAATATGACTACAATTCTAATTCTGTATGAATGGGTATATAATCTTACATATACATGGATGTTATTATTCTTTTATTTATAATTTAATATTAGACTTTAAATTAAGTGGTAAATTAAAAACTGCACACTTGACAATATAAAAATTAAGCAAACATATTAATTTTGAATATGCATTATGTTGTTATAAAAAAAAACTGTTACAAAGATCTTTATTAATTCCACATGTAATTTAAACAAAATTATTACATACATAAACATATAGTTTAAATAAAATTATTACATAATTGTTGTAAGTATATAGAGAATATTCGTGCTGGTAGGTACCTATTTATAGGTTTTTTATAAATTCAGTTTTAATCTACAAAATATAAACGCATTATGTTCTTCCACATTTTTTTTTAATTTTTATTTAGATCCTTTATTTTTTAAATTTTTTGAAAGAATAGATTAAACTTTTTCAGTTAGGTTTTGATTAAAAGTGAATATTATTAAAGTAAAATATCTTTCCGATCATTCTCAAAAATATTTTCGAATTATTTTTAACATTAATTCGATTTCGTTAGTGTTTTCTATAATATAATGTTTGTATTAATTAACTAGATTCTGACATGTTATGACAACAAAAATAACCGAATGTGCGAATTTAAGTTTAAGAATTTAAATAGTTTTTGCTTAAATTAATTTCTGGGATAGGCAATCACATTAGAAGACAAAAACTAGAACACTATTTTACCGTTTTTTAAATTGATAATTTTATGATCAATATTCAAAAACAAAAAAAAAAATTTATTTAATTACCTATACATATTTCTTATACAAAAAATTAGGAAATATTTTTTCTTTATTTAAATGTGAATATTTCTTTCTATATTATTTGTAAATATTTTGAATTGAATTTAGCATTATTTTGAAAACATTTTAAAAAAGTAAATATACAGCAACATACTCATTAAAAAATGATTTATTGAATATAAATATTGCTCTCCCCCTATTAAACGATTGAGTATTTTTAAACATTATAGTATTACATTTTAGCTCTAGTTCACTTTGACTACATATTATTACTGATAAGTTGCGAGCAAATCCAAACTTTTACTAATATTTATATTTTAAAACGATATTTTTTTGTTAATAATATAAATATTATTAATATTTTTTAAGCACAATCATAACGTAATTGACATAATTATATTAACCGACATAATTTAAAAAAGGTAATCGCCTATTTTTTAAGTGGAACATAATACAAAAACAAAAATTAAAAGAGTTCCAAAAAAGTTTTTTTTTTTTTTGATCTAGGAAAAACAAAATTTTTAAGAACGAATGGATTTTGCTACGATATCGTTTTTTTGCCATATTTTCATTATATGCTTGAAATTTGGAATGGATTAAGTTATGGATTCGGGTATCTCCCACATACCTCTCTAGATCTCATAAGCATATCTTCTAAATAAATAAAGATGAAAACTTCATATTTGATTAAAGAGTGTTTTGTTCTTCTTCTATTATATTACTAAAATTGGTGATTAATTGGGGTGGTTATTCTTGTTCCGTTCTTTAATTTTGAAAGAAATTGAAGTCGTAATAAGAAATTGATAAAAATCGAAACTTGAAATTAAGTACAAGAAAGTTTTGTCCAGTTTGACAAAGTCTTTTGACCTTAGACCCAACCAGCATTTAAAAGTCATGGACTTACTATTACTTGTTTTTATAATATTTTTTTAATTTTTGTGCGTACTATGCTAGGTAATAGAAAATAAATTATAAAAATGAATAATATTAATAAATAATTTGAAAAAGTTAAAAATAATGGATATACTTCCGGAGAGGGGTTGTGAGCTATCAAGATGACGTCATCACATAACGGTACTAAATATCTCAAAGTTTCCGAATATATATACTATTAGTGGCGATGGCGCCATCTAGTGGTCGAAAAATGAATTACAAACATTTATAAATCAGGATTGCCGCTTTTTCCAGAATATTTATATATGTGTTTGTATATAAAATATTAGAAGAAATTTTAGAGTTGAATTCTAAATCAGGATTTCCTCTTTTTCCAGACATATATGCATTTCATAATCCAAAATGTCTAATATAAATTGTAATAAATAAATTATTTATAGGTACAGTTATTAATTAAATAAGCAAGAATAATTTTTTTTTTTTGCTAATTTAAACTATATTTGTTTGCAATATTATGTATTAATAATATATAGAATATATTAATATAAAAATCTTTTAAGCTTTGTGATATTTACATTTTATATTACCAAGTTGATAAGTGTAAAACTGGCAAGAAATCGAAAGTAAGATCTTAATTTAATATCAAATCTATATTGTTTTTAAAAATATAATTAATTTCGACGCTTTCCTAAAACTGCAACATTATATATATAGCTGCGCGTTGCGACTCACTCACTCACATATTGACATATGTATAACTTTCGTACCTATGTTGATTTATTTTTTTTTACTTTCTCTTTATTGAAACAATTAAGTTAATTATTAAATTCAATTTCTCTAAATTGAAAGAGCAAGTAAGTGTGAAATTTAATTAAAAATAAAATTAAGAGACAGCCAATGCGTTGGATTTTGCCACAGAGTTCAATTAGTACGTATAAATAGTTCTTGTGAAGCAAAAATTTATTAGATTCCATCATATTAGTATTCTCTAATTCATCGATTTATTAGAATATCATAACTCATGAGGTATATTACCTACATACCTCCTTCCAATATATATTTTTAATGTACTCTTATTGAACAGTTATTTTTAAACATTTCTATTTTCAGCAATCAGATTTCATTTTTAAAATTGATGGTAGGTCTTTTGCATTTAAAAGTATTTTAATATATTATAGGCTTAAAAGTTTACAAGTATTAAAAAACTGTTCCTTATACCAGCAATTTACTGAAAAATTCAAACCTTGAAAAAAGGATTCTCAATAAAAAGCAGCCTATTATATATTAAAAACAAATTCTGACAAATGTTAAAATATATTAATGTTGAACTGTAAGTTTGCTAACTCATCTCTAAAATATGTATCAAAGATACAGCTACAGCTGCGAATTTTTAAAAATAAATTCAATTTTTTAACTTTCATAAGCCTGAAAGGAGGATTGACAAAAGTATTTGTGTAATACAACTGAAAAGGATTTTTTTAACATTTTATAAGACTCTCCCTAAAATATCAAGTTCCTAGTTGAAACCGTTTGGAAGATATAAGGGGTAAAAAACTTGCAATTTTTTACTTCAACTTAGGTAAATTTTGATGTCAATATCAAAAGCTTTGTATAAATACATTATCCTTAATTTATTATATCCTAGAACTAACTAAGTAAAAATTTCTAGTTTTTTTTTTTAACTATTTTTAGGCTTTCAGACTTTACTCTTAAAAATAAATAAAAATGTAGATTTTAAACCAATTTTAAATCATTTTTGTAAAGGTTTAAAGTATTTTTGTAAATAGGTGGTAAACGGTAAAAAATCTCGTGTTTTAAATTTTCCTAAAATATCTATATTTAATTCTGAATTCAAGAACTTAACATAATATTTAACACATTTTATAGAAACTTTAATTATATTAATAATATAATTTTAAGTATTTGATGGAATAACAATTATATATTATGTATTATTAATAATATGTATTTATCAAATATGAAATGAAACAATAAAAGCGATAAATCTTAAACGAGTACAATAAAGCAAAAAAAAAAAAATATGTATGTACACATTCTACATCAAAATATTTTCTGTGAATTGAATTATATAAATGGAAGTCTAGTTGAATTGCGCATGCCTTATTACTCCAGAGATTGCGAATGTGAACCCAAAACAGATTTTAGTTTTTTAATTTAATTTTTCAAAGAAAATTAAAAAGAAAACTATTTGCTTTATTAATTTCCTATATGTTTATTAATATCAAAAGCAAAGCGGCCTTACTATCTAAATATTTTTTTGAGAGATATGCATTTTAAATTTAAATTTTATTTTTTTCATTATTGTTTTGACTTCGGATACGAGAATATAGATAATATTTAGTTTTTCAACTTTTTAGCACGTGTTTTTTTTGGTGATAATTTTAAAGAATGAGGGTTAACCTGTTTGGCTTTTTTAAAGATTTATAAATGAAAACTTAATTGTAGCTAAGGCTACTTGGGATGTATAGGTTGGTAACTTTACACTTATCTAAAAAAGAACAAAAATCAAAACAATTGAGAATTAGGCCATCAAATATTAAAAAAATTTGAAAATATTTGAGTTCGTTTAAATATTTTAAAGATTCCTGCTCACTCACTCAACTTGAAATTTGTGACGCAGGTTTAAAATTATCTAAACCTAAAAGTAAAATCTCCTGCCAAAATCTAAATTTCAGATATTATAGGTTTACTTAGAATTTTGCATGCAATTAAAGAAGGAATTTTAACACTGTTGTGTGTGGATTTATTGCGAGATAACTCGAAAGCAATTTGAAATAGAGAGTTAATAATAAGCATAGGCCAATTTGATCTAGATTAAAGTTTTGTTCAAATTTGACTCATGCTGGTTGACCTGTATTTCTAAAACTCTTAGACCGGGTGCATTAGACCTTTGATTTTTTAATATTAAAATTTTTGAAAAAGCATTTAAAAAAACCGCTTTAGTTTTTAAATGTAACACATGTAAATTTGATTAATTCCATCTGATCCTTTCTGTAGAATAAACTGAATGGAAATGCTGAATGAACTTTTTGCATATTTTGGGTTTATATAAGACATCATGTATTGATATATGAAAAAGCTCTTTCACGTTTTTTTCGAATTACTACTATAAGTGTTTGTAATATATAAAAAAGAAAATTTGTTTTTTTGTTTGTCTAGGATTCACGTGAAAACCACTGGGGTGATTTTCATCAAATTTTAGAGGAATAGTTCTGAGAGCCCGGGAGTGACACAGGCTATGTCACATTTTTATAAGTCAACAGGTTGCAGCTCCAGAGCCGTTTTAAGCTTTTTCGTTTTTTTGATGTCGAATCATTAAAATGATTGGCAAAACTTCCGGAAAGGGGTTGTGAGCTATCAAGATGACGTCATCACATAACGGTACTAAATATCTCAAAGTTTCCGAATATATATACCATTAGTGGCGATGGCGCCATCTAGTGGTCGAAAAATGCATTACAAAATGTTCCTAAGATTTTGTAGCATTTTTATTAAAATGTTATATTTTTCCTGTAAGACAATAAACTGAAACCAACATCTTACAATATTGTAGGGCATGATATTGTCTTTCATAAACATCTTGTTTCATCTGGATCGGTGCTACCATTTTTGAGACATTGCAATTTAAAGTGAAAATTTAAAAAAAAAAAAAAAAAAAATCAAACTTTCAAAAAAACTACTATAACTGTGAAATTTTCAAAAACACCCTGTATTATTATTATACCATTAGGAAGGTCTCTTAAAACTCTTTCCAACGATATATAATAAGTATGGCATATGTTGACAAATAGCCCCACCAGAGAACATAAATGCAAAAATGACGCAACAATTTTATCAAAAAATACATTTTCATATCTTATTTCTCATAAATTTATTTTGCCTTTTTGGCAAATTTAAAAATGTAAGAATGCATTTTAGGTTTGGATACAATATTGAGTTTGGTTCTGACAATTTGTTTTGAGGGATTTTGGAGGTGACAACCTCAAAGTTTTAAAATTTTTTTTATTTAAATATGTATGTAAAAATATAATTAGAAAGGCCCTTAGGCTACAAAATCAGAAGTAATTTTATTTGTGAAAATAGAAGCAATTTAATTTTCCAAACTTTTTTATTTAAATAGTTAGGAAAGAGTTTTAGAGTTGGTTTCAAAAGCAGGGTTTTACGCTTTTTCCAGAATATTTATATATGTGTATATGTAAGATTCTCAATTAGGAGGGATTTTAGAGTTGGATTCAAAACCAGGATTGCCCCCTCTTCCAGAATATTTATATTTATTAATTAGGGTTGATTATTTTTTGTATGAAATAGGTATGCCGAATTCTCATACCATTCTTTTCATTATAGTGTTGGATTCAAAATCTAGTTTCAATAATTGAGTTAGCGGGGGTTCGGGGGCGGCAGCCCCCCTAATGAAAATATAATATTATTTAACATGTTTTATTACAGTGTATTAAAAAAATTAGAAACTTATTAATTTTTTTAATGAATTAGGTATCCGAATTCTTATACCATTCTTTTCATTTTAGTGTTGGATTCAAAATCTAGCTTCAATAATTGAGTTAGCGGGGGTTCGGGGGCGGCAGTCCCCGTAATGAAAATATAATATTATTTAACATGTTTTATTACAGTGTATTAAAAAAATTAGAAACTTATTAATTTTTTTAATGAATTAGGCATCCGAATTCTTATACCATTCTTTTCATTTTAGTGTTGGATTCAAAATCTAGCTTCAATAATTGAGTTAGCGGGGGTTCGGGGGCAGCAGCCCCCGTAATGAAAATATAATATTATTTAACATGTTTTATTACAGTGTATTAAAAAAATTAGAAACTTATTAATTTTTTTAATGAATTAGGTATCCGAATTCTTATACCATTCTTTTTATTTTAGTGTTGGATTCAAAATCTAGCTTCAATAATTGAGTTAGCGGGGGTTCGGGGGCGGCAGCCCCCGTAATGAAAATATAATATTATTTAACATGTTTTATTACAGTGTATTAAAAAAATTAGAAACTTATTAATTTTTTTAATGAATTAGGCATCCGAATTCTTATACCATTCTTTTCATTTTAGTGTTGGATTCAAAATCTAGCTTCAATAATTGAGTTAGCGGGGGTTCGGGGGCGGCAGCCCCCTTAATGAAAATATAATATTATATAACATGTTTTATTACAGTGTATTAAAAAAAATTAGGAACTTATTAATTTTTTGAATGAATTAGGTATCCGAATTCTTATACCATTCTTTTCATTTTAGTGTTAGAATTTGTATCAATTTTACTATATGGCTTTATTTCGTAAAATTTTAGAAAATGATATGGCTTTATTTCGCATTCAAATGCGAACAACCTGTTCGCCCAACCAACGAAAGAGCCCAACGAAAGGGCTAAATAAAACGTTATAGAGGTTGTTGGAACAGTATAAGCGTAATTTTATATCCAACTCAAAACCCTGTCAATCTTCAAAATCTTAGTATATAAATATTCTGGAAAAAGCGTATAATTCTGACTTTATAACCAACTCTAAGGTCCTTTCTAATTATACTTTACATACATATAAATACCTCAAAAATCTTCTAAACAAAACCCAACTCAATATTGTATCAAACTATAAAGTACATTCTTAAATTTTAAAATAAATATTTCAAATGGAAAACAAAAAGGCAAAATAAATTTATGACAAATAAAGTATGAAAATGTATTTTTTAATAAAATTGTTGCGTTATTTTTGCATTTATGTTCTCTGGTGGGGCTATTTGTCAACATATGCCATACTTATTATATACCGTTGGAAAGAGTTTTAAGAGACCTTTATAATGGTATAATAATAATACAGGGTGTTTTTGAAAATTTCACAGTTATAGTAGGTTTTTTGAAAGTTTGATTTTTTTTTTTTTTTTTTTTTAAATTTTCACTTTAAATTGCAATATCTCAAAAATGGTAGCACCGATCCAGATGAAACAAGATGTTTATGAAAGACAATATCATGCCCTACAATATTGTAAGATGTTGGTTCCAGTTTATGGACTAACAGGAAAAATATAACATTTTAATAAAAATGCTACAAAATCTTAGGAACATTTTGTAATGCATTTTTCGACCACTAGATGGCGCCATCGCCACTAATGGTATATATATTCAAAAAATTTGAGATATTTAGTACCGTTATGTGATGACGTCATCTTGATAGCTCACAACCCCTTTCCGGAAGTTTCACCAAATGATTAAATGAATTTTATTGAAAATTTTGTACCTGCATTAACCCCCTCGTTTATTTGGTTTTGATTTGTGCAAAACGCGTAAACAGATCAATTACGCGTTTTGCACAAAGATTCAATGAAATTTTCCAAATTTTTGGTATTATACAAGTTAACCTTTATTTCAAAAGCTCACTTAATTAATAAGAGTATTTTTTTTTGTTCTCCTCAAATAGCGCAAAAGCTAAATGAGATAATATTAATAATAATAAAAATAAAGCTGCTAATAAAGAATCTGAATAATAATATCCTTGTTTTGCAAACTGTTTTTTAAAGTTTTTGTTTCACAATCGGTTAAAAGAACTCGACAAAACTTTTTTTTAAACATTCCCCTAATTCAAAGAAGTTTTACCTACTTTAAAAAATTGGACGGAATTTACTTACAAATTTTTTTTTTTTTTTTGAAAAATCGTAGGAATGATAAGTATTTACATGTACACATACAAAATTTAAAGTCAATTCGTCAAACCGTTTCTGCTTAAGAGTAAAGTAACGAAAAAATCTGTAAAAAGCTGCTGTGCGGCAATGGATAAACGGAACTAAACAAATCTGTTTTTGAGACTTTGACCAAGTAATATTTCGAAAAATTGGATTTAATATTCTTCCAAAAATTTTTTTTGGACAATTATCGGGCGGCAAAGGTTAACAAATTCCAAGTCTATTAATAGAGTGAACTCCATTTTCAAAGAGGAACACATGAACAAAATTTGAAGTGAATCGGTTAAACCATTTCTAATTTATAACAAAATAACGAAAAAAGCTATAAGAAGCTGTTGGGCCGCAATGGGTTATCGGAACTCCATAAATATTTTTTTGAGGCTTTCTTTTTAAAAAAAGCATTATTTCGAAAAATTGGTCGAAACTGGTTTTTTTACAATTTGCACGCTCCCCTGCAACGCCGGGTAAATCTGCTTGTTAAATATGTTATCGTTAATTAAATAATTTATAAAATTTCCGAAATATTATTCGATTTATGCCGAGTTTGTTATAGACTGAAGAGTACAATAAAGTATAATAAATACTTTTCTTAAATAATGATATATTTTTTAATATTTAATTATAAAAAAATACTTAAATAAATAAGATTAAGAAAATATAAATTCTTAAAATTATTTGATAAAAACGTTTCTTTATACCCGTGCATACATATATGACATCGGGTATATTAAAATTCGTTTGTAACGCATCGATCTAGACGAGCGAGATATATTGTCAAGGGTACGTATCGGCTCAGAATCGAAAAGTAAATCAATCTAGCTATGTGTGTCAGTCCGTCCGTCCGTGTATCAGCACGATAACTCAAAAACTAAAAGCGCTAAAATTTTGAAATTCACAAAAAGTCATTTTTGGACAATTTCTAGGTTCCCTATTGTTTTTATTTCAAATCGGACCAAGGCTTCGGGGAACTGCCATACAACTTTTTTGCACCAAAATAAATTTCTTCAAAACTAATTTTACTACGAGGATGAAAATTACACACGGTTAGTTTTATAATGAATCCGGCATTTATATGAAGTTTCAAAATGTTACGGCTTCATTTTCGGGGGGCTGCCATACAACTTCTTTGCATGAATATGAATTTCTTCAAAACTAATTATACTACGAAGATGAAAATTACACACGGTTAGTTATTGCCATTTTCGGGCAGCTGCCATACAAAGTTTTCAATTCAATGAATCTAATGAAGCTACGAGGTTAAAATTAAAATTGGGTAGGTAAAGTTACTTGGCAAAGTTGGACATCACTCGGACCAACTTTAAGGGGGATTTTTTTTTTAAGCAAAAGTTATGGGATAATGAATTCAATTTTTTTTTTTTTTTTTTTTTATGTATTTTTTTTTATGGTTTTTTTTTATTTGTTTTTTTTTATGGTTTTTTTTTTTTTTTTTAACAAAAATTATTATTAACGGTTTATTTTATTGCATATATCATAGTGGGTATGCACGGGTATCTAAAAGTTGACAAGGGCAACTATAATCTTCCTCGTTTTATTTAGAATTAATTTCTCGTAAAAAAATCCAATAATCTAAAATTTTCGACAAACGTGTGTTAAATAATTTAAAATAAAATAAAAAATATAGGACGCTTATGACATTTTTTAAAGAACAGGCATGTTTCATTCAAATTAATGTAATCGACAGCTTTGTGTAGACAAATTCAATTTATGGAAAAATTAAAATTCGTAGATCAGCGAATCTAATAACTTATTTTCGAAAAATTATTATAATATTCGTCGTAATGATTTTATTTAAAAATTGAATATAAAATTGGAAAGCTTATTGAAATTATTGATAAAATAAAATCGTCGAAAGTCATTATTCTCAAATATTAATAATAAGAATATAATTTGCCTCCCTGTTCCAACATGTACCAATGGTATAGACAGGCTTATTAGCCTAACATTTGAACAGTTAGCACATAAAAAACTCAATATCACAAACTGCATAATCACAATACAAAACCCTCAAACCTGAATATAATTATGATTAATATTGTAAATAATTCTTTGTGTCGATTATTCTTACATTCATAATTATTTCTACTGACTTCTTATAATAATTCTTTATTTTCTTATTCTTTATATAAATTAGTAATGATTGAATGCTCATCATATTCGTTTTTTTATATATTGTACAGAATAAAAATATCAGAAAAAAACTGATATTAATAAAATTCTTCTGATAAAAATATCAGAAAAAAACTGATAAAAACTGATATCCGCAACAAATTAATCAAATAGTAATGAATGAAACAACAATTAATTATAAAAATAAAAAAAAAATTTTCTCAACAAAACTAATAATTTTGTGTTCTTTATTCTCTTCAGTTTTGGGGAGACCCACATTTAAGTTTAAAAATTCGTACAATTTATAAATTTCAATAAATATTTAATTTCTGAGGTTTTTTGAAGGATTTGTACAAACAAATTTTTTTTGGAAATCATTTGAATTTTGCACTTCGAAATAAGTTTTTGAAGTAAACAAATTTTAATAACTAAAAAAAGTTTTTTTTTTATATAAATGAAATTGTAAATATTTTATAAATTAAATTCTAAATAAATAAAAATCTCATCTTCGCAATATATTATTTAATAAATAAAAAAGTGTAAATGATACTCAGACTAATATACTACTCTAATTTTAGCCCTCTAAAATTAACTAAAGAGAAAGAACAAATAATTAAAAAAAAAAGAATCTTAATTCAAAAATAATAATTTTATTTTAACTTTATTCTCTTAATCTTGGGCTGAAACTGAGTTAATAATTGCTATAATTTTATTTTATATTTTTGGTTATATAGTAGAACTTATTTGTACAATGCAATTTTCCCGAAATGTGGTAGGTAAGTATAGTTTTAGTATATTTATATATTAAAATATATACCAAAATAAATAAAATATTATGTATATGCTAATTGGATATAGAAAGGGATTTTAGATTTGGATCGAAAATCAGGATTACCTCTTCAAGAATTCAAGAATTATATTTATTAAACGGAATACACAAACATACATATCCTAAATGGTACTCTTTTATTGGCAGACACACAAAATCACCAAAAAAACAAAATCCCCAAAACTGAAATTCTCAAAAACGTAATTTTCAAAATAACGAAACATGAATCAATCAAATTATACGCTCTTACTATGTAAAGCAATGTATATTAATTTGATTTACATTTAATTAACGGCTGTATACAAAATCGCTCAAAAACAAACCATCCAAAAATCAAAAATGATAAATCACCCAAAAAAAATTTGGGCAATTTGTCAATTGATTTTTGGACGGTTTTGTTTTCCAATTTTAGGCAATTTTTCATTATGCAAATATTAAGCTGTATTCATAATCGCCAAAAACCAAACCGCCCAAAAATTAAAAATGACAAATTGTCCAAAAAAAATTTTATTTGATATATCAAACATTACAGTATTTGATTATTATTGTTTTGTTATTAGTTAGATTCAAAATCAGGATTGCCGCTTTTTCCAGAATATGTATATATAATGTATATGCCAAATTCTGAATTAGAAATGATTTTAGAGTTCGATTCAAAATCAGGATTGTCGCTTTTTCCAGGATTGCCGTTGAGTGTTAGGCAACGTTGCTCCTGAACTCCTATAGTGTAAATATGAATAAAAAAAATATAAATATAACTTTTTTATTTATTTTAAATACAGCATTTTTTTGGTGTTTTTAAAAGTGGTCAAACCATTTTTCTTACTGAAATTCTCAAATTTCCGTCAGTATGTTAATATCCAAAATATTCTATATCCAATAATAACATTTAACATTTAAATTAAAAACAACATAATAATAAGTTTTTTTTTAAACAAAATTTAACGTATTTTAAAACAAACAACGAACATTAAAATATTAAACAATTGAGTCTGCAATCAAGTTTCTCATTGTTTCATTTAAGTTTTTTTTCTACATTTTATCTCTTCCTTGTTTGCTTATTAAATAAAATTATTTTAAATTGCTACTTGAATAAATACATAATTATACCTTTTCGAATTATTTTATATCAACAATGAATAAAGTAATCAATCGCTAAAAATGAGATTTTTCTATACTTTTATGTCGTATTTATATTGCAATGGTAAGGAGGTTCATATATCATTCTTCATTTTGTTTTCGTTTTTATACTAATACCTATTTACAATGTTAATTGAAAAGCAGCGTTGTGTATCGGTTTACTGCGAAATAAGAATTGTTCTAAACAGTATGTCTATCTATTCTTATAGTTATTAATATCTTTTGTATATTTTATTTTTGCAAAACTTTTTTCTCTTTAAATTTTCTCTTAAAATTCATAAAAAATGAATAAGACTTATGTCTATTAAATTAATCAAATTATCTTAATACCTTACCTATTATAAGATATACTTTGATTACCTACACCTACATATAATAGAATAGTAGGCAATTTTTTTAATTAACTCTCTTTCTTTGCTTACCCTTAACTAGAACAAGCGCAGAAGGCAGAAACCTTTTTATTCTATTTCTCTTTTCTCTATTTGCTATACAATTACAAATACATTAGAATTTACAAATTAAAATATTACAATACTTTTTTGTTCATTATATTGCTTTTCTCTTAATTTGACTAATTGGTTTTAAATGTATTTTTTATTACCAAAATATATAATTATGATAGGTATTTTTAAGGAAATTTTTTTTTGTATTTTAACTTTTATTTGCAATTTAAAATTCTGACATCTGGCAAAAAAGGTTATTATTTCTTTATAATATTAATATTTTTTATTAATAGGTATAAAGATTAACATGTAAAATATAGTGCTAATTTGGTTTTTTAATTTTCATCAATATTTTGATTTTTATGATGAGATAATATTAAGCATATTAATTACAAGATTTTAATTATTGGTGAAAATTTAAGAAAATCATAGTTTTACCTGATTTAATTTATTCTAACTAACCTTTATTCCTAAATCTAACAAAATAAACTAATTCCTAGAACTAATTTGTATATTATTTTATATATACATATATATTATAAATGTTTATTTTAATGTACTCCTGGTTATGATAATATAGGTACCTATAAGAGATTAAACATTCTCAGGGTCCTATTTTTCAAATATAATAGACATAGAACAAAATAGAAATAATATAGAATATAGAAAACAATAGAAAGCTAAATTCTTAAATGTATTTTAATATTCTTTATTATTACAGATTAACATCAGTTTATTAGTCTTTCTAAACTAATAAAAATTACCAATAATTATTAGTGTAGGGACAAATATTTATTAGTCTAATAATTTTATAAAACAGAAACCCGCTTTGCAGTAATAAAATTCACTAATTATTCATATTAATTTGTGAAGAAAATATACCTACAACATTAAAATAAATTTAAGGCTTTGGCTTTCAATTTTTTGCTCGCACTTTATTTAATATTGTTCTTAGTATTTTTATTATATAAAAACAAAATTAAATATTATATATTAAATATATAATTTATATTAATACCATTATTATTATAAATAAATTATATTTATACAACTATATACAAATTAATTAACTATCAACTAAAAATGATTAGTGACGAATATATGCTAATAATTTATGCTTTGCGGTAATAATTTATTAGTGAAATTTTGAAAATATTAGTTGCAGAAAAATTTTATGAAACGAAAAAATATTACTACACATTTATTAGTTTAAATAATAGGTAATTAGTTAATTTTATTTTTTCCACTCCTTGAAGGAATATAGGGCATTTACCAAGTTATTGTATAAGATCAATCTTATTGTATAAGATTTTATAAATACCTACACAAATGTTAATTTTTTTGCGCCATCTTACACAAGAGTTATTAATATTTATTTTTTTTTTTTATTTATTTATTGTATAGAGATAGACAGTTACAGAGAAACTGGTATAAATCTCACTTATAACTAGCTTATATCTAATAAAATATAATTCAATCTTATTAAACAAATTAAATATTATTATAGGTAGTTTAATTATTTATTTTTATTATTTTTTTTTTTTTTTTAGTTATTATTTTTTGGCAATACAACAGCTTTCAATCTTTTATTGAATAATCTTAAATTAGGAGCATATTTTATATTGCTGGGAAGGCTATTGAAAATTTTTATACCATTAAACATAACGTCTCTTTTACCTCTTTCGGTTCTGGGTGCTGCTAGTCGGTAATGTTCTGCATTTCTTGTGTTGTAATTATGAATTGAAGCATTTTTTTGTAGTTTTAGGTTGCTTTTCATTAGGTTATTTGATAATTTGTAAATTAACTTACAGTTTTCTAAAAATATTGTTTGTTCAACATTCAACATATTTTTACTAAATTTTATTTTTTATTATGATATAAATATTATGATAATGTAATTATAAAATTTTACGATATTTCTTTTATTAAATATATTCTGACCGGGGTTTAAAATCGAGACATTCCGGATGAAAGGCGGTGTCTACGCCATAGTTTATTGAAGAAATAAAGAAAGCAAGAAATTAATTAAATTGTTAAAAATCTATTAAAATATAAATACTTAAAATTTACTTGATATAACTTTTAGGCTTAATCATTAAGCCATAATCTGAAAAACGATACCACAAATCTATGTAGTACTGACTATTGTAATTACTAATTTGTAAACAAAAATTGTACTGAAAATCGAATCTATTAAATTATTTGTGCTCATATTATGTAGACAAGGTACCTATGGATGTGATGTAAAGCTATAAAAATAAACGAAAAGTTTTGATATATACCTCCTAGTAAATGTTCAAACAAAATTTAGTCACGTAAATGAAAATAATTAAACAGTATTAATTATTAATGCGATTTAATATGTATATTAGGTATATGCACAATATATATACAAAATGTTTAAGAAACAAAATAATGATATTTGATCATGCTTATATGTATCTTACACACTATTTTTAAGTGGTTAATAAACAAAAGAACATTTTTTGAGAAATTTAAAAGTACCTACTAATTTATAAATTCTTTAGATGTAATCTATAATATCTATATGCCGAGCAATGAACATACCTATTTAAAAATATTCTTGAACAAAACGACTAAATCGGCTAAAGTGATATAAATGTAATTGTACATTTTATGTAGGTACTCAAAACAAAATTATTAGTTGATGAGAAAGGCAAAAGCGTAGAAAATAACTTGATTGTGTATAGGTAGCTTATGGTAGGATATCAATAGAAGACAAAGATGCTAATTTAAATTTTATTTTTTATTTATTCATACTATTAAAGTCAAACAAGTAACTTGTAATTCGGAAGTGAAATTTAAACCTGATTCTCATAAACTAATACCTATTTCCTACCTATCCTACAAGATGAACACATATATGTAGTTTAACAAAGAAGAGTAAAATTAATACAAAAATAAATCGAGCTTAATGAATAAATAGATCTACCCATGGAATCGAATTATGTAATATTATGTTTATGGCATTTTTATTCTTCTGATAGAATTTTGATCACAAATTTTTTTTGTTTTTATAAATCAGAAAAATAATAATTCATAAAAATTCACTGTTTAAATTTTTTCTCATCTACATAAAATAAAGAAAATATTTTTCCATTTTAATAAGACTCCTATGTAGTTAAAAAAAAATTGGTTAAAATCATAAAATACTAAAACTATCTACATATGTAGTATTTGTATGGTAAACAATTCCAGAAGATATATATGTTCTTCTTCTAACCACTAGGAACACTCAGCATTGTATTAGGATGAGAATGAGGGGTTTAATTTTAAGTATGTATTTGTTTTTAAATCATGAAAAAAGGTTGAACAAATTCCACTCCGCCTTAATATTAACAAATACATTAATATATTATTTTTCCAAACAAATTATATAAAATAAGAATTATGAGGGTAAATTATTGCAAGCAAATCTCTTTTTCGCAAGCGTCGTCAAGTAATGCGTAAAGTTTTGGTATGCATATGTGTATACTGTATGTGTATTGTATTTATAAATACATTTTTTATTAAAAAGTGTGTTTGTCATTCTATAAAAACTAAAAACAAATGAAATTTTTAATAAATGTGTTGTTCAAATGTATTGGGTGATATTTGAAGATTTGATATATAGTATTTCGTATTGCACTCGCACTAATACTTTAGCGAGTAATGAATGACTACTCACTCAACTATTCTCCAGACCCTAGAGAAGAGAGTCTAAACTGGTCTAAGCCATTAACCATAAACGGTTCTCTTAAATCTTAATCCCTATTCCATTTACTAAATATTGAAATACACACACAAAATACAATATAATAAGTAATAACCGAAATTTTGTCTCTCTTTTGTACTTTTCCTATTTAGTTCTCTTGCCTTTTTATATTTGTTACTTGGTTTGATATTGGTTGGTATTTTTGTTTAACAATATTTTTTATTTTTACACTTCATATTGTTGGTTGAAAAGGTTGTGTGAGTTCTTTTGATATAAAATAATATGCACATATTATACAATAATATAATGATATACCAACACAGTAAAAAGCGGAAAAAAGCAAAAAAACAAATAAAGTAAAACCCATACTGCAAAACATGCTTAGCAAACAGGTCATAGTACTTTAGCAGATATACCAAAAATATCCAAATCCAGTCATTCTCGTGAGTTTTCACTCAAACGTCTGTCAGATTGCAGGTGACATTTAACTGTGTCACAACATATCGTAAAAATTTGAACGATTAACATTCTGAAGGTTTATAATTCGGGTGTCCAATAAAAAAAAATATATATGCATAGTGTATTATATTAAAGCAAAATGATTTTAAAAATTTATAAATAGAATTGTACCTATTTACAATTAAAAATTGCAAAAGTGTAAACAAATAATTTAATACATAGGTGTGTAAAATGTAAGTTTAACTTAAAAAAAAGTAAACATAAAATAAAAACGTAGGCTTTAATTAAAATTAAAGAATATTTATTTTTATTATAAAAATATGAAATTAACAATAATTCAATAAAAAAATTGTGAATGAACAGTAAAAAGTCAACTAAACGAGTTAATTGGAATTATATTGTTACAATTGATAACAATTAAGTTGTTTATATCTCAATAACATGGCATTAAAAGATCAATATAGCCCACAGAGTGCTCCAAGTCCTCAAGGTATTCCTCAATCACCACAGACTACCTCTGCATTTATATTAGAAATGAATCAAAATCAACTTAATTCGTTTTCAGCAGCATTTGCTGGTTATATGCTACCGCAGCAATATGTACAATTAAGGCAAATACAGCAGCAACACAAACATCTAGAATCACAAGAGCGTGAGCAGAATGATTACGAAAGTAAATTATTACAAGCGACAACTTCCTCATTGAGTCAATCGATTCATATATCAGCAGATCAAACTATTAAAGAAGAGGAAAATGATTCGATTATTTATGAAGAAGATGAACATATTGATGTTGATGACCAAATGCCTGTTCCCCATAATCAATCAAAAACTCCTCAAATCCCGTCAGAGCAACTGCAACAAATTAGCTTTTCAATAACGAATATTTTAAGTGATCGCTATGGTAGACTGCATAATAATATTGATAGCTCAGAGTTACAACTGGATGATAAAAAGTTTACATCTGTAAATCAGCAAAATCAAACTTCACATTCGATTACATCTATTTTTCGTCCATTTGAAATTAGTAAAAATTTAGCAAATAATTTATCTGAAAAATCTGCGTTCACACGGTTTGCCACTTCCGGTGATTTATTAGAATTAAATCGAGCTCAACAACAAGCTGCAGCTGCAGCCGCAGCAGCGGTAATGATGGCCGAGCGTGCAAATTTTTTAAATTGTTTCAATCCTATTTCGTATCCACGCATTCATGAAGAAATTATAAATAGTACACGAAAATACAAACAAATGCATTCCACAACAACATTGCCTCCACCGTCACCTCCTGCTGCTCTATCAATAATTTCTTCATCTAGTTCAATGGAAAAATTGGCCCCACTTGGCAGTTTATGTAAAACAGTTTCTGAAATTGGCCAAAGTGCTGTAAATTATAATAATTTATCAGAATCATCTTTATCAGCATCACAAACCTGTTTATCAAGTCCTCCACCATCTTCAGTTTCATCTGGTTTTTCAACATCATCAGCAGGTTCCATAGTAACTCCAATGTCTCCTATTTGTCGTATATTAAATAATAGTCCTCAACCGATACCACCTCAGTCGGTTAGTCGTGATTCTGGTATGGAATCATCTGATGATACTAGATCTGAAACTAGTTCAACAACCAAAGATGAAAATAGTCAGTTGTGGCCGGCATGGGTATATTGTACCCGTTATAGTGACAGACCGAGTTCAGGTTAGTATTTTTGTCGTGCATGACGTACATAATACAAAAACAGTTTTAAATAATTCAACAATAAACAATGGTTTAAATTGTGTTTATGGTAAATAAATGATAGTTATTTTTAACAACGTACCTATGGTTAATTTCTTACAAAAGTAATATCCATATAATTGCAGTTTAAATTTGGAGGACAATTTAAAAACGAAATTCTTTTAAATAACAGTATTTAAAATTTTAAAATATCTAGATACATATTGAAGTAATTTAATAAATTCTTATCAACTTAGCAATACATTAAACAGTTTCATAAACAATATACTTATATATACGAAAAAGTTCTTGTAGCTATTTTTCGATATTGAAATGTAGAAAAAATTTTAAACATGTAATTTATTCAATAAACTATATTGAAACTTGATTTTAAATAATCACTATCTACATCTATGTACAATTGTCCTGATAATAATGAATCGTAATAGGACATACATATATATGATAATTATTCCATTTAAAATTAAATTTACCTACAATGGTAGCCTACAATTTGTTATTTTTTTATCCTAAAAGTAATTTGAACTGAATTTTGCTATACGAATCTGTAGTTTTTTAATTCATACCTGCCAAGCAATTTTCTAAATGCCTGTTAAGTAATATTTCTGTACATAATATATACATATATCAAGTACGAAGTTGGAAAATAGTTATTTCATTCTAAAAAATTTGTTTTTGCAAAATTATTTTTGGAAATTTCTTTGTTAGCTATTTCTTTTAACTGCAAAACTAGGATTACAAATCCCACGTTGGAAGGGTTTTTCATTCAAAAAAATTATTAAAAAGTTTTTTTATATAAAGCACTTTTAACCATATTGACTTAAATTATTTTGTTGCATGTGAATTAAATTTGAACGTATTTTGCCGCTTTGAATTGCATGTGAAAAATTATAGTTTTTAAAACCAAACTTAACTTTTCCACTTTATTTAAATTAGTTAATATTAATGTACAGTGCATATAATATTTAATATTATGCTTTATATATTATTCAATGTTTCAGTTAACAAGAGCGATTATTATACATATTTAATTTGCCAGATTTTCTTGTTTTTGATATTATTAAATTATTAATTGATGAAATGTTAAATATTTTTGTAGAATATTTTTATAATTTCAATCTTTTGCTAAGCATATTCTAATACAAATAAAAGAAATTTAAATATTCTTAAATAACTTTTACAAATAAAATATAACATAAACTTAATTGTAAAAGAAAATTAAAAATAACAAGTCTATTTATATATTTTAGAAGTTACATTTTTATATAAAATTAAATATATTTATATGTACATTAATATTTAAACAATTCAAACGTTGACAATACAAACAATAGATAGTATTGAATAGTAATTGAAAATTACTACTTCTTATTTTGAATTTTTAAATGCTCTTACGTTTATTTATTTATTTCATTCAAAGTTATTTAGGACGTTAATAATGTTTTGTTAACTACCTTCATTTGTTCGATTTTTTTTAAACTCTTAAGGTTTATTGTTATTTTGTTATTGTTGCACTTTAGCTTTATTTAAAGCATTAAAGGCTCAAAAACTAATATAAATATAAATAACAAGTTCTTTCTAGCTCATTTTGGAAAAACATTTCGCCACAAAAACTTTTGAAGAAATTGAACCTATACTCTGTCGGTCCGGTGTTGAGCAAAGATTTTTCAACGTCTGCAATAAAAAAAGAAACTTTTCCTACAAATAATTAAATTAAAGTTTTTCTTTTATCTAAAATTTTTTCTGTAGCTACAAACCTCTAATGAGCGGAAAACCATATGTTTAAATTGCTATAGTTCTAAAAGAAATATTGTCAATTTTGAATTTATATAGGTATTTATATTAATTTTATAAATATATTTAAACACAAGTGAATGTGGTACTTTAATACGTCTATAGATTGTAATGGAAATTGTATACAAACGGTTTGGGTTAGGAACTTAAAATTTTACATCTTAAAAAATAAAAAAGTAAATAATATAAAAGAGTAAATTCGGAGTAAATTCGGTTTCGATTCCCGAACAAGCCTTATAATATTATACTAAAAATAAAAAATTATTGAAAAAAAAAGTTTTTTTACAAATTCCCTTACTGAATAAATATAATTTGAAATATAAAATATAACAAATAAACAAAATAATTACTATTATAATAATAAATCAATTGAAAGTGGTATGCACAACGGGCTGCAACACCTACGTGTTAGAATAGCACATAGCAAACAATAAACACAATAATTTTTTCATACTTTTTAGTATGGTCTTTCGGAGCTGTAAGTAGTCCAAAATTAAAGTTTGAAACTTTCAAACATCTTCAACTTTAATACAATGTGTTCAATTTTTTATACAACAATTATATTTCAACGTATGTTAAAATCTTTTTTAATCATATAGGGTTATCTTAAAATGGAAAAACTTTCTATGGAAATTTAACAAAAACTTATTATGGTACACTGTTTAATTTATAAAAATACTTTTTTACAAAACCTTGTGTTTTTTCATTACTTAATTGATTAAATTTTGAGTTTGGTTTTGCTTAAATTAAATAAAATTTTATGTGCTAACTATTATACTTATAAAGCTTAAATCATTATTATTTTTGTTTTCATTTTAAATCAAAATTAACGTTTTTAATTTTCAAAATTGTTACACAAATAAAGAGCTACAACTTTGTCATAGAAAGTTTCCCTAAATTATATTTAAAATAAATGTTGTGGATTTTTTCTATAAGTCCAAATTTAATATGTACATCATAATATAATACAAAGTTTTAGTTGTGTTATACGAATTACACCTTTCCAACATGTAAAATAGATGTTCCACATCTCGCATTATGTATTTACAATGATGAAAAAAAATAAAACTATTTTATAGTCATTGTCATATCATATGTATCATATTCATAGGTACGATTTACGAATTTGCACCATTTTTAATTATTTCTTGTTTCCGAACATTTTAGAAATAGGAGAATAAAAAACAAAAGATAATAGAAATTTCTTAAATTCATTTTATTCATCAAATATGAGAAACAGTCAGTCGGTCGGTATTTCTTAATTTTATATTATCTATGGTAATAATTCAAAAAAATATAGATATCATGTAATAAAAACAAGTAAAGAAACAGTCAGTCGGTGCAACCGACTTAGAAATACCCTACACCTATTTGGTTCAAATTTAAGGACTTATCCATAAGTCATTTTAACACCATAGAAGCTGTTATTAATTTGATCGTAAGACATAGCTAACCAAATTAACTGTATAATACTAAAAACATTTTCTGATTACCCTATCTATTAAAAAATACTACAAATTCTTACTAATTTATCTATTTAAAAATATTAAAAAACAAACAAACTTGAAATAAATGAAAATATATTTATTCCAATTTAATTACAAAATGAAAAAATTCTAATTATTAAATTTTGTGATAAAAAGATAATCAAAGCATAATATATTTAATAATCCAAATTTTTAAAAATTGCCATTATTTTAAATGGTTAGTTTATATACCTAATAGAAAAACTTATAAATGCAAAATATGCAATAAATGTATTTCTAAAATACAATTAAAAATTTACACCTTTTCATATAATTCATTTAAATATAAAAATAAATTTTACATAAATGCAGCAAGTACCTTTGAACATAGCTGAACCACTACAATTAAGACTAGATTTCGGAGACACATAGGACATAGGAAATATATTCTTTGGCTTCGAAATTAAACTCGACCACAACCAATTCCCGTCATACTTTCAATACTAGTTAACCCTTGTACACAATTGGAACGCTCTATCTTAATTTTAAGTCCCAATTCCCATGGTACTTTCATTACTAGTAACCTACTGTTAAATTTCATCTAAATACCGGCATTATTTTTTTTGAGTTATGGTGTTTTTAAGATATATGTTTGTTAGTCCTTGAATTTTTCAAGGGTTCCAGGACCCGAAATTATGGTACGATTTCGCCCATATGCAGTCCCGTCATACTTTCAATACTAGTTAACCCTTGTACACAATTGGAACGCTCTATCTTAATTTTAAGTTACTAGTTTTATTAATTTCGATGATAAGCTTTTACACATTGGGGGGTCTGAGAGGGGTACTGAACCACCTCTCCAATTGATCCCAAATTAAGGGAACACGCAAGAGATAGTAAAGAACACTCTTGTGGCAAATTGGAAGCTTCTACATTTTTTCAAGTTGTTATCTTTATTAATTTTAAAGATATGCTTTAAGGTCTTCGGAAATGTGTGACTGGTCCCCGACCCAGTACTCCAATGGGACCCAAACTCCCAAGACACTTAGGAAATAGGAAGGGACACCCTGATACCAAATTTGGAGGTTCTATCTTCATTGGTTTCGGAATTATGCTCGTTTGTCCTAAATTCGATCAAAAAGTTCTAGGTTCCGAACCCATGGTCCACTCCCGACCTTACGAAATCCCCGAAGTATTTTCATTATTAGTAACCTACAGCACAAATTTGATGAAGATAGCGTCATTAGTTGTTGAGTTACCTTGTACACAATTTGAACGGTCTATCCTAATTTTAAGTAACTATTTTTAGTAATTTCGATTATAAGCCTTTAAAACTTGGGAGGTCTGAGAGGGGTACAGAACCTCCACTCCAATTGATCCCAAATTAGGGGAACTCGCAAGAGATAGTAAAGAACACCCTTGTGGCAAATTGGAAGCTTCTACATTTTTTCAAGTTGTTATCTTTATTAATTTTAAATATATGCCTTAAGGTCTTCGGAAATTTGTGGCTGGTCCCCGACCCACTACTCCAATGGGACCCAAATTCACAAGACACTTAGGAAATAGAAAGGGACACCCTGATACTAAATTTGGAGGTTCTATCTTCATTGGTTTCGGAATTATGCTCGTTTGGCCTAAATTCGATCAAAAAGTTCTAGGTTCCGAACCTATGGTCCAATCCCGACCTTACGCAATTCCCGAAGTATTTTCATTATTAGTAACCTACAGCACAAATTTGATGAAGATAGCGTCATTAGTTGTTGAGTTATCGTGATTTTTTATATTTGTTCGTTAGCCCTGAAACCGATTAAAAGGTCCAGAATCCGAACCCATGGGCCGATTTCGCCCATATGCAATCCCCGCCGTACTTTCAGTCCTAGTAACCTACAGTTAAAATTTCATCAAGATAGCTCCATTATTTTTTGAGTTATCGTGCCTACGGACGGACGGACGGACGGACGGACATGGCTATATCGACTAAGGCGGTCACGCTGATCACAAATATATATACTTTTCCATATCTAGCTCGCTTCCTTTAGGTGGTTACAAACACCATACCAAAGTTAATATACCCCTTTACCTATTCTATAGGTGTAGGGTATAATAAAAAACAAAAATTTCATCGTTTATTAAAAAAATATTTTGTTTTTAATTTGTAAAATATAATACATAATATGTTTTATAGTAAAATTCTTAGCCTTTTCAAAATATAAATGTGTTTAATAAGAACGGAATAGTGTATCAAATTTGAAGTTTCTATCTTTATTAATTTCGAATAAATGGTTTATGGTCTTGGGAGTAGTAGGGGTGGTACGCAAAACGCTATTCGAATTCATCCAAAATTTCACGTACACAAAACCAATAAGAAGAAACACCTGTGCCCCAAATATAAGGTTCTATCTTCTTTGCTTTCGAAATTATACTCGTTTGGACTCAATTCGGTCAAAAGCTTTTAGAATCCGAACTCATTGCCAGACTCGACCAGAGCTAATTCCCATGTTACTTTCATTACTTGTAACCTAGAATTTAAATTTCATCAAGATAGCCTAAATAGTTTTTGAGTTGTGGTTTTTTTAAGATATATGTTTGTTAGCCCTTGAACTTTTCAAAGGTTCTAGAATCCGAAACCATGGTAAGATTTCGCCCATATGCAGTCCCCGTCATACTTTCAATACTAGTTAACCCTTGTACACAACTGGAACGTTTTATCTTAATGACTATTTTTATTAATTTCGATGATAAGCCTTTAAACCTTGGAAGGTCTAAGAGAGTTACCTAAATCATCACTCCAATTGATCATAAATTAAAGGAACACGTAGAAAATAGTAAAGTTGGAACACCATTGTGCCAAATTTGAAGCTTCTACATTGGTTTGAAGATATGCTTTAAGGTAAATTTTGAGGTTCTATCTTCTTTGGATTCGGAATCATGCTCGTTTGGCCTAAATTCGATGAAAAAGTGCTAGGATCCGAACCCTTGGTTATAAAAAAATTTATTTTTTATTCCAACTAATATATAAATGAATGCTTAAATAAATCGAAAAAAAATATGATAATTAAAAAAAAAATAAAATGCCTAAGTATTAATTTTTCAAAAAATTCACCACCTTTTTCTAAATTTTAATTCAAATTTTTAAATTATTTCTACTACGATAGTACCCTTAAACCCCGAACTTTAACTTCCTTATTCTTTTATTTATATTTTTCGATGATAAGCCAACCTTGGGAGGTCTAAGAGAGTTATCTGAATCATCACTCCAATTGATTATAAATTAAGGGAACACGTAGAAAATAGTAAACACTATTGTGCCAAATTTGAAGCTTCTACATTGGTTTGAAGTTACTATCTTTATTATTTTCGAAGATATGCTTTAAGGTAAATATAGAGGTTCTATCTTCTTTGGCTTCGGAATCATGTTCGTTTGGCCTAAATTCGATGAAAAAGTGCTAGGATCCGAACCCAGAGTCGGATTTCGCCTATATGCAGTCCGTGCCGTTCTTTCAATACTAGTGAACCCTTGTACACAATTGGAATGTTCTATCTTAATTTTAAGATACTTTTATATTAATTTCAATGATATGCTTTATGCTCTTCAGAACTGTGTGGATGATCCCCGACCCACTACTCTAATTGGTCCTAAAGGTCATAGGAAGGGGCACACTGATACCAAATTTGAAGGTTCTATCTCCATTGTTTTCGGAATTATGCTTGCCTAAATTCGATCAAAAATTCTAGGATCCGAACCCATGGTCCGATTTCGACTGCACACAATCTCCGCTATAGCCTCATTACTAGTAACCTACAATACAAATTTCATGAAGGTAGCACTATTAATTGTTGAGTTATCCTGATTTTTTTTTATGTGTTCGTTAGCCCTTAGAACGATTAAAAGGTCCAGTACTTTAAGTCTTGGTAACCTACAGCTAAAATTTCATCAAGTTGGCTCTTTTTGAGTTATCGTGCCTATGGACGGGCGGACAGGTAGACAGACATGGCTATATCGACTCAGGAGGTCACGCTGATCACAAATATATATACTTTTCCATATCTAGCTCACTTCTTTTTGGTGGTTACAAACATCAAACCAAAGTTAATATACCCTTTTCCTATTTCATAGATGTAGGGTATAAAAAGTGTATAAATTTATTATTAGTAAGTAATAAAAAAAAATAAAACTTAAAAAAGACATTTTATCAGTGTTGTGGAGTTATTTTTACGATTTTTTTTTGTAGTCAGTGGGGTGTGTTTTTTGTTGTTTATTGGAAATAATACATAAAGATGAGTCATAAATTGAAATAGTTTTAATTTGATATACATATTTATCAAATTTTTTTTTAATATTTTTAATAAAGTGCAATATTCTAAATTCAATACTTTATTTTTTAAAAACGATAACAAACCAAACTGCTAATACTCAAAGATGTTGGCAAGACTTTGCTATTTCACATCTACTGGAATTACTGTTCAATCAACACATTTAATTTTTATACAGTATAATTTAGTTATCAATTGTATTGATAAAACAGATAAGTATTAGAAATAGAATATGCAGGCAAATAAAAAAAGAAAATTATATAAAGTGCTGCACACAATCTCCGCTATAGCCTCATTACTAGTAACCTACAATACAAATTTCATGAAGGTAGCACTATTAATTGTTGAGTTATCCTGATCATCATAATTTTTTCAGTTTGAAGCAATGTAAATTGTAGTACAAAGCAGGGATGATATTCAGAAAAATTTTAAAGTAAAAAAAATTATTTATTTTTAAAGTTTTCCCTAATCAAATAATAATTTCATTGATATATTTTTTGCTTTACAAAAACAGAGGAGGAGCGAAAATAGATATAGACTCAAAGGTATGGCTCGGATGAGAATCGAAAAGTAAATCGATCTAGCTATGTAATCCCTTCTGCTTGGTAACTCAACAAATAAAGGGGCTGGTATTATGAAATATTCACAAAATAGTTTTTATTCAATAGCTGTCATCGCTATTGAAATCCAGCCAGTTTACTCCATGGATTCGATTAGCTGCTATATAATTTTTTTTTTTTAGCATGAGAATAAGTCTGTACTTGGAAAAGCTAGATATGTGAACTTTTTCTAAAAGTAGTTAAACTTTGGCCATAAAAGTTTGTGCACAATTTTGTTGGTCTACTGCAGTTTGTTCGAATTGCTGACATACAAGTTCTTTTTTTATATTGAAATTACTCTGTACTTGGTAAAGCTGGATATTTGAAATTTTGCTAAAAGTTGTTTAGTTTAGGAGCAAAATTTGTGCACAATTTAGTAGGAGTTGTTCAGTGGATTCAACTACTTGCCATAAATCTTCTTTTTTTATATGAGGATTACTCTATACCCAATAAAACTGGATGTCTGAAATTTTGTAATTAGTTGTTAACTTTAATGGCTAACGTCTGAATAAAATATAGTCGATGTATTGGAAGAGCTGCCTCTCTACTATCTAATAAATTTTGTATTATAATTTTAGAAAAGTAATTAGCATTGTATTACCCAACATCTATATTCCGGTCATACGGGTATTACATGTTGAAACAGTCCACTTTACTAGCCTCTTCGTCGTTTTCTGTTTGAAAATTGTTGTGAATAATTAAATTCATAAAAAACAGTTACAAAATACAAACAAACATTTTAAACTGGAGTTTACTTTATTATCTCAAATAGTAGATATAATAAATATTCTATTTAATTTAAATAATATAATAAATTTAAATGGAAAAAGGTTAATATTCTTGTGCTTATATAATTCGGTATTAGGTATACTACCTATATATTCTTATTTTATTTGGAAAAAGGTATATAAAAGAATATATAGTATACCTAATACCGAATTATATAAGCACAAGAATATGAACCTTTTTCCATTTAAATTTATTATATTATTTAAAGTAAATAGAATATTTATTATATCTACTATTTAAGATAATAATTATTATATTTAAGATAATAAAATATTTGTTGCAATGGTTACTTTAGGAAGATTTAAAATCTATTCTTTATCTTATTCGTAAATGTTGTTATACGTAAGAGATATCAGTAGTTATAATTGTTATAAATTCATTAAATCAACTATTATAAAATTCATTAAGTACCTATGCATTTTTTATCTGATTATCAAAAAATCAACAAATTTATCAATTCTGAATTATTAACATTTTCCAATCACTGAATTATTAACATTTTTCCATAAAAAGCTAAAATTATAAAAAAATAACCTGACAAATTCAAATTATAAATTCTTCATTAATTCGTATAGGTAGGTATTCTGTTTTGAAAATATCGATGTAAGTATATATATTTGATATAATTATTTCTATTAATTATAATAGATTCAATGGCAATAATTAATACATATATATTGACAATAAATATATATATATATATAATTTCCTTGTTTTTAAATTGCCCATTTCAGGTAGTGACGTATACATATATCTGTATGCGTATGTAGCTGTACTTTTAATTTTCTTTCGTTTTGATATAGGTACATATATTAATATATACCATCAAAAATATTTTTTACTATTATTTTATGTATATTAATATTTATGAACTCTTGCTGAAAATTTTAGTTTTTCCGTTTTAAACATACCTTTAATTATAAATTTTTATTTTGTTTTTTTTTTTTAATTTTAAAAATTTGGGGATAAATTACTGTTACCTAATTAAAAGACAATCATTCAATTTCAGAACGAATTAAGTATCATAAAATAAAATAAACAAAACATATCAAGCCAAAAATCTTAAATAGAAAATAAAATAATCGTAGATTTCATCACAAATTTCAACACTATATTATATTTAGATAAGTATATTCATGTATGCATACCTAATATAATATAAAAAAATATATTTTTTATTCCAACTAATAGGTATATAAATGAATACTTAAAAAAATCGAAGAAAAATATGATAATTAAAAAAAAATTATTTTTCAAAAAACTCACCACCTTTTTCTAAATTTTAATTCAAATTTTTAAATTATTTCTACTACGATAATACCCTTAAACCCCGAACTTTAACTTCCTTATTCTTTTATTTATATTTCTTAAAAGTTAAAGGAAAAAATCTATTATCGCGATAGTCGACTGCGTATATCATCCGGAACAAACTGAACACCTTGCTTTAATCACTATTTCATTATAGGTAGGCACATAAAAAAACGAGAAAGATAATAGTTGCCCTTGCCAACTTTTAGATACCCGTGCATACCCACAATGATGTATAAAATAAAATAAACCGTTATTTATTTCCCTTATGTTATAGAATTAACAAAAATATATAAGAGAATAAAAAAAAATTAAAAAAAAAATTTGATCCACCCTGTCCCATAATTTTTGATTAAAAACCATGAAAACAAAATAAAATTAAAAAAAAATTTGGCACACTTTTAAATGGTCCGAGTAAAGTCCTACTTTGCCAAGCAGGTTTTTAAAAAATTGAGTCCATCCCAAAGGTTGGTCCGAGTAATGTCCAACGTTGCCAAGTAATTTGCTCTATAACTTTACTTGCGCAGTTCCAATTTTAACCTCCTAGCTTCATTAGATGCAAAATTATCGAATTGACAACTTTGTAAGACAGCTCCCGGTAATGAGACCTTAACATTTTAAAACTTCATACAGGTGCTTGTTCTATTATATAACAAACAGTGCGTAATTTTCATCGTCCTAGCATAATTAGTTTTGAAGAAATTCATATTGGGGCAAAAAAGTTGTATGGCAGGTCCCCGAATCCTTGGTCAGATTTTAACCAAACACAATAGGAAACCTAGAAATTGTCTAAAAATGACTCTGTGTGGATTTCAAAACTCTAGCCCTTTTATTTTTTGAGATATCTTGCTGACACACGGACGGAAAGATAAAGACACATAAGGTAGATCAATTTACTTTTCGATGCTGATCCGATACGTACCTTTACGAGCAACGCGGTACAAACGGAGGACCAATTTTAATATACCCTATATCATATTTGTATGCACGGGTATAAATAGTGACTTGTATTTAGATAAATGTATGTTGTTTTGGAAAAAATATTTGTTTTTTAATTGATACCTATTTTGGTAAGAAAACGAAGAAGAGTGTAGCAGAGTAGACTGTGTCTGGAATACCCGTATGAAAATTTCAGACATTCAGCTTCATTAGGTGTAGAGTAATGCTCTATAAAAGAAGATGTTGTATGGCAGCTACTCGAATCCACTGCAGTAGACCCACTAAATTTTTCGTAAACTTTGGCCATAAAACTAAACTACTTTTTGTAAAATTTCAAACATCCAGCTTTAATAAGTATAGAGTAATGCTCATATAAAAAAAAAAGTTGTATGCCAGGTACAATTTTTTCTGACGCCTTCTGTTTAGGAGCTGTAAAGGAAGGCGGAATCTGAAAATCTTCGAGAATCGTCATAAGTTTTCTTAGTTAAAATTTGGGAACATTCCCCATTGAAAGGCTATTAGGACTTTAAAATTAAAATTTTCATGTTTTTATAAATCAGTAACTTATTTACCATTGTATATTTTTGCAAAATTAACCGTTAACATTGAAGCTCGAACAATATATTTCGCACTTGTTAACTTATTTTCTTCAATGCATTGGGATTATATTTCAAGTATTGATTTCATTATTATTCATAATTAATATTAAATTGATGAAATAACTAAATTATAATATCATTTATTTTTTATATATACTTTTATAAAAATAAATGGTAAAATACTCAGTATGAAACACTATATAATTTCGAAAATGTGGTTTTTTTAATACTCTTGGTTTTTTTTCTCCAATTGTTAAAGTAGTTATTCATTTAAAATTTTTTCAAAAAAATGTCTTGCATTTCTAGTTCATAATTGAGTTTTAATTTAAATTAATTTAAATATTAATAAATTTGTTTAGGTATAAATATGTAGATATAATATACTAATATTTAATACCTATAAATTATAAGTAAATAATAATCTCTAACTTTTTTCTCACTACACAAAGTATCACTTTTGAAATAATATTTTTGTATAAATTTTATTTTACTATACTGTATTATGTATATGTATAATGTATACATATATTTACATATACATATATATTTTTTTTGTTTATTATTTACAATAGAATAAAAAACAGCTTTGGTCTGAACGAGTAGTAAGTTTATGCAAATTACTTGAGGAATTAAAATAATATAAAAAGAGAAGATATGTTTTTAAAAAATAGTTTTTTCTTTTGTAACTTCATCCGGCGGTAAATTAAATAAAATGTATTACATAGTGGGCTTCGAAATGTCACTAACTGATTACTTAAGTCTTTTTTTTAATGAGTATATTTCACTTAAATATCACTTGAATATTTCAAAACGTTAGTCACTTCATAAAATTATATACCCACACATTCTGTTTCATCTTGAAGTAAAATAAGCTTTATTTAATAGTACCTATATATTTTTTGATATTTGAGCGAGGTAAAATTCAGTCTATTTTCAGAGATATTGTAGAGAAAAGTTTGAATTATAAAAAATATAATAATTATATGAACGAAAATTTAGATCAAATATCATACTTGGTGGTCTGAGTAATGATAAATAATGCCAAATTTTTTAGTATATATGCGTTTTTCCTACATTTTCGATTTACATAAATAAAAATTTTTTTTAATTAAATTTTATAAGTTTATATTTTTAAATTTTAATGTCTTTTATCTGTCAATTTAAACAGTTATATCATAAATAATCTATATAACAATAGATATCAATTAAAATTGCTGGGTGGCACAGTGGTTGAGTGCCGACCTTCGGGTTCGAATTCTAGTAAAAGTGAAAAAAACTTTTCTGGTTTTCGACTCGACTCAGCTACCATTCGCCATTGGGTTCAAATTAATGGCATAATCAATAATTAATAGTTATAAATCTTTAATAAAAAATACTTTAATATAAAAATATAAATAAATGCAAAATATAAACAAATAATTTAATTAAATAATATAACTCGCAGATATAGAATACCATATAAGTAAAATATAAAATATTACAATATAAACAAAAAATAGAATTGTAAATATTGAAAATCTAAGACGTGTCTACATATTATAAGGCCTAGTACTATCTCATGTTTAAATTGTATGTGGAATTCAATAAGACCAATTCTAATAACACGAATATAATATGAACCCCTGTTCCAACATGTACCTATGGTATAGACAGGCTTATTAGCCTAACAGTTGAATAGTTAGCGCTTAAAAAAAAAAAAAAAAAAAAAAAAAAAAAAAAAAAATAAATAATAATTTAAAATGTTCTTATCAAATTAAAATTTAAAATTTTCTTATCGTTATTATTAGGACCAAGATATAGACGTCCAAAACAACCAAAAGACCCGAAAATTCCTAATGATGATAAACGTCCGCGAACCGCATTTTCAAGTGACCAATTGGCACGTTTAAAAGTAAGTATATTAATTCATATAAGTTTAAGTATATTATTCATTTATCGGTTACAAATTTGAAAATATAATCAAATTTAGTTCAAGTTAGTTTTTTTTGTAATAATTTGTCTATTATTAAATACATATATAATTATAGTAAAATTTTTAAAAATTATAAAAAGAACCATAAAAATTTTATATATATTTTTAATTTTGGTAATTTTTAATTTTTTAATTTAAATAAAATCAAAATTTTCTTTAAAAAAATATTTACTAATATAACAATTCAAAATAAACTGTTGAGTGTTGATATATTATTTAATTGAATAGCTAGTCTTTTAACATGCTTGTCGCATAAATAAAAATGTGTATCTATATAAATAAACTTAATCAATATATTTTTTTTGTCATCGACTGGAAATTAAATTGAAAAAACAATTAATATTAGACGTACATTAGACGTAATATAGTGCTTACGTTTAACTTTGGAAATGTATACATCGCAGGTATATAAGTTAATTATTTTAAAAAAGAGAATTTTTAAAGTCCAAATAGCCCTTGAATAGGGAAGGCTCTGTTTTTTTTTTTTGAGCAAACTTATGTTGATTCTCTTTCAACAAAAATTGGATAGGCTTAAAATAATGGTGTTTCAAATAGCATAACTTCGGTTTTTAGGCGTACATTTTTTTGTTTTGTTTTTCGAATTTTTTTATTTTGAGATATGTACGAGTATTTACTATGAGATGTTTAATATTTTCCTTTTTTTTCCAGCGTGAATTCAATGAAAACAGGTATTTAACAGAGCGTCGTCGACAACAATTAAGCTCTGAATTAGATTTAAATGAAGCTCAAATAAAAATTTGGTTTCAAAATAAGAGAGCAAAAATTAAAAAATCATCTGGGCAAAAAAATCCTTTAGCACTTCAATTAATGGCTCAAGGATTATATAATCATTCAACAGTGCCATTAACCAAAGAAGAAGAAGAACTAGAAATGCGTATGAATGGACAGATTCCTTAATTGTTATAAGCTTAGAGAAATTTTAATGATGTACTTCCATTCAAATATATAAAATAATAAATTAAATTAATATTTGATATCTAGGCTTAAAAAATTTGATTTTTTCAAATTTAGTGTACTTCGAATATTATTTTGTATTTTTTTAAAAAACATATTTCAGCTAAATTACAAAATATATTATTGTTTAATTTGTCATGCATGAGGCAGATTACTAATTTGATACATGAATTAAAATTTGTAGGTACTAATAGCATTCATGTAAATATAGTTTTTAAAATGTTTTATATTAAAATATTCGGGAAAGTAAACTTTAATTTAAGTGCAATATTTCAAATTTAAATCCATTTACTTAATTTTTCGTTATGAAAGAATATAGAGTTATAAAAATATAATTATAAAAAAATGTATTAAGACATAAAAAATGGATATTTAAATTAATAAAATATAAAAAAAACATAATATATATACTTATATTAATAAACAAAATTTATTTTATTAAAAATTTGAAGACAGTGTGATATAAAAATATAATATAGAAATAATTAAAAAAAATTTTGCACATTGCAAGCAGAACTACACTAAAGAAATCTAATAAAATATATGATGTAATGTATTAAATATTAAATTGCTATTTAAATTTAAGTATACTTAAAATTAATTTAAGAAAGTATCAAGAAATATTAGTATATAATCGAATAACTATAAGAAATTTGGCAAGTTTTGAAGTTGAAAATAAAAATAATTCGAGTATTATTTATTAAATAGTATAATAAATAATAATGTATAAAATAATTCACATTCCTATAGTTATATATTTCAATGTATTATAAGTTAAATTTGTTAAATAAAGTTACAACTTATAAGATATTTAATTTTATATATATATAAATAATATATATATATATATAATATGTTTATTTATGTATATATATATATATATATATATATATATACATAAATAAAGCTTTAAGTAATTAAAACAAAAATAAACTGTCTTAATTCATTTATTTTTCAATTTTACAAATATACAACTTTTGTTTTTGATAATATTCCGGATAATATTTTTATTCCAGGCCTACAATTTTTTTTTTTAAACTTAGCACTACAAAGCTTTCTTCTTACTATTCCATTACGCGATAAGCACTTTTGTTAGTCTTATATAGATTTTGTACCATATTGCCAATTATAAACCGGCCAAACCAGAGTAGTTTTAAAAATCTTAAACTATTTGAGTGCTATTATTTAAATTTTTCTGTTTTTTACTTAAGAAATTAAAATTAAAATTATATAAATTAAAAGAAACTAAAATTACACAAAAAAACTTTTATTTATTCTTTATAATAAGGATATCACCGAAATTTTAAGAGAAATAACCATGCAAACAAATCCTAAATAAAAAAATAGTCATCTCAAATTTCAAACTAACAAATGAGGAAAAAAACCAAGGGTTTTTAAAAAGCACAAGACCTAGTAGCCCTTCAATGGGAAGGTTCCCAAATTTGTGCTTAGAAAACTTATGATGGATTTGCCCACCCCCTCCTGTCCTCATCCTTTCTCACCCAAAATTTGGAGTTTTACCTAGAATTTTATTATCTAAGCAAAAATGGTTAAATCTAAGTCACAATTTCTTCAATTTAAAGAAACCCTTTTTAATTTTAGAAAAGCCTTTTACACATGCTGAAATATAATGCTGAAGTTTCAAATTTTGTATATTTGTAAAAATAAATTTGAACAGGTATTCAAGTTACAGGAGTTTAAAAATAGCAAAATTTCAATTTTCGAGCCCTTTAGCTCCTAAAAAGAAGGCTTGACAAAAAAATGTTGTTAACCGACTCTTACTAATTTCTGAAGGTCTAACTTCTCCCAAATTTCAAGACCCTAGCTGGAACCGTTTAGAAGATATATGGGGCCAAAAATTTTGCAAAAATTGAGTTTTGCACAATGGTAAATTTTAGTACCGTATGGCAACCCTATACATTTTAGCCTTATATTTTTGTGAAGCCTATAAAATCAGTTCTCTTCTACAGTTTTTACATTAAAAATACATTTAACAGAACTCTTGTTATACTAATTTAAATATAGGGCTGTTTTGCAATTTGCGGGGGCTGAATAGAAAACCAGCTATCTTTTGCCTATTTCAGATTGAAAATACACTTAACAGAACTCTTGTTATAACAATTTAAAAATAGGGCTTTTTCTAACCTTGGTGGGGCTGTAGCTCCGAAACAGGTGGGGCTACAGAAAAATATTTTTGTACGAAATTATTTTTTTTGTAACATCTACCCGTGGTTAAAATTTCTTTACTCTATTTCAAACGGTGTAAAAGTTTTGTAAACATACGGACGGACGGACGGACAGAGTTAAGCTATATAGGCACATTTTTACAAAATTTTTTGAAAATGTGCTAAAAACGTGTTTAGCCCTTAAATAAATGGAAAGTCGTAGAATCCTTACTTGCAATGTATTTTAGTTTATTTTAATAAAAATAAACTTTAAAAGGTAATAAAAGAATTTTGTAAATAGGAAAAAAAAAATGTTAAACTAATAAAATTAATTTATGATTAATTGGAAATAATTTTAATAGCTTACACAAGCTTGTAATAAAGTTAATTATTTTACTTCATGAGAAATGAAGTGACGAGTATTCAAATTCAACTTCTTCAGTTATTTTTTTAAATAAAGGTAAATATTAAATTAAAACTTTTTTGAAATAGTTCATCCTCTTGTAATGAATCGATACAGGTATGAAACATAAAGATTTAAACATATGGTTTGTGCTAATATTAAAAAGTAAATAAACTTAGCTATATATATATGCCTGCCGGTTTTAAAATTAAAACAGCCATAGAGTCAAAACTTCACACAGTATCCCATTAGCAATTTGAATAAATGAAAAATTATAAACAAGTCATGAAAAGCTATAAGCGATTTTTTAAAAAATATATTTCCAAAACTACCCAATGATTCATACTGAGCTTTAATAAGTAAAAAGATATATATAAAGTATAAGTAAATTCATACATTTTTTTTTTACTTGTTAATTTTTGTAATTAATATTCTTATAAATAATATTTTTTTGGTTTTAAGTATAGTTACAACGAAACAAAATTAAAACAAGGTAGAATAAAGGCGGACATTTCCACAAGGCAATATAAACATTTCAGAATACTGTGACTTGTACTGTGACGTCATTTTTAATTGTAAATTTTTGGTAATCGTATGGTGTAAGTATACATAAACTTTTGTTATTTGGAAATAAGAGTGAACATTTTCGGAAAAGAACAATGTAAATTGTTTTAAATATTTTTCAACGGTTTTTTCAATTTATATTTATTATAAATTATTATTAATCTCAGTATTATCAAACTACTCAATTGAATCACACGCTTTTAGCGAAACTACGGTTTATATTAATTATTTAAATAAAAAGAAAACAATAGTGTCTTTTTTTTCTAATTAATTAACAAAAATAAAATTTTAATGTGGTGCAATTGTTTTCATATGTAATTTGATCACTCATAATTTATTTTGCTTTTTTTTAATGAACAATTTAATAATAAAAAATAATAAAAAAACTTTTGTGTACTTTTAATTATTTTTTTTTTTTGGCTTGTGCTTAATCGTAATTTGATCACTTTGATTAAGTAATTTAAATTTAAATTAAAAATAAAAAAAAATAAAATATAAAAAAAAAACTTAAAACTTTAAACTTTTATAAATTAAATTATTAAAGTGAATAAACTCAGTTAACCTTCGTTTTTTTTTTTTTTCTTTTTTTTTGTATAATTTTTTACTCTTCATATTTAAAATGAGTTACAAATGCGATTTGGCAAATTGCTTCGATTTTGACAAGAAAAGCAAATTTGTTATTTGCAAAGCGTTTTGTAAAAGAAAGTTACATGGAGTTTGTATGGGTTTTAGCAGAGATTGGTACCATCCATCGCTTGACTCATTTTTCATTTGTGAGGATTGTCAAAACCGTGAAGGTTTGTTGCGTGGTATGTTTGACAATATTCATAAAACAATATCTGATCTTGCAAATGAAAAAACATCACTATGTAATAAAACTAACAACACCATCGTGAGTAATACAAACGCTTTTCAAGACATGGCGAAGTCGTTTGATGGACTATGCAGCCGTGTCTCAGGCCAAAATATTAATGACAATGCTGTTGAAAAAATCAAAACAGAAGTTCTCGCACATCTGCCTAAACATTTTGCCAACTTAGAAAATAACATTAGAGATATCATCGGAGCTGGTTCTAGTCGCCAACATGTTGATGTATCTGCATTTAACAAACTGTTAGCTTCTCAACATAATTCTCTTATTGAAAAACTAGAACAACAACATAACTCTACAAATTTATTTTTATTGGAGCTGCTCACAAACCTTCAAGATTCTAACTCCAAAAGGGTTGAAACTTTTAATAAAGGAGTCCAGAGTACACTTACAACATGCGAATTTGGTACTCAAAATACTCTGGAAACTTGTGATATTGGTATTCAAACGGATCCAATAATAGTACATAAATTTGGGACTATATGGACTGAAGATGAATGGGATCGTAGAATATCGAAACTACACAATTTTAACCTCTCTTCAGCTAATATTGAGAAGTTAAAAAATTCATCTATTTGTATTAACGGAGCACCACGTTCCTTCGATTGTATTAAAATGCTTCAGTTTCCTGTCTTAATGTTACTCCAAATCGTATTAAAAGAAAAAACATTAAATTTCGCTGTTTTAAATTAACTGGCCCATATGGTACAATGTAGTTGTTACTGGATCCCAATAATGGTTATATTTGGGACAAAATTGGAGCGCATACTACCAACTGGACTTCGGATGCTGTTATTTTTACGTCAAATAGACCTGTTAAACCAGAGCAACCTGATAAACCTAAGCGACCTCTTACGCCACAGCAGCTAAGGACTAAAGGTAATCCCAAATTTTCGTTAAATCTGATAGATGCAAATTCAAATTTTTCTAAAACTAAAATAGATACAATTAAACCTAACATACATTCTACTAACGCTAATAATACTAATAATAATTTTGAAAATTCAATTAACCCACTAATAACTGATACTTCTACAGATATTAATAATTCTTATACAGATAAAGCAAACAATTCAGGTAATGATTTAATTAATCTTTTCGATGTACCTAAAGTTCCTTATAGTGATACTTATACACTTAACTTCACTGCTAACACAAACTCAAAAGTAAATAACATTAAGAACTTCTTGAACTTCCAATAACAGCTACTTGTTATGATAAAATTAATCGATTAAACTCTAGCAATAATACTAATAACTCTTTAAATAATATTAATCATATACCTCTTAACAATAAAAAACAAATTAAATTTAAATCTAAATCTTCACTTTCAAATGATCCGAAATCCTCCTTAAATAAACATGTTAGTGATTCTTTTCTTAAAACTAAAATTTCTAAATTAAAAAAATCTCTTTCTTCCACTTTGTCTAAGTACCATAACTTTGTTCAAGGTGAAACCTTAAATCCTCATGTAAAATCTTCACTACCAAAAAAATCTCAAGTATTGAAAGCTTCAAATTCTTCAAATGTTTCTAATTCTATACCTACACTACCACCAGTGCTAGACCCTCTTTTGCCACCTGTTGTTAAGGTCACACTTAAATCTTTAGAAGATAATAATAATAGCAGGTATGTTTTAGCCAGACTTAGGGATAGCAGAATTTTTGAAAATGTTAGACTTTATCTAGCCTATCTTCATAATAAGTCTAATGATGTTTGTATAGGTGGAAAAACTAATACATCACTGAAAATTGCTATTCAACAAGAAGGATTGCCAACTGATGTTAATGAGTTGCGTGATATTTTTATTAGATATCATGACACATTTGGAATTTCTGCGGTAAATGCCTTGAATGATCTTAAGTCATATGCTTCTCATATTTCGTCTAACAGAATTAATTATCTTCAAAGGGTAAGGGAAAATCATGATAAGTACTTTCGTCCGCTCCCAAGTGAGAGAAAATCTAGTTAATATTAATTTATCTCCTCTTACCTTAGTTAATCCTTGCAACACTTTACCTAAATTATCCATCTATTACCAAAACGTAAGAGGTCTACGTACCAAAACGAAAACGGTTCTCTCTAATTCTACCATTTTAAACTTTGATATTTTTATTTTAACTGAAACTTGGCTTACTTCTTCAATTAACAATTTAGAACTTTTTTCTTCATCTTTTAATGTTTTTAGAAAGGATAGATATGGTACTCTGGATAATACTTCGAAAGGTGGAGGAGTATTAATCGCAATAAAAAATTCATTTTGTTCCTCAGAATTGACTTGCTCTCAAACTGAATCAATTGAAAATACTGAAATTATGGCTATTAAAGTTGAACTGCTATCCAATAATTTATTCATCATTAACTGTTATATTCCACCAGCTTCTAACTTTGAACTTTATTCTAATTATTTATCAGTAATTGAGTCATATATTAGCAAAATCAACGCAAATGATGATATCATCCTATGTGGTGATTTTAATTTACCTAATATCAGTTGGATTGCTCATGATGAAGAACCTTACTTCGTACCAAAAGAACTGATTAGTAATATTGAGTGCTTAGTAATTGATTCTTTAAACTCCTTCAACTTTCAACAAGTATCTTCGATATTCAATTATAGAGGTAATCAATTGGATCTTATTTTGACTACGAACTGGAACGATTTGGTTATTCTTGATTGCCCAATTGAATTAGTCAGAATCGATCCTTACCACCCCCCCTATTTGTTTTTCCTTTTCCTCTTTTCCCCCTGCGAAAGTTGAATCTTCTTTATCACATCGTTTTAATTTTGTAAAAGCCAATTTCGATGATATTAATAATTTTTTGACCTCTTATAATTTTTCATTTATTCCTTCTTCTAATTTAAATGATTCTGTTAATAACTTCTATGGAATTATTCGTTCTTCTATTTCTCAATTTGTTCCTCTTGTAGTTGATACTACGAATGCATCCAGTCCACCCTGGTTTAATAAAAATCTCAAAACATTAAAAAATAAAAAAAATAAAGCCTGGCGTAAATTTGTCAAAAGTAACTTGAATTCTGACTATAACTATTTTCTTACTCTGTTTAATGAATTTAAATTTTTGGCTGATAATCTTTATTCAAATTATGTTCGCAATATGTCATCGAATATCAAAGCCAATTAAAAACAATTTTGGAAATTTGTAAACTCTAAAAGAAAAAGTGATCAATACCCAACCTTTTTCAATTATAAAAATTCTGTTAGTAATGACTCCAAAATCATCTGCGAATTTTTTCGTGAATTCTTTTCTTCTAGTTACTCTACTTCAACCTTTTCTGTAAATGAAGCAAATTTCTCTCACCTTGAAAATTTTCCGAAAACTACACTTACAAATATTAATATAGATTCTAACATGGTATTGAATTACATAAATAAAATTGATGATAATCCAAGTCCTGGAAGTGATGGTATCCCTAACTTATTTTTAAAAAAATGCGCTGCCTCTTTGGCTGGCCCACTGTCCACCATATTTAATTGCTCTTTAGCTACTGGGGTTTTTCCATCTATTTGAAAAAGTGCTTTTATTAGACCTATTCATAAGAAAGATCATAAAAATGACATTACTAATTATCGACCGATAGCAAAACTATCCTCGATTCCAAAACTTTTTGAATTAATTGTTTTTGATTCTATTTATGATCACTGCGTCACCTTCTTATCACCATATCAACATGGCTTTGTGAAAAATAAGTCTACCGTTACTAACCTTGTTGAGGCTACATCAATTTTTCTTAAAAATATGGAGGATGGCTTTCAAACTGATATAATTTACACCGACTTCAGTAAAGCATTCGATCTTCTTCCCCATAATATTATCATTTTTAAGTTAAGAAAATTAGGTTTTCCCTCATACTTTATAAATTGGATTTCCTCATATCTTTCAGATCGAAGTTATTCAATTCTATTTAGATCTATAATTTCGACCCCATTTTTGGCTCTCACTGGGGTTCCTCAGGGTAGTCATCTTGGCCCTTTATTGTTCATTATTTCGATAAATGATGTTACTTCATTAATTTACAATAGTCACATTAAAATATATGCCGATGATATGAAAATTTTTAAAAAAATTAAATCATTAGATGATTCGTTAGCTTTACAAGATGATTTAAACCGTTTTCATAACTGGTGTGTTAATAATAACCTTCTTCTTAACATTACTAAATGTGCTTTTATTTCTTTTACGCGTCGTTTAAATCAATTATCATGTACTTATTCTTTTAATAATCAAACTATTCTATATGTTGCTTCAATTAAAGATTTGGGAGTATTTTTTGACAGTAAACTCTCATTTCAACCTCATTATACCTATATATTAAATAAAGCAAATTCTATGCTGGGTTTTATCAAGCGTTGGGCAAGAGAATTTGAAGACCCCTATGTTCTTAATTCTCTTTATACTTGCTTGGTAAGACCCAATTTGGAGTATGCCAGCCAGGTATGGAATCCATTTTATAGAGTCCATGTTAATAGGATTGAATCTGTCCAAAAGAAATTTCTTAGATTTGCTCTTCGTCATCTGCCCTGGGTAGATCCGTTCAATCTCCCTCCGTATGAGCATCGGCTAAATTTATTAAATCATAACACTCTTGAAAAACGTCGTGAGGTTGCTGATATAATATTTTTAACAGAATTACTCAAAGGCAACACTATTTCTAAGGAATTACTTGATAGGGTAGTTTTCTGTCCAGTTTCTAGATTAAGAACACATAACATGTTTTATCTTCAGTTTCACCGTACCAATTATGGTAAATACGAGCCTCTTAACAGAATGATGGCTTTATGCAATAAATATAAACACTGTATTAACCTTCAACTAACCAAATTAACATTAAAGAAAGATTTATATTTGCATCGGTAAAATTTTGGGATTATCTTTAGTTTATTATTGATTTTTTTTTATTTTTTTTTTATTATTTTTCATATTCAATTTTATTCTTAAATTTGTTTAATAATTTTGTTTTTTGTTAAACCTTTAATTATTATTATATTGAATATTGTTAATGAATTTTGTTTCTTATTTTAATTGAATATTCTATTTTCCTTTTTTTTTTTTTTGCATGATTTTTTTTATATAAATTTAGTTTTGCATTAATTAGTTTTGTAATATTTAATATCTTTTATTACACTTTGTTAGTTTTAAGTAAAAAAATTTGTAACGTGTTTGAATTAAGCATGAGTCAAATAAATAAATAAATATTTAAAATCGCGAATTTTAATTTGTATTCTTAATTTATTCAAAAAAATAACAAAGTTATAATAAAATATATTTGCAATATTTTTGAACTCATTTTTCTTAAAACATCATTTTAGATTTACATCGTTATAATTTGGAGCCATCGATATATTATAATTTCAAAAATCGTATTTATTCATACTAGTATCGCCCTGTGCTCGAAATTCGAGCTAGTTTTGCTTTTAAGTTAACATATAAAATTCGTTTTGTGTAAATTATATTAAACTATACATAATAAAAATTATGCCAACAGTGTTGTCAACAATTCTTGCGCTTGAAATTTGTTAATTTATAATTTTTCTTAATTATTAAAACGTTGTTAAGTACCGATTTTTGAGTTTTATTTCTATAGCTTAAGCCGCTTTAAAGAGAGGATAAATTGGTACAGTTAAATTAAATTAAAATTCTAAGTACATATAAATATTATTCTAATAAATACATATTTCTAAACATATACATATATTTATTGAATTCAAGAACCCAAAATTCGAGTTAATGCTGTCCTTCATATAGTAAACTGTACTTTTTTCTAAACATTTTAGTACGATTTGAACTATGTTGTACGTATTCTGTATCCTAATTAAAAAACTGTATGAATACATAATATGTACAACAAAATTTAACATATCATAATTCATAAGTTTAGTATTTAGTATTATATTATATTGAAGCTGCCAGAAGTACAAATAATAGTCAAGTTGACCGAAGTCTTTTTTTAAATCTCAATCTTAAGATTTATAGTAAAAAAAAAAGTTTTTCAATAAATCAAAGAATACATTTTTCCAACCCTTTTTTCATTTTTAAATTTAATTTTTACTACAAATGTATGTCTATTTAAAGTTCTGATAACATGCGAAAAATGATTCTGAATTCCTTAGTTTACTTTATACCTTTTTATCTAGTTTATTAATTTAATATTTCCTAAGTTTTTTATCGACAAAAATATATTTCTATACATGGTCATGAGCCATGACTCATAAGTTTCTTAAAACAAATAAATATTATTGCTGTTATTCCTTTATGAGGAGTAAACTCTTTTCTACTCTCAACTATTGCCAGCTACTTCAGCCCTTGTAAAAGGGTATATGACAGAGTATATAAATATTTTCCGGCAGATGGCTTTAATTAAAATTCTCTTGGATAGGTTATGATAAATCATATTTTTTATTTGATAACCAATCAGCAATTACCCCCTTCCTTTTAAAAAATATTCTTTATATTTATATCAGCAATAAACCTTAATTTTTTCACTTTATTTATATTTAAATACTATTAAATATAATTTACTTCTCAAATGACAGGTAGTTTTAAAATGTCAAATATATATATGACGATTAATCTGACAATTATGTACTCCTGAAACAAAAATTAGCGTTCCATTTACAAACTACGTCATCTAATCTTTATGTACACTTTTTGATATATATGTCAAAGTAAAACTAAAAATAGTTTTTTTATTATAAAAAAAACATTATTCGATGTTGAAAGTGTGAAATAAACTTTTCAATTATTAGAATGAAATCAAAACATACGACGTACAATTTTTATACGGCAGTACGTCAATACGTCTGTCTACATATCCATTATCAGTAAATCGATACGCGCGAGTTTAATATGTCCTTTTAGACATAAATAAAAAAACAAAGTTAATTTTAAATAAAACTTGTTTATTTGGTTCTCCAAACGTAATTGAATTATTATTAAATTTTACAGGTCTTTTATAATCAAAATTATGCAAAGCTAATCAAAATTATTAAATTACATTAATGTGGGAAAGTTCACAAATAAATTTAGATACAAAATGTTTAGTAAGCAATATTTTAGTTAATAATTAAGTACAGTTTAATTATGCAATATAAATTTAATAAAGTCATAATTTAGAACATTTAATTTATAAAAGTGAAATATGATATAAAGTCAGGTGTTGTCAAATGTGCCAGGTGGTGTGATTGTATGATCACATTACTCCTCCCCCTTTAGAATGAAGTGACGGCCAAAGAAAACTTTTGTTGACTTGGTTGTTACTGCTGCTAGTACTAGTAGAATCTGTGTATGAAATAGGCAATACTATGTTGTTTTTTGATTTTGTTTTAACTGTAACGAAAATAATAATGGTTAGTACTAAGACGATTATAATTGCTAATGTTCCTATTGCGAAATCCAATTTGATAGTTTTTATTTGTAGTAGTTGAATTGCTTCGGTGTTGTTGTTTTGATATAACTTTAATTTCTGTAATTGTATGTTTTCTGTAATTATAGTAGAGTTAATATTAGTGAATTCCATTGGAAATATATGGATGGTATCCCAAAATCGATTAACGTTTTCTCGGTATATTATATTATTAATTTCGACTGTACAATTTTGAAAATGTATAAGTTGGGTGTCTTTAGTTTTGAAATCGTTTACGCCACAGTTGGATTTAATTAATATTTCAGGTACATTTATTAGTAAGATAAAATTAGGTTCAGGTTGCAAGATATCTGGTATTTGTTCGACTTCAGTAAAGTTACAATTTGCTGCTTTATTTTGCAGTAAAGTATTAATTCAGGAACGGTTGTTTTCTTGAAAGGATGATTCTTCACAAATATATATGCCTTCGATCTTGGTGCATGGTTTGTCGAAATATTGAATTTTATAGGGATTATGAATAACATAGGGTTTTGGAATTATTAGTTTATTATTTTTTGTGGGTAATGGGATCAAATGAAAAAAATTATACTCATGTTTAGAAAATATAGGAATGCGAATGTTAAATATAATATTTGAATCATTGAAATATGCTTGTAAACCTAATAATTCGTATATATGTTCATCAGATATAATATCTATGGATTGATTTTTGAAACTTTCATAAATTATAGTTAACTCTTGAGGATTTAAAATTTTTTTTTTTTTTTTTTTTATTAATTCAATATTTTTATTTTGATTTTCAATATACAATAAAATTACATTGTAGTACAAAATTTTTAATAATAAAAATAGTTAGCTACCATTCTTTTGCAAAAGAAGAGACAAGTATCGGATGGCGCATCATACAAATCATTAACTAAATATAAATTTACTTACTTTAATATGTTTTTCAAATTATCAAAAAATTTTTATTTTAATTTAAACATTAGTGGGGAAAGGCAAAAAAATAAAATAAAATGAAAATAAAAAACGTAGAAAACAAAATAAAAAATAATTAATTTTATCTTAAAAAAAGCGAAGGAACTTTACTCATTTAGTTAATTACCTTTAGTAGGTCTTCACAAATTATAAAGTTAATTTCTAAAAGCCAAGATTTCAAAAGTTTTAAAAACTTAGTTAAAATTCTAGTAAGTCTAATATAATCAGGTAGTTTGTTAAATATTCTGGGAGCTACTATAAAATAGAAATGACAAAAATGGAATTTACGGAAACGCAGAACTTTAACAATATTTCTAGAATTAATTCTTAAATTGTAATTATTAATATACCTTATAGCTGAATAGCCTGATTTCAAGAAAAAAAACTTTTAGGGTTTTATAATAATATAAGTTTCTTATGGGAAGTATTTTTAACTTATTGAAAAGCACAAAAGAAGGATAATTACGGTTTTTCTTGCAAATAATTCTGATAGCATGCTTCTGTGTTATTAATAGAGGATGTATTTTGTTAAAATATGCCCCACCCCAACACGATATACCATATTGAAGTTTAGAATGAAACATTGCGTAGTACACTGTGCATGAAATTTTCAGAGAGCAATATAAACTAACGTGATAAAGATTTCTGATAATATTCTTAAGATACTTATTAACATAGGACGTATGATCTGACCAACATAATCTTGAATCAATTAAAATACCAAGATATTTAAACGAATTAACGTTTTCAATCAGGAAGCAGTTTGTATAGCAATGGTGGTTCATATAGTAACAACTTAAAGAATCAGAATTATACGCATTAATTAAAAACTTTGCACAATTAGGAGCATGATAGAAAATATCTAAGTTATTATAAGCCGGATCATGGATACTAAAATTCATATATTTTGTTTTAGGACTAATTATTAATTTATGCTTATTAAACCAGTGTCTGATAAGATCAAGATCATAGTTCAAGTTGACAGCTACATCAAAACTATTACTACAACTATACGTAAAAGCAGTATCATCAGCAAATGCAGTTATTGATCCTTTAAATTGTTGTAAGAAGAGCGAATTTATAAAAACTAAAAACAAGATAGGCCCTAGTACCGACCCTTGAGGAACACCATAAGATATTAAACTAAGGTAGGAACTTAAAATCTCTCCAATCTTTACTTTTCGACTTCTTCCTGCTAAATATGAATTAAACCAATTAAGAATAAAACCTCTGAATCCAGCATTAAACAACTTTTTTAAAAGAATATTGTGGTCCACAAGATCAAAGGCTTTAGTAATGTCAATGAACAACGCAGTTGTAGTGTGACCTTTATTTACTGACTCATATAGTTCCCCACAGAATTTGAGTAAAGCATTCTCTGTGGATCTGCCTTTCAGGAAACCAAATTGATTCGAGCTAAAGAAATTAGTTTTGTCAAGGAAAGCTAAAATTCTACATTTTATTGCTTTTTCAAAAATTTTTGAGAAAGAGGATAAAAGAGAAATAGGCCTATAATTATTGACATCAGTTCTATCACCTTTTTTAAATAGAGGAATAACTTCAGCATTTTTTAATTTTTCAGGAAATATGCCTGAGATTACACTATTATTAAAAATATGAGCCAAAATATCAATAATTTGATATGATATCTTCTTTAAAGTATTATTAGAAATATCTTCTGAAGTAGTAGAATCTGAGCTTTTTAGACCAGTTATTATTTTATGAATTTCATAAGCTGAAATATGGTCAAAAAAGAAACTTCTCAATTCAAAACTTTCCTCGACTACTTTATTGGATGAGTATACACTAAAATAATTATCTGTATCAAGTTGCTGGGAAATATTAACAAAGTATTGATTGAAATGATTAGCCACTTCTAAAGAATTATTTGTAATATCGTTATTGATATTAAGATTAATTATATTATTATCATAAGTAGAATCTTTGTTTAATATACTATTGACTATATTCCATTCTTTCTTAATATTACCCCTATTAGAATCAAACTTATTAATATAATAACTATTCTTTCAGTTGGTGATATTTACTTTTACATCATTGCAAATTTTTTTATAATAGTTGAGTAGACGAATATTGTTATTATATTTTAGCGTAATTTTTCTAATTTTATCGCTTCTTTTAATATTATTCAATAACGAATTTGTAATCCATGGTTTAAGCTTACATTTCTTACGACTTCTAGTGACAATAATATTACAATCCATAATATAATTATTTAGGATTTTTAAAAATTTGTCAAATGCTGTAGAGGGATTATTTTCAGAAAAAACATCTTCCCATAACTCTAAATTTAATAAATAAATTAATTTATCATAATCAATATAATTATAATTAAACCTAAAAGTTTTAGATTTTGGAAAACACGTGTTTAATTCAAATTTGATAATAATCATAACATGGTCCGTAATTTGAATATCATAAACATAACTTTTAATTTTATGATTATTATTTTTTTGAGTTCTACAAAAAACATGATCATTACATGAAAATGAAGTGGTAGTAGATCTAGTAGGTTCATTAATAAGAGATTCAAAACCGTTTGAAGCCATAAGAAAAAGATAATCATCACTACTTTTTGATTTACCAAGAATATCAATATTCAAATCACCTAAAATAATACAATTTTTGTACTTAACATTATTTAAATAATTAGAGAATTCAATAAGAAATTCATTAATTTTATGTTCTTGAAGTCTATAAACACATACAAAGCAATAAGAAATATTGTCAATTTCACACACTACATTTATAATATCAGCGCTAACAAAATTAACTTCTTTACAAACACATTTAATGTCATTACTAACGTAAACAATAACACCACCTGATGCGTAATTTAATTATTATTACAACGATGAAACATTTCGAAATTAGGAATTTTATAGTTATTAACTTCATGAATAATGCCCACAAGGAATAATGCCCACATAGAAAAATGCCCACACGAAAAATTATTTTAAATATAAAAATTAAATTAAAATAAATAGAGAAAAAATCAAAAATTATATTCTATCTAGGAGATAATCTATTAGTGATTTAAAATAAAATATTAAATATTCTGGAAAAAGCGGGAATTCTGATTCTTAAATAATTTTTTGTGTGTGCATTTTTCTATGTGGGCATTTGTCTATGTGGGCATTATTCCTTGTGGGCATTATTCTGTGTGGGCATTATTCTGTGTGGGCATTAATCGTGTGCGCAACGCAATACTATCTGTGGGCAATTTTCGTGTGGGCAATAATCCGATCATGGATTTTTATGTAGTCTGTTGTTCTTCATAATTTTCTCTTTCATAGCAGCCGAGTTAAATTTTATACAAACAATATTTCTATTTTTAGTAGAAAACGTGGGAGAGTTAGATAGATTTTTCTTTGAAAGAATTTTTGAATAAGTTTTTGGTTTCTTGATGTAGTAGTTATCGATGTCACTTACAGAAAAATCTACATTCCAACCTTCTTTAAAAAGTTTAACAGCTTTCTCTTTTGCATTCTCATGAGAAATATCTGGAATACCAATAATATCAACACAGTTACGGTTTTCTTTTTGCTCTAATTGATTTATTCTCATTTCAAGAGAGTCAACTTTTTTTAACAGTGTTGCATTTTTATTCTCTAATTCTTCCATCTTACTCACCATTGCTTGTAGAATTTTAATCTCATTAAATAGTGTGAGTAAAGTGATCTTTTTTTCATTTGCTTGCACTGGTGAAGAAATACTTGAATGCTGAGTAACACCACCACAAGTAGAAGTAGACGCAAAAGAAGAGTCATCAGCAACTACTAAAGCAGATTAAACTAATGTTGATGTTAATGTAGAAGAAGTCGGTATAGATGTTGATGTTCAAAAAATTGATGTAGATGTAGTTTTAATGTTCTCAGATACAAGTGAGAATCTTCTAATACACGTACTGCACTTAAAACCCTGCTTACTCTTTTCATAATACTCAATATCATTTTTATTGATTTTGTCGCATTTTGCATGTAAAATTTTTTTGCAATTTACGCAGTGAATTTTTAAATCTAATCTTTCCACTTTATAGGAACAAATATTACATTTAGACATTCTCAAAAAGTATATTAAAAAATTAATGAAGTAATATACTATGAAGTAATATACTATGTATTTTAAAAATTTATTATAAAAAAAAAAAATAAAAACTTTTAAGCAAGAAAAAATTCGCACTTGTGTTCCCCACTAACACATGATTGTGAATGAATTTGCTTTGATATGATATTTAATTTTGCTAATATTATAGCTTCGCCTAAATTAATTAGGTGGTTATTTAAAAGATCAATGTTATAATTTATCTGACTTAAGTATTGTGCTTGTTTTATAACACTTTTACCTGTTATTACACTATTCTGTTGGTTATTTAAATAAGTTTGGATTACTTCTTGTTCCTGGTTTATATGGTTTGTAATATTTTCAAAACGTTCCATCATTTGGTGGTTTATAATGGAAAGTTTTGCTTTTTGGTTTTCTTGGTTAGTTAATATTGAGTTTAGTTCCTCATTTATTTGTTGGGCGTCCGTAGCGTCCATGTTACCAGTTATAGTCTTTATTATAGTACCAAGTCCGTTTATCAGTCCTCTCTTCTTTCTAATATTTGGTTTTAGTCCGTTTAGCCTGTGTCTTACTTGAGTTATTTTAAGTTTCGTAATTTTTGGAGAATCTTGTAGTTCGTCATAATTTTTGAAATTCTCAATGGATTCTTCTATTTCTCCTATTGTTTTTTCATATTCGTCCAGTTTAATTATGTGAAGTAGATTCTGGTATGTCATTATTGTCCGTGCTGTCCCTAATATCATTGTTAGTGCTTGGTGGTTCGTTAAGTCCCGTATTTCTAATTTCTGTCCTGCCACTGCTATCACTCTGAAATTTACGTTTTCTTTTAAGTCTAATTTTATGAATAATCCTGTTATCATGAGTAATTATTAAAACTTTATTGTTAGTTTTTTGTTTTGTAAACCTGTGGGTTAATTTATTTCTTTTCCGCTCTTTCCTATACATTGTTTGGTTAACGTCTATGCTTTCGGGGTCTTCGCGATTTTCATTTAATTTTGATTTATTTTCTATTTGTTTTTGAATTTCGGGATAAAGGTTTGTTATATATTCATTTAAAATTGATCAATAATTGTTAAAATTTTCTTATTATTTATACTATATATATCTATATGAAGAATGTCCATGGGTTTTTGGGGTATTTTGGGTAATTCGTATTTAGGTTTCGGTGGATTTCAGTCATATTTTAACTGTTGGCAAGTTTCACAATTATTAATGATTTTTGTTATTTTATATTTCATAAGAGGGAAATATATTTTTCTCTTGAGGTGTAGTAGGGTTTCATTAATTCCCCTGTGATTATTTTTTTCATGATATTAATTTATTTGTCTGTCTTGTTCGTCATCTTCTAGAATATCTTCTAGTAGTTCTGTACATCGTATTAATTTGATAGTTTGTTGGTCCGCGAAATGTTTAGAGTAAGAGTCTTGAATAATATTAAAAATTTCATCCGTTGTAAAGATAGCTATTAAGTTGTTAGGAGGGATTCTAGTTTTTAAAATACTGGTTATATTTTCTTCTGAATAGTCTGGTAATCTTATTGTTCGTCTAATTTTGTTTTTGAATAAGGTTTGTACGGAAAATGGAGGTGTTCTATTGGATTTTTCTAAAATTAACTGAATGTTGAATTCATTCAATGGTCTTGTAGCTATAGGTATGGTGTTTTGTAATGTTTCTGGTTCAGATTCATGAATATTGATTTCGTTTATTAATTTAATGCGACTCAATGCATCTGCATTTGAATTTGCTGAGCCCTTTTTATAAACGATATTATAATCAAATTCTTCCAACTTTAATCGCCATCGGACTAGTCTAGAATTAGGCTCTTTTAGGTTCATAAGCGAAATAAGTGGCTTATGGTCAGTTACAATCGTGAATTGATTTCCAAAAAGATATGGGCGGAAATATTTTACAGCCCATACAATAGCCAATAATTCCTTTTCAATAACGGAATAGATAGTTTCTGATGTTGTTAATGTCCTACTTGCATAACATATAGGCTTGTCGTTTCCAATCGGTTCTTGTGAAAGTACGGCGCCGATAGCATAATTGCTGGCATCCGTTGTTAACACAAACGGTCTTGAGAAGTCAGGATATTGTAGTATCGGGTTATTTATGAGTAGATCTTTACACATTTCAAAGGTTTTTATATAACTTTCAGTTAATTCAACCTTTTTTCCTTTTTTTCAGGCATTCGGTAAAAGGTTTTGTTAGTCGGGCAAAGTTCTTTATGAACTTCCTGTAATAACCTAGTAATCCAAGAAACAATTTTATTTCTTTAGGATTTTTTGGCATTGGAAAACTTTTAATGGCCTGAATTTTGTCTGGGTTAGGTTTTACTCCGTCAGTAGTTACTACATGTACTAAAAATGCTATTTCCTTTCTCATAAATTCGCATTTGTCAAGTTGTATTTTGAAATTTGCTCTATAAAGTCGGTCAAATACTTTTAGTACATTTTCTATATGTTCTTGTAATGATGTGGAGAAGATGATGATATCATCTAAATAAACAAGACATATTTTTCCAACTAAATCCCTTAGGATATTATCCATAACCCTCTGAAAAGTCGATGGAGCATTTTTCAATCCGAAAGGCATGCGGATATATTCGTAATGCCCACCATCAACAGAAAATGATGTTTTAGCAACATCTTTAGGGTCCATCTCAATTTGATGAAACCCACTGGCAAGATCGAGTGTCGTAAAATACATACACTTGCCAGGTTTGTCCAGAATTTTATTTATATTTGGGATAGGATATTTATCGTTTACCGTTTTTTCGTTCAACTTCCGATAATCTATAACTAGACGCCATTTTTGCTTTCCCGTAGCATCTAGTTTTTTTGGGATTAACCAAACAGGGGAGCTCCAAGTGGAGTAACTATGTTGAATAATATTTTGTTTCAACATATCTCCAATCTGTTTTTGGATTTCTTGTTTGTGAACATGTGGATAGCGATAAGATTTAGTAAAGACTGGTTCGTCATCAGTAGTCTTTATTCTGTGCTTTATTTGGTCGGAAAAAGTAAGTTCATCTCCTTCTCTAAAAAATATATTGTAGTAACGCTAAAAATCTTAACTTTCCGGATTGGTTGAATTCTTTAAAGGTATTGAGAAAAGTTTCGTTTTGAATTACGTGTTTGTTGAAAGCGGTTATATCTCTATTGGTTTTGTTTGTTTTAAAAATTTGGGGTTGATAAGCTCGGGATTTAAAAAAGATGAGAAGGCACCCATGTCAATTAAAAACTTGAGGGGTCTTTTTATAGGGTTTAGAGTAATATTTATATAAAGAAGCATGTAACCGTGACGATTTATGTCTACGTATCCGATGGGTTTGACTAGGCACTTATATAAAAATTTGAATCATCAACAATTATATTTTGACTATTGTTTTGGTCAATAGTATCACTAATATTGCCATATTGGTAGTAGTGGTCCAAGTTCGTATATTCCTTATTGTCATCTGTCATCGGTACACGTCACTTAAGTTCGTTAATCTTCTTAATCTGTAAGTTCGTCACTTAAGTTGAATAATTCTTCACTTACATATTTAGGAAATGGTTTATTACTTTGGAAAGGATTGGTTGGTGGCCCTTGCGATACCATATTTTGGTTTCTAAATCTATTGTAATTCTCAGTTGGTCGGTATTGTGAGTTTGAAGGTCCACTCATTTGATTCAAAGGTCGGGGTTGGTTTGGATTTGGGTTATATTTTGGTTTATTAAAATTTGGATTATTGAAATTGTTACGAGGAATATTTTGCTGATTAGCCGGTTTGTTGTAAGTAAAGTTTGGTTGGGGATTTGGTGCGTTTGTAAACATATTTGGTCGGTTCATAAACATATGTGATTGCGGAACTATTCTATTGTTTGGTATGGTCAGTCTAACGTTTGGTTTTAAGTTTGAATAGGTTTTTGTTGTAGAATCAAGTTACTCTGTTTATTATAAAATATGTTTTGTTCTTGTACACAGTAGGAGAAGCTACTGATAGCGTGTCTGGTCTCATCGCACGAATTGTAGAACCTAAAGGTTCTCTTAGTCCAGAGAGAAAAACGTTAAGACACATTTCGGAAAATAAAGCTTTTTTAGAATGAATAACTTGAGTGTTCTTTTCGTGAATTTGGATATAATTGGCCATAGTGGCTTGAATTTCAATGACTTGACTATAGAAGTTTTCGATCGTTCTACTTGTTTAAAATTATGAAGATCTCTAATCAAAGATGTTTCATTCCTTTTATCACAGTAGTGTAAGATCAAATTTTGCTTAATTATTCCTACTCTAAAGGAGTACCGTACATATTTAAGATCTCGTTTGCTTGGCCTTCGATTTTATTCCTTATGGCTCTTAAAAGAATTTTGCCATACGAAGTACCATCAATATCTTCCGTTAAGGATAGTATTTCCTCAACATTTTCGATAAAATCGAAAAGAAGGCGAGGATTTCCGTCAAACCTCGGAAGGTCTTTAACGGCATCAGGGATTCTGAGAGAATTAAAAATAGAACTTACGTTATTACTATGAGATGGATAAGCCATTTCGGAAAATGAATTTAGAGATTCGTTTGAACTTGAAAAACTAATATTAGCTATTTACTTGGAAAAAAGAAGTTAGATAGTCCACTTCTAATTTGGTATGGAACAATTTTCCGCTTTGGTCTACCAGATTTCATAGAATTACAAATTATATATAAACCACACAAAAATTTTATAACTTTATAACAAAGAATTTATAACAATCACAAAGTTTTTTTCAGACAAATTATAAAATTTAATTTAAAGTGACAATATAATAATAATTTAAAATTTTATTTAAAAGAGAAAAATGATTTTTTTTTTCTATGATTCAATTATTAAAATATGTTAATATGAATTAGGAAGAAAGATAGGAAAGGAATAATTTAAATTTCGACTTACGTGACCGTGATCAAAGTACTGATGTACACTAATCACTTTGTACACTTTCCACTTTATAAATATATTTTTTTTTGTCTATGTTCTTGAACTGTTTATATATTTTTTCCTTTTTCTTTTTCACTTTATATATATATTTTTTTGTCTATGTTCCTTAACTGTTTATATGTTTTTTCCTTTTCTTTTTTTCTTTTTCTTTTTTTTATAAACTTATATTAAATATTTTTTCTTTTTCTTAACTTTTTATAAACGACTATCCTTCGTTTTTTAGTCTTATATTTTAATTTCAAACACTTAGTCGTGATTTTATAATTTTTATTTTAATTTTAGATTAAAACGATTAACCGTCGTTTTGATTTTATTATTTTTGCTGCTTATTTTTTTTTGCTGCAGTGATTCTGCTGTCGGACACTATCTCATGCTGGAAGGTGTATATACTACAGTGTGGGATAACTGGCCGTGGCTGCGTCACTGTAAGCAAACTCAACTCAATTAGATTGATAGTTTTGACTGAATCAAACAAAAAAAAAAAAAAAAAAAATTCCACTCATTATTTCGTATAGTTGTAATTCTTCTTGAAAACCAAATTTGATTTATGCTGAGTCAAACCAGCATAAATTTTGCAAACATTAGAGGGCTAGATTCCAATTATTTCGGAGTATATGTTCACCTTACGTCAAAAAATCCAGCCGTGTTAGCACTAAACGAAACTCAGGTTTTTTCAAACCAGGATGCGGTTAAGTTCAGTATTCCTGGTTACAAACTTGAAACGTTTTTTAGTCCTCATAGAGGTATTGCTCTTTATATTCGTAACGATACGGCCTACCAAATTCTGGATAAATATAACATAGGCACAAATCCAGAGTTTAACTATGTTTGGACCAAATTTATTTTTGGTGGCCATTCAACGCATTTTTGTTTTTTGTACAGAAGTCCAAATATTTCGAAGGAGAACACAATTGTAGAATTTGATATTTTATCGGATTCTATAATTAGTATCCTTCAGGATAATCCCGAAACTGAAATCGCTGTAGCAGGCGATTTCAATATCCACAATAAAAATTGGCTTCTATACTCTCCTCATACATCGGCAGAAGGCAAATATGTAGAACTTTTTAGCGCTCTTCACCAACTTACACAATTGGTGAAAGAACCTACTCGCATACCAGACTGTTCAAGCCATAGTGCTTATACTCTGGATCTATTTCTAACTTCTCATCCGGAAAAATACAACATTTCTGTCATTAGTCCATTAGGCAGCTCTGACCACTGCCTTATCAGTTCTCAATTTCAAATGCAAAATTTAATTAACCAAAAAGTTCCTCCCAATCATAAAATTTGGCTCCTAAATAAAGCCAACTGGGATGGTTTAAACTCCTTTTTCAAAAACTTTAATTGGTCTCTTTTTTTCAACAATAGAAATGTTGATGTAGCTGCCAACGCATTAACTAGCGCTATTCTCCTTGGCATGAATCTTTTCATACCAAGTAAGATTACAAGTGCTAAACACCGTAACCAAAATTGGTTAAACAAAAAATGCAGGCAAGCTATTAAGAAAAAAAATAAAGCTTTCTTTGAGTTCAAGAGGCAACCAACCGAAAGCAACCGGCTCTCATTTACAGAAGTTAGTAAGCGATGCAAAAGAATTTTAAGGCAGCAAAAATTTAAACATGATTTTTTACTAAGGCAAAAAGTTATTCGCTTCCCAAAAGGCAGCAAAAGTTTCTGGTCATTTGCCAAATCAGTAAAAAACAACTTCACTTCTTCTACAACTCCTCCACTAATTTATAATAATGCTGTCATTGCTGACCCTGAACAAAAGGCAGATTTACTGGCTCAAATCTTCGCAGCCAACTCAACACTGCCGGCAACAACAGCCTCTCCTCCGGTCTATGTACCAACAAATTCAAAACTTAAAAAAATTTATTTTCGCCCACGAGTTGTTGCTAAAGTTCTTAAGGGTCTGAATGTTCACAAATCTGCTGGTCCTGACGATATTCCACCAATTGTCCTCCAAAAATGCGCTAACACCCTAGCTGGTCCACTAAGCAAACTTTTTCACATATCCTTTGTTTCTGGAACTTACCCTTCTATATGGAAAGTTGCTTATGTCCAGCCAATCCCAAAAAAGGGTGCCCAGAGCAATCCTGAAAATTATAGACCAATTGCTCTAACATCAGTACTATCAAAGGTTATGGAGTTAATAATTAATTTCCATTTAAAAAGATATCTGGAGAGTAATGACCTCATAAGTGACCATCAATATGGTTTTAGGTCAAATAGATCAACAGGTGACCTGCTGACATTTTTGACTGAAAAATGGGGTCGTTGCTTGGAAAAATATGGCGAGACGAACATAATCGCTCTAGATATATCCAAAGCCTTTGATCGCGTTTGGCATGCCGCGCTACTAAAAAAGCTAGAAGCCTTTGGTCTAGGAAAAATCTTCAATTCATGGATAGAATCTTTCCTTTCACACCGTTCAATACAAGTTGTTTTGGATGGTTTTACTTCCAAAAAATTTGAAATCAATGCTGGTGTCCCTCAAGGCTCGGTCCTATCACCAACCTTATTTCTAATATTTATCAATGATCTTCTATCCATTACCTCCAATAAAATTCATAGCTTTGCTGATGACAGCACTCTTGATTGCTCTTACCTTTTTGAGAGAGCAGCTGATGCTACCTCAACATCGGTAAACAATGAACGAACCAAAGTTTCAAGTTCCTCAAATAATGATCTCCAAATAATTCAAGATTGGGGAAGCGTGAACAGGGTAAGTTTTAATGCTTCTAAAACCCAAAGCTGTTTGTTATCAACCAAGCGAAGCGATCCCTTACTTAACATTTCTTTTGGCAATGTAGGTATTCAAAACTCCGAATCATTAAGAATTCTAGGCATGGAAATAAATGCAAAACTTTCGTGGAACGACCACATTTTTTCGGTCGCAAAAGATGCCGCGAAATGCCTGGGATTCTTAAGTAGGAGTAGGAAATACTTTACACCTCCAAATCTATTACAAATTTATAAAACCTATATTCGGCCGAGACTTGAGTATAACTCTCACATATTTGCTGGAGCTCCCAGCACCGCTCTTCAGTATCTGGATAAGATACAAAAGAGAGCTGTTCGTATTATCAATGATAATAACGTCACAAAAGACTTAACGTCTTTAAGTCACCGCCGTAATGTAGGAGCTGCTTGTCTTTTTTATAAATATCTTCTAGGCAATACTTCAAAAGAAATCAAAAACATGATGCCTAAAATCAAACCCTACAGCCGTAACACACGGTTAGCAGCTCAATCACATCCATATACAGTTGAGCTTTTCAGAACAAGAACTCTGAAATTTAGGAACTCTTTTCTGAGTCGCACCTCCAAATTGTGGAACACATTACCCCCATATGTGTTTCCCAATTCGTTTAAACCGGAAAAAATTCAAGAAGAATGTCAACTTATACCTCCTGGGTTGCCCTTTCAACCCTTAAAAGTCATTTATATGTATGACTAGCAGTAACTTTTCAGCCATAATACTGCGCAAGCAGCTAGGGTGCTTATCCCATTATTTTGGCTACGGGGGGAGGTTGTTTTAGTGTAGTAAAAATCTCACACTACCTGGGGGATTAGGTTACCAGGTGCCTTTTGAAGGTTTTTTCCTCCCTTAGGAAAAAAAAAAAAAAAAAAAAAAAAAAATTTTAAAAAAAATTTTTAAACACTATTTATTATTATTATTTTTTGTTTTATATGATTATTTTAACGACCCGTCGTTATAATATTTATACGTCTAATATTTAGATTAACAAAGGATCATCACCGGATCCTACCGACTGCGCCAGTTAAATATGTCCTTTTAGACATAAATAAAAAAACAAAGTTAATTTTAAATAAAAGTTGTTTATTTGGTTCTCCAAACTTAATTGAATTATTATTAAATTTTACAGGTCTTTTTTAATCAAAATTATGCGAAGCTAATCAAAATTATTAAACTACATTAATGTGGGAAAGTTCAATTTTAAAAGTTCACAAATTAATTTAGATTCAAAATGTTTAGTAAGCAATATTTTAGTTAATAATTAAGTACAGTTTCATTATGCAATATAAATTTAATATAAGTAATAATTTAGAACATTTAATTTATAAAAGTGAAATATGATATTTAAGTACAATTTAAAGTTATGAAATAAGTCTGAAAGTCAGGTGTTGTCAAATGTGCCAGGTGGTGTGATTGTATGATCACATAACTTGCGTACAATATTTAATTTATCAAAAATATTTATTTGAATGTTTTAATTTAGTACCTACAAAAAATATTTTTGTATTATAGGTATTTTGAATATAAGATATTTTTTAATAAAAATTATTGTAAAAAAATATTATTTTTTAAAACACAATATTAGAAATATAAGAAAAACCAATAATAATATTTTTATACATTTTGTCAATATTTGTAAATTTTAAAAATCCGAGATATAGTACATTGCGTTACGCGTATTTTCGCTGCCCTAATGTAAATTTATGTGCCTATTTATTTCTCAATTTTTTGACAGAAATTATACGCTGTACGCTTTTAATTAGGTTGGGACTTGAGGAACAAATAACTTTTTTAGAGAAAGATAAGTTTTTTAGATTTGCAAACATATTGTACTGTACGTATTTTCAATTTATTTGTATGTTTTAAACTAAATTATTTAAAAAAAAATGATATTTTAAAATATTTTATTTTTAAAATTTAATCGCAGTAGCATAAGAAAAAACAATAACAATATGTATTTTTATACACTTTGTCAATTTTTAAATTTTAAAACTCTGAGGTACAGTACGTCGCGTATGCTTTCATGTAAAGTTTTTTACATAACTAATTATTTCAAAATTTTTTTACAGAAACTGAATGCCGTACATGCTGATTTTGGCTGATCCATAAGAAACAAATCTTTTTACTTAAGAAATATTATTTTTTTTTTTTAAGTTTCTGCATATTTCAGAAGTCGTTAAGTTTTGTTAAGTTAAGTTTTACAAAAAACTTAACAAAAAGCAACAACAATTTACGATTTACAATAAAATTGTTTTTTTTGTGCCTACTGTATTATAATAAATTGCAAACAAAAACAAATGGGGCCTTAACTGTTTTTCGACCATAATTTAGTTTTATTTCGATAAAATTGGAACCAAATAAGATAAAACAAAAATAAGTATAGCATTTAAATGCTTATTAATAAAGTAAAAACTTTTTTGTGATACCTGAAATTTAACTAAATTTAACTGAAAAAAATTCAAATTTAGTTAAATTTCAGGTATCACAAAAAAGTTTTTACTTTATAACTTTCAAAGTTTTTGAGCTATAAAAGTGCTAGTATACTCAAAATGCAGGGAAAGAGAAGGGTAATATTTTGAAGTAAAAAACTGTTATGTTAATACCGTTATTTTCTTGATAAAAGGGATTTAATTGATATTTTGTTAAAAATATTGGACTTTAAGCCCTTATAACCTCAGACTGAGAAACTTTAGAGTAATGTTTGATAGTACTTAAGAAATCTGCATTAATAAGCATTTAAATGCTATACTTATTTTTGTTTTATCTTATTTTGGTTTTGGCCTACTTTCAAAACATTTAAACTTATTTTTAAAAAACTATTTATATTACTTACAGTTGTATTTGATAGGCATTTTGAAAAGTAGAGGGCAATGATGTGTGCCTAGATGTGCCATTCAGTTTTGGTTTTGGTTAATTTGAAATGTTGGCGGAAACGTTGGTTCGTAAGGTAACAGGATTTATTGAGTTAGACGATTCCGCGTTTGCTAATTCACTATGTAATAAAATGTGCTTCGCAGCATTAGCGGATGAACTCGACAGATGATACCCTAGGTGCCGGTTTCAAGTACTCGGGCCCAAAAATAGTAGTAGCAGCATCTAGAGAAGAAATAAAACTAACATACTGATCCGTTATAGAGCTAGCTTCTTTTACGGTCTTTGTTTTATTTGTATTTGGTTGTTAGTTACATTCCAGCCGGCTTCGACTTTTTCGTAAAGTTTGCCTATATCAGTTTTTAATGAACAGATCACATCTTTCAGCTTTTCTACATTGTTTATAGATGAATTGGACGCTTTAGACCCAATGACACAAAGTTTTCTTACATCCGTTTTAAGAGAAGAGATTCCATCTTCTAGCATGCCAGTACTATTTATTTTCTCTAATTTGTCGATGAAGATAGATTTAATTTTTGCTAGGTTGAAAAAAACTTCGTTCTTTATATCTGAGACCGTATCGTTAGTTAATGTTGATAGAGTTAATGGATTTGTGTAGTTAAAACGTTGACACAAGTCCAATAAGACATTGTTGGTATTGTCAATGATTTTGAATGCTTTGCTTAGCACTTGCATTTGGTCATCTTTGAGCAAGCTTGATAAATTTTTATTGTTCAGGTTAAAGGTTAAGAAACACAAAAAATAAATATATGTTACACAAAAGTTAGCACTTTAAAGTTTAAATGTTTTTAAGTTTTTGTTATAGTTTTTGTAGTTATAATTATTTTTAAAATAATTCACTAAATACTTTAATTAAAATATTAAATTTAAAGCAAAGCAAAAGAGTGTGCCTTAACACTACAAACGATAAATTAAGAATGATAAATTAAGAATTACTACTAACCTAGAATTTAAATTCAATCAAAATAGCGTCATTCATTAGTTTTTGAGGTATTTTGTTTTTAAGATATATGTTTGCTAGTACTTGAACTTTTCAAAGGTTCCAGAACCCGAAACCATGGTACGATTTCACTCATATGCAATCCCAGTCATACTTTCAATACAAGTTAACCCTTGTACAAAATTGGATGATTCTATATTACTTTGAAGTTATTATTTTTATTAATTTCGATGATAAGCCTTTCAACCTTTAGAGGTCTAAGAGAGTTACCTGAACCACCACTCCAATTGATTACATTAAGGGAACACGTAGGAAATAGTAAAGAACACCCTTGTGCAAATTTGAAGCTTCTACATTTGTTTGAAGTTACTATCTTTATAATTTTCGAAAATTTGCTTTAAGGTCACTATGTTAATGGTCCCCGACCCACTACTCCAATTCGTTCCAATTTTCGAAGCCACTAATGGAATAGGAAAGGGCACCCTGATACCGAATTTGGAGGTCTAATTTCTTTGGATTCGGAATCATGCTCGTTTGGCTAAAATTTGATAAAAAAGTTGGAACGTTCTATCTTAATTTTAAGCTATTTTTTTGAATAAGTTCAATAATATGCGTTAAGATCTTCAATACTGTGTGGATGGTCCCCGACCCACTACTCCAATTGGTCCTAAATTTCCTGAACTCTAAGGACATAGAGGCACACTGATACCAAATTTGAAGGTATTATCTTCATTGGTTTCGGAATTATGCTTGTTTGGCCTAAATTCGATCAAAAACTTCTAGGATCCGAATCCATTGTCCCAACTCGTTCGTACGCAGTCCCCGCCATAGTCTCACTTCTAGGAACCTACAGCACAAATTTCATGAAGGTAGCGCCATTAGTTGTTGAGTTATCCCTTTTTTTATATGTTCGTTAGCCCCTAGAACGATTAAAAGGTCCAGAACCCGAACCCATGAGCTGATTTCTATATGCAATCCCCGACGTACTTTAAGTCCTAGTAACTTACAGTTAAATTTTCATCAAAATAGCTCCATTAGTTTTTGTGTTATCGTGCCTATTGACGGACGGGCGGACGAACATGGCTATATCGATTCAGGAGGTCACGCTGATCCCATATATATATAAGTTAACGACACTTTCCAACATCATACAACGACACTTTCCAACATCATACAATGTTGCTTTGTAATGTTACCCATTGAGTAATAAATTATTCATAATAATTGGTAATGAAAAAACCCTAATAAATTACTCATAATAAATTGTAATAAATTATTTTTTATTAAAAATTGTAATATGATAATTTAAGGTCAATGTTTTGAATTTGTATTTTGTTTATATTGTTAATGAATGAAAATACTACTAATTGAGTAGTAATTATAAAACTAAAATATTATAAGTCAGCATTTTTTTATTTAATTTTGTTTTGTAATACTTTTTGACCATTTGGGTTAAATTTTGTCAATGTTAAATTCTTATAATACTTTTTGACCATTTGGGTTAAATTTTGTCAATGTTAAATTTTTGATTAAATAAACATTTCTTTGATTTATGATTTGTTAAATAAAGAATTAAACTTTTGTTAATATTATGTAATTTCTTTTGGATTTCTTTCTTTTCTTTTTTTGTTCTCAAAACTTCAGAATGAGGAAATGCATTTCTGAACTAATTAATTAAATAAATAATTAAACTTGAGTTTACCATTTTGAGGTTTTGAGAATAGGGAAGTTAAAGATAAGCAAAGTAAAATTCTATAAATGATTGTAAATTGTAACAAATTGTATCATTATTGTATTAACTGTTGGATAATAAAGTTGAATTTTATTTTAAACTAAAAACAAAATATTATTTTTTAATTAAATTTTTTAAATCAAATTAAATTTTTTATATTTAATAATTTAATACAATAAAATTTTGTATTAAATTAACTGGCGCCCGAGCAGGGACTTTAGGGTTTTTTCATTACCAATTATTATGAATAATTTATTACTCAATGGGTAACATTACAAAGCAACATTGTATGATGTTGGAAAGTGTCGTTGTATGATGTTGGAAAGTGTCGTTAACTTATACTTTTCCATATTTGTTACCTTATTACGATAACTGTCAATAAAATTCCATATACAAAGAAAAATTATTTAAAAAAATTAAAAAACAACAACGTACAATGTTTTCATTAATTATATTTAATTTTCTTTTACTGTTGAACTGTCTTTATTTAGTTTGCTAGTAAAGTTTTATAAATAGTATTAAGTTTTTGAGTGTCCGTTTTGAAGTTAATATTGCTTTCGGTAAGCTGAATGTGTAACATTTCAATTATTTACATTTCACAGTCCTGATGAAGTAATAAAATATTACAAAACGTGGGCTAAAATTAAATTTGTTTCTATTTTAAAACAGTTCTAATACCAGTTAAAATACAAAGATTGAATTTTATAATTTATAATTTATATGTTCAGGTATAAAAAATTTCTTTTCGTTAATTTTTTCAAAACATCAAAATGTTTATAAGTTATTTACATTCAGAAAAATATCCAAAAAAAAAATATTATTATAATGTTAATTTAAATGTTCAGGTATAACAAATTTCTTTTCGTTAATTCTTTAGTGTTTTTTCTTTACGCAAACTTAAATTACTAAAAGTTATGCAGTTTTATACAAATAATAAAATATTATACATATAAATTATACTATATTATAATTTATTTTATAGCCTTCGCCGTAGCTGACTGGCTTCCTATATTTATATTTACATTAAATTTTTATAAATTTCATTAAATTAAAATTTTTATATTATTTATATTTTCATTAAGTGTCAAAGTTCTTTTGTTTTGTAATTCATTTTGTTTAAAATTACAATTTATTGCAATATGTTTTTGGCATAACTTACTTTAAAACTACTAACTAATACATTTGGTTGGTACCTTTATCCCAATATATACTTTTTTATGACTTTTTTAAAAACTTTTATATTTGTGATACTCTTTAATCTAACTGGTAATTAATTAAATTGCTTTTGGCAGTTGTATAAACAGTTACTTTTTTAAGTTTGCTCTGAAGAACTTTTATTTAAAATTTGATTTATTTCTTGTTTTGTGGTTATGAATATCTATCATCATATTTAAATAAAGTTGATAAGATTGTTAATAATTTTCAATGCCGTCATATAAAGCTTATATTTCATTATATCATAAGGGCTCATAATATATTTATCATTTTATAATAAACTAGTAGGACACCTATTCAATTGCACAGGTTTTTTTAGGCATTTTTGCTAAAGTATTTTATCTATTCTAGCATTAGATACCTAAAAATGTCATTTTGAACAACGATCTTTCGTGTCAAAAAAAGAAAAATAAAAAAAAAGACATTTAAGTTGTTCAACTTGCTCATACACGATACAACTCAAAATGTAAACCAAAGACATCTCCCACAAAAATCAAAATTCACAACCAACCTGTCTTTCAACTTACCAATACACGATTCAAATACACTTAATATCCTGTATGGGATGCATAACAACAAAACATGTCAATCGTGTATGGGATGCATAATAATAAAATTAAAGTTATGAGTATTGCCATCAATATGTATTGTGTGAAGTATATTCATAATAATTTTGGTCTGCAAAATTTTTTTACATGTTGGCAAGGTCTCGCCAACACTTGTATTAAAAATATATATGATGATTATTTGGATATCGTATTGGATTGAAATTAATTACTTTTATTGCTTTTTTGTGAATAATTTCAAGTTTGTTAATAGGGCATTCTTGCGCATTGATCAAAATTGGATTTAGTAGATAATATTAGAAAGGACATATGAAGTGTTTATAATGTATAGTGCCTCTTTATTGAAATATTTGGGATTCTCCTCATTATTAAAATGTAAGGTGTAATTTTTTTAAACACATTGTTCAAATCCATATTGTTCCTCATTTAATATATAGTTGTTAAACATTAAATTGTTAAGTTGTTGTTTGATTATAATTTCGAAAATTTGTAAAAATGCACGTAAGAAATTTTAAAAAAAGAAACACCAATTTAAAAATTGGTGTAACGATAGAAGTTTTGAGAATTTTAGAAGGTGCAATTGGCAAAAGATGGATTTTGTATTTTAATTTAAATTAAAATTTCAATTACAATTTTAATTTGAATTTGAATTTGAATTTGAATTTTAATCTTTTAATTCAATATATGTGAGTAGACACAGATATCTTATATTTATGTAAGTTTAGAATTGAAAATATAAGTTAATTTTTTAAAAAAGTTTAGACAGTATTATATTTATAAATTAAATTAATAATAAAACTAAAATTAATTCGTTAATGTACTAATTTGTTTCAATTTATTTTATTTCATTCTTATAAACTACTGCTTAGTATAAATTTTATTATTTCTGCCTTAAAAATTCATACAGAATAAATTTGTTTTAGTTGTGGTGGCAGTTTATCATACAGTTTCAAGCAGTTATACAGATAATTATTATTCTGTTAGTTTCTTATACCCTACACCTATAGAATAGGTAAAGGGGTATATTAACTTTGGTATGGTGTTTGTAACCACCTAAAGGAAGCAAGCTAGATATGGAAAAGTATATATATTTGTGATCAGCGTGACCGCCTGAGTCGATATAGCCATGTCCGTCCGTCCGTCCGTAGGCACGATAACTAAAAAAATAATGGAACTATCTTGATGAAATTTTAACTGTAGGTTACTAGGACTGAAAGTACGGCGGGGATTGCATATGGGCGACATTGGTTCGGATTCTGGACCTTTTAATCGATCGAAGGACTAACGAACTTTTATAAAAAATTACGATAACTCAACAACTAATGACGCTATCTTCATCAAATTTGTGCTGTAGGTTACTAGTAATGAAACTACTTTGGGGATTGCGTAAGGTCGGGATTGGACAATGCGTTCGGAACCTAGAACTTTTTGATCGAATTTAGGCCAAACGAGTATAATTCCGAAACCAATGAAGATATAACCTCCAACTTTGGTATCAGGGTGTCCCTTCCCATTTCCTAAGTGTCTTGGGAATTTGGGTCCCATTGGAGTACTGGGTCGGGGACTAGCCACACATTTCCGAAGACCTTAAAGCATATCTTTAAAATTAATAAAGATAACAACTTGAAAAAATGTAGAAGCTTTCAATTTGCCACAGGGGTGTTCTTTACTATCTCTTGCGTGGTCCCCTAATTTGGGATCAATTGGAGAGGTGGTTCAGTACCCCTCTCAGACCTCCCAAGTTTTAAAAGCTTATAATCGAAATTACTAAAAATAGTTACTTAAAATTAAGATAGACCGTTCAAATTGTGTACAAGGGTTAACTAGTACTATAAGTACAGCGCGGGCTGTATAAGGGCGAAATCAGCCGTCAGGGATAACGAACATATATTAAAAATCACGATAACTCAACAACTAATGACCCTATCTTCATGAAATTTGTGCTGTAGGTTATTGGTAATGAAACATCGGCGGTGATTACGTACGGTGAGGATTGGACAATGGGTTCGGAACTGAGAACTTTTTGATCGAATTTAGGCCAAACTAGCGTAATTCCGAAACCAATGAAGATATAACCTCCAAATTTGGTATCAGGGTGTCCCTTCCTATTTCGTAAGTGTCTTTGAAATTTGGGCCCCATTGGACTAGTGGGTCGGGGACCAGCCACTCAGATTCGAGGTCAATTGTATACAAGGGTTAACTAGTATTGAAAGTATGACGGGACTGCTAATGGGCGAAATCGTACCATGGTTTCGGGTTCTGGAACCCTTGACAAGTTCAAGGACTAACAAACATATATCTTAAAAACACCATAACCCAAAAAATAATGCCGGTATTTTGATGAAATGTAAACTCTAGGTTACTAGTAATGAAAGTACCATGGGAATTGTTTGTGGTCGAGTTTAATTTCAAAGCCAAAGAATATATTTCCTATGTCCTATGTGTCTCCGAAATCTAGACTTAATTGTAGTGGTTCAGCTATGTTCAAAGGTATTTGCTGCATTTATAGAAAATTTATTTTAATATTTAAATGAATTATATGAAAAGGTTTAAATTTGTAATTGTATTTTAGAAATACATTTATTGCATATTTTGCGTTTATAAGCTTTTCTATTAGGTTTATAAACTAACCATTTAAAATAATTGCAATTTTTAAAAATCTGGATTATTAAATATATTATGCTTTGATTATCTTTTTATCACAAAATTTAATAATTAGAATTTTTTCATTTTGTAATTGAATTGGAATAAATATATTTTCATTTATTTCAAGTTTGTTTGTTTTTTAATATTTTTAAATAGATAAATTGGTAAGAATTTGTAATATTTTTTAATAGATAGTGTAATTAGAAAATGTTTTTAGTATTATAAAGTTAATTTGGTTAGCTATGTCTTACGATCAAATTAATAACAGCTTTTATGGTGTTAAAATGACTTATGGATATGCCCTTAAATTTGAACCAAATAGGTGTAGGGTATTTCTAAGTCGGTTGTACCGACTGACTGTTTCTTTACTTGTTTTGAATTGTGATAGGTAAATTTGAAAAAATGGCAAATTGTCCAAGTAAGCGGACGTGTTTTATTTAAGCAAAAAAAAAAAAAAAAAAAGGAAAAACTAATTGTATAAAAATATATAGTACAAAAAAGAGAATAGTAAAATTAAAAAAAATTTTGTAATGTTTGCAAAAAAACCATTCTATGAGAAATCAAGAGGAATTCAATGTAATTTGTGCAAAGACTTCTTCCATCTTAAATGCGCAGCCGTGGCAGAAGAAGCTTTTGAAGCAGTTCAAAAAGGACATGTAACATTAATAAATGTCCAAATCCTGTCAATGAATCTCTTGTGTTTGAGGGAGACACAAATGATTACCTGAACGCGCCTAAGCAAGATGAAGTTGCTAAAACCCCACTGTTACATTTGACTCCAGTCAAACATAGTGAATTAGCAAATGATAAAATTTCCAAATGGCTACAACAACTATCAGAGTCAGTAAATAATATACAACTTTCACTTTCATTCTTCAACAAACAAATGGAAGATATTAAATTACAAAATAACCAAATACTGGAAGAAAATAGAATATTGAAAGAAAAACTGAAGAAATCGAAAGATAATTCCTACGCATTGGGAAAAAATTGTCAGTACTTTACAATATGAGGTAGACTTATCTGAACAATCAAAAAGAAAAAATAATCTGATCTGCGCAGGTTTTTCTACGGAATTGTTAAATCTAGTGGATGCCTTCTCCAAAATAACTGAAAAGACTCAATCAAATGTAAGCAAAGAAGATATAAAAAACGTCACACTAATCAAACCATATTCAAAGAGAAATGAAAACACAAAAAAAAATATTTCATACTTAATTGAACTAAAAACTCAAGAAAACAAGTAAAGAAACAGTCAGTCGGTGCAACCGACTTAGAAATACCCTACACCTATTAGGTTCAAGTTTAAGGACATATCCATAAGTCGGTTTTAACACCATAAAAGCTGTTATTAATTTGATCGTAAGACATAGCTAACCAAATTAACTTTATAATACTAAAAACATCTTCTAAAATATCTATTAAAAAATATTATAAATTCTTACTAATTTATCTATTTAAAAATATTAAAAAATAAAAAAATTTGAAATAAATGAAAATATATTTATTCCAATTTAATTACAAAATAAAAAAATTCTAATTATTAAATTTTGTGATAAAAAACTAATCAAAGCATAATATATTTATAATCCAAATTTTTCAAAATTGCAATTATTTTAAATGATTAGTTTATATACCTAATAGAAAAGCTTATAAACGCAAAATATGCAATAAATGTATTTCTAAAATACAATTACAAATTTAGACCTTTTCATATAATTCATTTATATATAAAAATAAATTTTAGATCAATGCAGTAAGTACCTTTGAACATAGCTGAACCACTACAATTAAGTCAAAATTTCGGGGACACATAGGAAATATATTCTTTGGCTTCGAAATTAAACTCGACCAGAACCAATTCCCATGGTACTTTCATTACTAGTAACCTAGAGTTTAAATTTCATCAAAATAGCGGCATTATTTTTTGAGTTATGGTGTTTTAAGAAATATATTTGTTAGTCCTTGAGCTTTTCAAGGGTTTCAGAACCCGAAACCATGGTACGATTTCGCCCATAGGCAGTCCTCGTTATACTTTCAATACTAGTTAACTCTTGTACACAATTGGAACGTGTTACCTTAATTTTAAGTTACTAGTTTTATTAATTTCGATGATAAGCTTTTACACATTGGGGGGTCTAAGATAGGTAGTGAACCACCACTCCAATTGATCTAAAATTAGAGGGACACGCAGGAAATAGTAAAAACTCAATAAAATTATTTCACTTTAGGTATTTACAATTTTTATTAAATTAACAAAAGATGTTATTATTTACATCGACTCCAACAAACTGACCTCTTCTCTTTTTATACCCTACACCTATATAGAATAGGTAAAAGGGTATATATTAACTTTGGTATGGTGTTTTTAACCACCTAAAGGAAGCGAGCTAGATATGGAAAAGTATATATATTTGTGATCAGCGTGACCTCCTGAGTCGATATAGCCATGTCCGTTCGTCCGGCCGTGCGTCCGTAGGCATGATAACTCAAAAAATAATGGAGCTATCTTGATAAAATTTTAACTGGAGCTTACTAGGACTGAAAGTACGGCGGGGATTGAATATGGGACCATTGGTTCGGATTCTGGACCTTTTAATTGATCGAAGGGCTAACGATCATATATAAAAAATCCCAATAACTCAACAACTAATGAAGCTTCTTCATCAAATTTGTGCTGTAGGTTACTAGTAATGAAACTACTAGTAGTAGAACTTTTTGTTCGAATTTAGGCCAAACGAGCATAATTCCGAAACCAAAGAAGATAGAACCTCCAAATTTTGTATCAGGGTGTCCCTTCCTGTTTCCTTAATGTCCTTGAAATTTGAGCCCAATTGGAGTAGTGGGTGTGGACCAGCCTTCGACCAGCCTTGGACTCAGTTCCAAGGACCTTAAAGCATATTTTCGAAATTAATAAATATAATAACTTGAACCAAATGTAGAAGCTTCAAATTTGGCACATGGGTGTTCTTTACTATTTCCTGCGTGGCCCTCTAATTTTGTAACTTTCTTTGACCCCCAATGTGTAAAAGTTTATCATCGAAATTAATAAAACTAGTTACTTAAAATTAAGATAGAACGTTCCAATTGTGTACAAGTGTTAACTAGTATTGAAAGTATGACGGGGACTGCATATGGGCGAAATCGTACCATAATTTCGGGTTCTGGAACCCTTGAAAAGTTCAAGGGCTAATAAACATATATCTTAAAAACACTATAACTCAAAAATAATGCCGCTATTTTGATGAAATTTAAACTCTAGGTTACTAGTAATGAAAGTACCATTGGAATTGGTTCTGGTCGAGTTTAGTCAATGAGTTCGGATTCTAGAAACTTTTGATCGATTTGAGGCCGAACGAGTATAATTTCGAAGCCAAAGAATATATTTCCTATTTCCTATGTGTCCCCGAAATTTAGACTTAATTGTAATGGTCTAAATTTGTAATTGTATTTTAGAAATACATTTATTGCATATTTTGCGTATAAGCTTTTCTATTAGGTATATTAACTAGCCATTTAAAATAATTACTATTTTGAAAAATTTGGATTATTAAATATATTATGCTTTGATTAGATTTTTATCACAAAATTTAATAACTAGAATTTTTTCATTTTGTAATTGAATTAGAATAAATATATTTTCATTTATGACAAGTTTTTTTGTTTTTTAATATTTGTAAATAAATAAATTAGTAAGAATTTGTAATATTTTTTAAGAGATCGTGTAATTAGAAAATGTTTTTAGTATTATAAAGTTAATTTGGTTAGCTATGTCTTACAATCAAATTAATAACAGCTTTTATGGCGTTAAAATGACTTATGGATATGTCATTAAATTTGAACCAAATAGGTGTAGAGTATTTCTAAGTCGGTTGCACCGACTGACAGTTTCTTTACTTGTTTTTTTCCTTATTTATTCATTAATTCTATTCACAATAGTCATAATTAAACTGGTATAATTATTATATTGTTACAATATTGCCATATGACATAAAATATCTAACAATTCGGTCATCCTGACTTATGACAATGACCTCATTTGTCTTATTCCTTCATAATTAATCTCATGTGATGTACATATTATACTCTACCAATATATTTTATCTTACATAAATTTTTTGTTTATATATGCATGTATATATACAGGCTGTTCCCGCCCCTTTCATACAATTTTTTGTTCTGCTCGATATGCCCGATCACCCATTTGAAGGAAGACCATCGAGTCGGGAACACCCTGTATATGTACATAATTTATAATTTAAAATAAAAGTGTTTAATCACGTCAGGGTCACCACTTTTAGCATCTTTACTAAATTTAATCAATTAAACACTTTTATTTTAAATTATAATTTTAAATTTTATTATGACTTGATTATTATTTTTTTATTACAACAATTTAAATTATTAAATATTATTTCTTTAAATTATTTCTACTTTATATGTTTATTCTTTTTTCTAATAATTTTATTACTTAATTTTTATTGTTTAGGACCATATGGTCAAAGAAAGACTGACTTTTTATTTGTTGCAAGAAAGTGTAGGTAATGATTTTTATAACTGTAAATTTTTTAAGAAAGAATAAAATAATTACGAAAAATATTATTATTCAAAATTTTAAAGCATTAAGTAAATTTTACAATATGAAATTTAATGAAAATTAGAAATTATTTTACAATATGAAATTTAATGGAAATTAGAATTTATTTTACAATATTAAATTTAATGAAAATTAAATATTATTTTACAATATTAAATTTAATGAAAATTAAATATTGTTTTACAATATTAAATTTAATGAAAATTAAAAGTTATTTTAGTTATTATTTAGTTATTATTTACAATATTAAAATTAATGAAAATTAAAAGTTATTTTAGTTATTATGTAGAGCACTACATTTATGTGATTTTAAACTAATCTTAAATTATACATCATTGAAATATGTTTTTTATTCATCTTGTTTTGAATGCATTTTTAATGGAAATAATTTGAATTTACTTTATTTTTCTAATATAAATAATATTTTTTTTTTTTTTCAGATATGCATACATGTGCATATGAATAATCTGTACTACATTGATATAATATCAAAATTTGTTCTTTTCTTTTTCTTTCTTATTATTTAATAATGCAATAATTGTCAAAATTTAAATCATTTAAAAACAGAATTATTTTTTGTATCTGTTGAGATTTACATTTATAAAGTACATACATGTATAGATGATATTACAGCTAAGTGCATATTCTACTCATTTGTATTCATATGCAAGTATATAACATTAATAACTATATAGATGCATAAACTGTACTCATTATAAACTGTTCTTATCTACACAATTCTTAATTTAAATACATTTACTTTGATTGTGAAAAGTATTTTATTATAGTATTTTATAATTATTTGTATATAATTATAATTAATATTTATAAATACGGTGGTTCATTAAAAGAAGATTTTTATAAATAAGTATGAGTGGAGCAAACTTTACGATCGAAAAATTGGATGATACAAATTACAACACGTGGAAGATAAATGCTAAAAGCATTTTAATTTATAACGATCTTTGGGGTTATGTGAATGGAACAATAGTAAAACCAACAGGTGCGGAACAAAGCTTAACCTGGGAAGCTAAGGATTCAAAAGCTCTTGCTATTATTACATTAAGTGTCAAGGAAGGGCAATTAACATATATAAGAGATGAAACAACATCAAAGAACGCGTGGGAACAATTAAAAAAAATTCACGCATCAAAATTACCATCCAGGGAAGTAATGCTATATAAAAGCATATTTAACATGAAGAAGGGCAGTAACGATACGATGTCATGTCACTTAAGGAATTTCCAGCGAAAACTAGATGAATTAAGCGAAGTTGGCATTATAATACCAAAAGAACTAATTGTTATAATGCTAATAAATACTTTACCGAGTGAATATGAAAATTTTGTAGTGGCGATAGAAACGCGTGATGATTTACCGGATCTGACGTCATTAAAATCGAAATTGCTAGAAGAAGAAATGCGGAAAACACGTGAAAATGTTGATGACGTCATATCTGGAAACGCATTCATTGCAAAAAATTTTAAAAAAAATTATATAAAGAAACATGGAAATAATTCATTTGAAAATAAAAAAAATTATTTTGAAGGCAAATGCTTTCTGTGCAATAATAAAGGACACAAATCATATGAGTGCAGATATAAAAAGAAAACATATGAAAAAAATAATAAATATAATAATAAAAAAGAAACAGCATGGATAGTAGGAAATTCATCGCATGATTTTGCCGAAAACTGGTGTTTAGATAGTGGAGCAAGCGCTCATATGTGTTATGATCGGAGAAAATTTTTAGATTTTGATGAAAGTTTTAGTGCAACAATTCGAGCTGCTGGAGATGAAATTATTGAAGCTCAAAGAAAAGGAATGGTGAAGATAAAAATTGCTAATAAAAATGGAAACATTTCAAACATAAAATTAAAAGAGGTATATTTTGTTCCAAAATTAAAACATAACCTTGTTTCAGTTTCTAAGATAACAGAAAAAGAATTTCAAGTCTTATTTAACAATAAGTATGCAACAATAACATCAAAAGATCATTCAGAGGTGTTCAAAGCTTTTAAAAAAGAGAGAATATACATATTACATACTGAATATGATGATAAGGCTATGTTTTCATTAGAGGATGATAGGAATAAAAATTATTTATTAAAATGGCATCATAGACTTGGCCATTTAAACTTTCAAGATGTGCATAAAATAACGAATTCAACTTTAAAAACAAAAGTTATAAAGGAAATGCAATGTTTGATATGTGCTAAAGCCAAAATTACTCAGACACCATATACCTTATCTTCAAGAAGAGACAACGAATTAATTGGCACAATACATTCTGATATTTGCGGTCCATTTAGCGTACAATCCCTTGGTGGCGCTAAATATTTTGCCACCTTCATATGTGAAATTCGAGATATATTAATATTGTGTTTTTGAAAAAGAGAAGTGATATTTTAGAAGAATTTAAAAAAGTCAAGTTAAAAAATTAAAATAAAATAAATTAAACGCTTATTGACAGATAATGCCAAAGAGTATACATCATTAGAATTTTCAACATATTTGCAGTCATTCGGAAAAAAGCATTTGTTATCAGTAGAATATTGTCCGCAACAAAATGGAATCGCGGAAAGGGCAAACAGAACTATAATGGACATGGTAAGATGTATGTTAATTGAAACGGGCCTACTAAAATCTTTATGGGCGGAAGCAGTGAACACGGCTGTCTACATAAGAAACAGGTGCCCAACAAAAGCGTTAAATAAAACAACACCGTATGAAATATGGTATAAGAAAAAAGCAAATATTTCATTTTTTAAAACATTTGGAGCTAAAGTTGTCGCTTTAGAGAAAAGGCCAGGTAGGTCTAAACTTGACCCTAAAGGAGAAGAGTATATTTTCGTTGGATATTCCCATGAAGCAAAAGCATATCGTTTATGGGAAAAAAATTCAAAGACAATTATCAAAAGAAGAGACGTGAAATTTTTCGAAAAAATAGAAACAGAGTACAGTGTAAATGAATTTATGATAAAACTCAACACCACTGCGTGGATCTCAAAATCTCAAGACATCGATAGTGAATGTGAATCACAAAAAAGTGAAAACGATGTGTACAGCAGTTGTGATTCAGAAAAAAATGAAAACAATTCTGTGGAACTTTTGGAAAATGAGAATAGAAATTTGGAAACAAAATTAAATTATAAAGATGGATTTGGTGAAAAATATATCGATTTTGGTGAAAACTCTAAAAAAAATGCGTCATGTAAACTTGGTGATAAAACTACTAGTATTCAAAAAAATTAAAAAAAAACGGCAACAACTACTCGTTTAGGACTACGAAGCCAAACACGTAAAATTGAAACTCCACAAGATCAGGTAAATATTGTAATTAATTCTGTTATTAACAACCCTATTTCTTTCGAAGATGCAGTGAATCGTGATGACAAAACGAAATGGAAAGCGGCCTTAAACAACGAAAAAATATTTCATACTTAATTGAACTAAAAACTCAAGAAAACAAGTAAAGAAACAGTCAGTCGGTGCAACCGACTTAGAAATACCCTACACCTATTAGGTTCAAGTTTAAGGACATATCCATAAGTCGGTTTTAACACCATAAAAGCTGTTATTAATTTGATCGTAAGACATAGCTAACCAAATTAACTTTATAATACTAAAAACATCTTCTAAAATATCTATTAAAAAATATTATAAATTCTTACTAATTTATCTATTTAAAAATATTAAAAAACAAAAAAATTTGAAATAAATGAAAATATATTTATTCCAATTTAATTACAAAATAAAAAAATTCTAATTATTAAATTTTGTGATAAAAAACTAATCAAAGCATAATATATTTATAATCCAAATTTTTCAAAATTGCAATTATTTTAAATGGTTAGTTTATATACCTAATAGAAAAGCTTATAAACGCAAAATATGCAATAAATGTATTTCTAAAATACAATTACAAATTTAGACCTTTTCATATAATTCATTTATATATAAAAATAAATTTTAGATCAATGCAGTAAGTACCTTTGAACATAGCTGAACCACTACAATTAAGTCAAAATTTCGGGGACACATAGGAAATATATTCTTTGGCTTCGAAATTAAACTCGACCAGAACCAATTCCCATGGTACTTTCATTACTAGTAACCTAGAGTTTAAATTTCATCAAAATAGCGGCATTATTTTTTGAGTTATAGTGTTTTAAGAAATATATTTGTTAGTCCTTGAGCTTTTCAAGGGTTTCAGAACCCGAAACCATGGTACGATTTCGCCCATATGCAGTCCTCGTTATACTTTCAATACTAGTTAACTCTTGTACACAATTGGAACGTGTTACCTTAATTTTAAGTTACTAGTTTTATTAATTTCGATGATAAGCTTTTACACATTGGGGGGTCTAAGATAGGTAGTGAACCACCACTCCAATTGATCTAAAATTAGAGGGACACGCAGGAAATAGTAAAGAACACCCATGTGCCAAAGTTGAAGCTTCTACATTTGTTTCAAGTTACTATCTTACTAAGATAGCGTCATTAGTTGTTGAGTTATCGTGATTTTTTATATATGTTCGTTAGCCCTTTGATCGATTAAAAGAACCAGAATCCGAACCCATGGCCCGACTTCGCCCATATGCAATCCCCCCCGTACTTTAAGTCCTAGTAACCTATAGTTCAAATTTCATCAAGATAGCTCCACTAGTTTTTGAGTTATCGTGCATACGGACGGACGGATGGACATGGCTATATCGACTCAGGAGGTCACGCTGCTCACAAATATATATACTTTTCCATATCTAGCTCGCTCCTTTAGGTGGTTACAAACACCATACCAAAGTTAATATACCCTTTTACCTATTCTATAGGTGTAGGGTATAAAGAGATTAGCTATTTGCAAAAACGAAAAGTCATAAAATACAACTGATGTGGATTTACAAGAATGTGATAATGGAAAAATTTGTTCGACATCACCTCACAAAGTTACAAACCGCATTGTATTATGAAGCGCGATAAATCAAAACATCATTTGAATTTAAATTTCTTTGGATTACAAACAACACAATCTTTTTACGTCAAAAGGAAGGTTCAAAAGTGTATAGAATTGAAAATTTTAACAACATTAAATTCATTAAAAATAGATTTAGTAATTAAGCTACCACAAAGATTTACTTTAAATTTTATAAAACCACTATATATAATAATTTTTTATAAATTTTTTTACACTAATTTTCGTAGAATATTTAAAATCATACTAATATTAAATTTTATTTTTTTCTTAATTGTTTACTTTTACACTATATTAACAATTAAATATTTTTAATTAAAACTTATAAACAAATTCTTGAAAACATATATATTCTTACATCTAATATTAAATTACAGTATTCACAGATCAACTATAATTTTATTCGCATACATTAATTCCAATTTCTTTATGTACAAATTTCTACGTCTCATAAACTTAAATTTACACATGTCGAATTTTGTGTATACATTAAATATTGTTGTAAAATCACTACATATTATAAATTTTGTATATAACAATTTAAATTTTTTATATAACAAATTAATTATTTTTTTCTTCACTTATAGCCAATTCTTCATATATCTTTACAACTGTGATTTACACTATATTAGAAATAAAAATTGTATTAATGAAAACTAAAAAAAAATTGCTGCACATATACATAATTGCAAATACAAAAATATTAATACATTTTTCCAACTGCTTTTTGACTTTAAATCCTACAAAAAATTTTATTTATATAAGATTTATTTTGCGAAATTTATTTTACTTCACCAAATTATCCACATAGATTTCAATTTTAATTTTTTGTTTTATTATTATTTATTACTACACCTATAGAATAGGTAAAAGGGTATATTACCTTTGGTATGGTGTTTGTAACCACATAAAGGAAGCGAGCTAGATATGGAAAAATTTATACATTTGTGATCACCGTGACCTCCTGCGCCTATATAGCCATGTCCATCCGTCCGTCCGTAGGCACGATAACTCAAAAATAATGAAGCTATTGTAATCTTAAATTTGTAATATTCAATAAAACTCAATAAAATTATTTCACTTTAGGTATTTACAATTTTTATTAAATTAACAAAAGATGTTATTATTTACATCGACTCCAACAAACTGACCTCTCCTCTTTTTATACCCTACACCTATATAGAATAGGTAAAAGGGTATATATTAACTTTGGTATGGTGTTTTTAACCACCTAAAGGAAGCGAGCTAGATATGGAAAAGTATATATATTTGTGATCAGCGTGACCTCCTGAGTCGATATAGCCATGTCCGTTCGTCCGGCCGTGCGTCCGTAGGCATGATAACTCAAAAAATAATGTAGCTATCTTGATAAAATTTTAACTGGAGCTTACTAGGACTGAAAGTACGGCGGGGATTGAATATGGGACCATTGGTTCGGATTCTGGACCTTTTAATTGATCGAAGGGCTAACGATCATATATAAAAAATCCCAATAACTCAACAACTAATGAAGCTTCTTCATCAAATTTGTGCTGTAGGTTACTAGTAATGAAACTACTTCGGGGATTGCGTAAGTTCGGGATTGGACCATGGGTTCGGAACCTAGAACTTTTTGTTCGAATTTAGGCCAAACGAGCATAATTCCGAAACCAAAGAAGATAGAACCTCCAAATTTTGTATCAGGGTGTCCCTTCCTGTTTCCTTAATGTCCTTGAAATTTGAGCCCAATTGGAGTAGTGGGTGTGGACCAGCCTTCGACCAGCCTTGGACTCAGTTCCAAGGACCTTAAAGCATATTTTCGAAATTAATAAATATAATAACTTGAACCAAATGTAGAAGCTTCAAATTTGGCACATGGGTGTTCTTTACTATTTCCTGCGTGGCCCTCTAATTTTGTAACTTTCTTTGACCCCCAATGTGTAAAAGTTTATCATCGAAATTAATAAAACTAGTTACTTAAAATTAAGATAGAACGTTCCAATTGTGTACAAGTGTTAACTAGTATTGAAAGTATGACGGGGACTGCATATGGGCGAAATCGTACCATAATTTCGGGTTCTGGAACCCTTGAAAAGTTCAAGGGCTAATAAACATATATCTTAAAAACACTATAACTCAAAAATAATGCCGCTATTTTGATGAAATTTAAACTCTAGGTTACTAGTAATGAAAGTACCATTGGAATTGGTTCTGGTCGAGTTTAGTCAATGAGTTCGGATTCTAGAAACTTTTGATCGATTTGAGGCCGAACGAGTATAATTTCGAAGCCAAAGAATATATTTCCTATTTCCTATGTGTCCCCGAAATTTAGACTTAATTGTAATGGTCTAAATTTGTAATTGTATTTTAGAAATACATTTATTGCATATTTTGCGTATAAGCTTTTCTATTAGGTATATTAACTAGCCATTTAAAATAATTACTATTTTGAAAAATTTGGATTATTAAATATATTATGCTTTGATTAGATTTTTATCACAAAATTTAATAACTAGAATTTTTTCATTTTGTAATTGAATTAGAATAAATATATTTTCATTTATGACAAGTTTTTTTGTTTTTTAATATTTGTAAATAAATAAATTAGTAAGAATTTGTAATATTTTTTAAGAGATCGTGTAATTAGAAAATGTTTTTAGTATTATAAAGTTAATTTGGTTAGCTATGTCTTACAATCAAATTAATAACAGCTTTTATGGCGTTAAAATGACTTATGGATATGTCATTAAATTTGAACCAAATAGGTGTAGAGTATTTCTAAGTCGGTTGCACCGACTGACAGTTTCTTTACTTGTTTTTTTCCTTATTTATTCATTAATTCTATTCACAATAGTCATAATTAAACTGGTATAATTATTATATTGTTACAATATTGCCATATGACATAAAATATCTAACAATTCGGTCATCCTGACTTATGACAATGACCTCATTTGTCTTATTCCTTCATAATTAATCTCATGTGATGTACATATTATACTCTACCAATATATTTTATCTTACATAAATTTTTTGTTTATATATGCATGTATATATACAGGCTGTTCCCGCCCCTTTCATACAATTTTTTGTTCTGCTCGATATGCCCGATCACCCATTTGAAGGAAGACCATCGAGTCGGGAACACCCTGTATATGTACATAATTTATAATTTAAAATAAAAGTGTTTAATCACGTCAGGGTCACCACTTTTAGCATCTTTACTAAATTTAATCAATTAAACACTTTTATTTTAAATTATAATTTTAAATTTTATTATGACTTGATTATTATTTTTTTATTACAACAATTTAAATTATTAAATATTATTTCTTTAAATTATTTCTACTTTATATGTTTATTCTTTTTTCTAATAATTTTATTACTTAATTTTTATTGTTTAGGACCATATGGTCAAAGAAAGACTGACTTTTTATTTGTTGCAAGAAAGCGTAATGATTTTTATAACTGTAAATTTTTTAAGAAAGAATAAAATAATTACGAAAAATATTATTAGGGTGATGCTACATGTTACTAATTTATAATAAAATTAATTCAAAATTTTAAAGCATTAAGTAAATTTTACAATATGAAATTTAATGAAAATTAGAAATTATTTTACAATATGAAATTTAATGGAAATTAGAATTTATTTTACAATATTAAATTTAATGAAAATTAAATATTATTTTACAATATTAAATTTAATGAAAATTAAATATTGTTTTACAATATTAAATTTAATGAAAATTAAAAGTTATTTTAGTTATTATTTAGTTATTATTTACAATATTAAAATTAATGAAAATTAAAAGTTATTTTAGTTATTATGTAGAGCACTACATTTATGTGATTTTAAACTAATCTTAAATTATACATCATTGAAATATGTTTTTTATTCATCTTGTTTTGAATGCATTTTTAATGGAAATAATTTGAATTTACTTTATTTTTCTAATATAAATAATATTTTTTTTTTTTTTCAGATATGCATACATGTGCATATGAATAATCTGTACTACATTGATATAATACCAAAATTTGTTCTTTTCTTTTTCTTTCTTATTATTTAATAATGCAATAATTGTCAAAATTTAAATCATTTAAAAACAGAATTATTTTTTGTATCTGTTGAGATTTACATTTATAAAGTACATACATGTATAGATGATATTACAGCTAAGTGCATATTCTACTCATTTGTATTCATATGCAAGTATATAACATTAATAACTATATAGATGCATAAACTGTACTCATTATAAACTGTTCTTATCTACACAATTCTTAATTTAAATACATTTACTTTGATTGTGAAAAGTATTTTATTATAGTATTTTATAATTATTTGTATATAATTATAATTAATATTTATAAATACGGTGGTTCATTAAAAGAAGATTTTTATAAATAAGTATGAGTGGAGCAAACTTTACGATCGAAAAATTGGATGATACAAATTACAACACGTGGAAGATAAATGCTAAAAGCATTTTAATTTATAACGATCTTTGGGGTTATGTGAATGGAACAATAGTAAAACCAACAGGTGCGGAACAAAGCTTAACCTGGGAAGCTAAGGATTCAAAAGCTCTTGCTATTATTACATTAAGTGTCAAGGAAGGGCAATTAACATATATAAGAGATGAAACAACATCAAAGAACGCGTGGGAACAATTAAAAAAAATTCACGCATCAAAATTACCATCCAGGGAAGTAATGCTATATAAAAGCATATTTAACATGAAGAAGGGCAGTAACGATACGATGTCATGTCACTTAAGGAATTTCCAGCGAAAACTAGATGAATTAAGCGAAGTTGGCATTATAATACCAAAAGAACTAATTGTTATAATGCTAATAAATACTTTACCGAGTGAATATGAAAATTTTGTAGTGGCGATAGAAACGCGTGATGATTTACCGGATCTGACGTCATTAAAATCGAAATTGCTAGAAGAAGAAATGCGGAAAACACGTGAAAATGTTGATGACGTCATATCTGGAAACGCATTCATTGCAAAAAATTTTAAAAAAAATTATATAAAGAAACATGGAAATAATTCATTTGAAAATAAAAAAAATTATTTTGAAGGCAAATGCTTTCTGTGCAATAATAAAGGACACAAATCATATGAGTGCAGATATAAAAAGAAAACATATGAAAAAAATAATAAATATAATAATAAAAAAGAAACAGCATGGATAGTAGGAAATTCATCGCATGATTTTGCCGAAAACTGGTGTTTAGATAGTGGAGCAAGCGCTCATATGTGTTATGATCGGAGAAAATTTTTAGATTTTGATGAAAGTTTTAGTGCAACAATTCGAGCTGCTGGAGATGAAATTATTGAAGCTCAAAGAAAAGGAATGGTGAAGATAAAAATTGCTAATAAAAATGGAAACATTTCAAACATAAAATTAAAAGAGGTATATTTTGTTCCAAAATTAAAACATAACCTTGTTTCAGTTTCTAAGATAACAGAAAAAGAATTTCAAGTCTTATTTAACAATAAGTATGCAACAATAACATCAAAAGATCATTCAGAGGTGTTCAAAGCTTTTAAAAAAGAGAGAATATACATATTACATACTGAATATGATGATAAGGCTATGTTTTCATTAGAGGATGATAGGAATAAAAATTATTTATTAAAATGGCATCATAGACTTGGCCATTTAAACTTTCAAGATGTGCATAAAATAACGAATTCAACTTTAAAAACAAAAGTTATAAAGGAAATGCAATGTTTGATATGTGCTAAAGCCAAAATTACTCAGACACCATATACCTTATCTTCAAGAAGAGACAACGAATTAATTGGCACAATACATTCTGATATTTGCGGTCCATTTAGCGTACAATCCCTTGGTGGCGCTAAATATTTTGCCACCTTCATATGTGAAATTCGAGATATATTAATATTGTGTTTTTGAAAAAGAGAAGTGATATTTTAGAAGAATTTAAAAAAGTCAAGTTAAAAAATTAAAATAAAATAAATTAAACGCTTATTGACAGATAATGCCAAAGAGTATACATCATTAGAATTTTCAACATATTTGCAGTCATTCGGAAAAAAGCATTTGTTATCAGTAGAATATTGTCCGCAACAAAATGGAATCGCGGAAAGGGCAAACAGAACTATAATGGACATGGTAAGATGTATGTTAATTGAAACGGGCCTACTAAAATCTTTATGGGCGGAAGCAGTGAACACGGCTGTCTACATAAGAAACAGGTGCCCAACAAAAGCGTTAAATAAAACAACACCGTATGAAATATGGTATAAGAAAAAAGCAAATATTTCATTTTTTAAAACATTTGGAGCTAAAGTTGTCGCTTTAGAGAAAAGGCCAGGTAGGTCTAAACTTGACCCTAAAGGAGAAGAGTATATTTTCGTTGGATATTCCCATGAAGCAAAAGCATATCGTTTATGGGAAAAAAATTCAAAGACAATTATCAAAAGAAGAGACGTGAAATTTTTCGAAAAAATAGAAACAGAGTACAGTGTAAATGAATTTATGATAAAACTCAACACCACTGCGTGGATCTCAAAATCTCAAGACATCGATAGTGAATGTGAATCACAAAAAAGTGAAAACGATGTGTACAGCAGTTGTGATTCAGAAAAAAATGAAAACAATTCTGTGGAACTTTTGGAAAATGAGAATAGAAATTTGGAAACAAAATTAAATTATAAAGATGGATTTGGTGAAAAATATATCGATTTTGGTGAAAACTCTAAAAAAAATGCGTCATGTGAACTTGGTGATAAAACTACTAGTATTCAAAAAAATTAAAAAAAAACGGCAACAACTACTCGTTTAGGACTACGAAGCCAAACACGTAAAATTGAAACTCCACAAGATCAGGTAAATATTGTAATTAATTCTGTTATTAACAACCCTATTTCTTTCGAAGATGCAGTGAATCGTGATGACAAAACGAAATGGAAAGCGGCCTTAAACAACGAATTAGAATAACTAAAACGAAATAACACTTGGGAAATAGTAAAACATCCAGAAGGAAAAAAGGTGCTACAAAACAGATGGGTATTCTGTATAAAACGTAACGATAGAGATTTAAACCCAAATATAAAGCAAGGTTAGTGGTCAAAGGTTGCCAACAGACATTGGGTGTGCATTATTTCGAGACATTTGCTCCAGTGGCGCGCTACGAAACAATAAGACTCTTGTTAGCCTTGTGTGCTGTAAATCAAATGCTACTCCACCATATGGACGTAACCACTGCATATGTTCAAGGTGATTTGGTTGAAACAATTTACATGAAAATTCCACAAGGCATGGATAACGTAAAAGGTGACGTCGTATGTAAATTAATGAAGCCGCTGTATGGGTTGAAACAGGCTGGACGACAGTGGAATAAGAAATTGGATTCATATTTAAAAAGCATAGGTCTTCAGAACATTGTATCTGAACCATGTTTTTATTTTAACAGTGAAGGAAAAAAATTGTTCACCGTCATTTATGTAGATGATATATTAATCGCATCAAATGAACTAGAAGAATTGGAACAAATTAAAACAAAACTGATGAAACAATTTGAAATAAAAGATTTAGGACAAGTAAAGGATATTCTAGGAATAAACATAAGGCAAGATGGCGAAACTGGAAAATTAGAAATGCGTCAGTCAAATTATATAGTTAAGGTCTTAGAAAAGTTTAATATGCAAGATGCGAAAATTATGAACACACCACTAGAGGAAAATGTGCAAATATTAAAACTAACCACTGAAAGTGAAAAGGAAAAACCAGTACAAACGAATGAAAAGATATATAGAGAAATTATTGGGTCTTTAATGTACTTGTCCAATACTACAAGACCAGATATTGCGTTCGCATCCAATCTACTTAGCGGATTCTGTAATGCATTTGCAGAAATACATTGGCTATGTGCAAAGCGAGTTTTAAGGTACCTTAAAGGAACAAAAGACTACAAAATTATCTACAAGAAAAATCAAACAAAAGGCTTATACGGTTATGTTGATGCAGACTGGGCAGGCGACATTGAAGATAGAAAATCGTGTTCTGGATACATTATATATTTAGGGGATTCGCAAATTTGTTGGAAGACGAAAAAGCAGAAGTCAGTGGCTCTCTCCACTATGGAAGCGGAGTACATTGCGCTTTCAGAATGTTCAAAAGAGATCGTTTACATTCGAAAACTTTTGAAAGAAATTGGAATGGCAAACTATTTAACTGAACCATTCTTAATATATTGTGATAATCAAGCGGCAGTTAAACTAGCAAATGACAGCGTCTTTCATGAGAGATCAAAACACGTGGACATCAGATACCACTTCACCAGATCAGCTGTTAAAAACGGTGAAATTAGACTAGAGTATATTCCATCAAACCAGAACAGAGCTGATATACTAACCAAATCGTTAAGTAAAGTAAAGCATAGCAATTGTGTGCAGATGTTGGGAATAAATTGATGGCTAAAAGTTTTAAGGAATATTTTTGGTATAATATTAATACATAAATTAAATTTAATTAGAAAACTTTATTCAAAATCAAAAAAAAGTATAAAATTATTTTTGCTCAGATTTTTTTGTCATGCAGTGTAAAAATTTAAAACAAGAAAAAATACATTTAGATTATTTTTAATAATTTGATGAACTACCAAAATGAAAACAGGTTTATTTATTTTCTTATTTTTTTGCTTGCTGCAATTTAAAGTAATAATTAAGAATTTTATGAAATTGGAATTATGTATTTTTTGTTGTTTTGCTGAAATTACAAAATTTAGTGTTTATGAAAAAAAGAAGGAATTAATTTATAAAAAAAAAAAAAAAAAAAAAAATAATAGTCAATAACCATAAAGAAAATTTTTCTTGATTAAAATTTAAATTAAAATTTATTGTGTTAAAAAAAATTTTTTGTATTAGAAATCAAAAACAAAAGAAATTATAATTGTAAAAGAAATTGTGTTGATACGGGGAGTGTTGAGATTTACATTTATAAAGTACATACATGTATAGATCATATTACAGCTAAGTGCATATTCTACTCATTTGTATTCATATGCAAGTATATAACATTAAAAACTATATACATGCATAAACTGTACTCATTATAAACTGTTCTTATCTACACAATTCTTAATTTAAATACATTTACTTTGATTGTGAATATGTCTTAATTATATAAATAAAGTTTGTTCTTGAATAAAACTCAACAGTATCTAATACTTATCATACGCATATAATAATTATAAATAATATTTTTTTATACCCGTATGACTATATAGTCCAAGGGTATAGTAAATTTGCCATTACGTTTGAGACGCAGAGAAGGAGGGGGGTAGATATAGACTCAAGTGTATGGATCGGTTCAGAATCGAATAATAAAAATAGAAATACATTTATTGCATATTTTGCGTTTATAAGCTTTTCTATTAGGTATATAAACTAACCATTTAAAATAATTGCAATTTTTAAAAATCTGGATTATTAAATATATTATGCTTTGATTATCTTTTTATCACAAAATTTAATAATTAGAATTTTTTCATTTTGTAATTGAATTGGAATAAATATATTTTCATTTATTTCAAGTTTGTTTGTTTTTTAATATTTTTAAATAGATAAATTGGTAAGAATTTGTAATATTTTTTAATAGATAGTGTAATTAGAAAATGTTTTTAGTATTATAAAGTTAATTTGGTTAGCTATGTCTTACGATCAAATTAATAACAGCTTTTATGGTGTTAAAATGACTTATGGATATGCCCTTAAATTTGAACCAAATAGGTGTAGGGTATTTCTAAGTCGGTTGTACCGACTGACTGTTTCTTTACTTGTTTTGAATTGTGATAGGTAAATTTGAAAAAATGGCAAATTGTCCAAGTAAGCGGACGTGTTTTATTTAAGCAAAAAAAAAAAAAAAAAGGAAAAACTAATTGTATAAAAATATATAGTACAAAAAAGAGAATAATAAAATTAAAAAAAATTTTGTAATGTTTGCAAAAAAACCATTCTATGAGAAATCAAGAGGAATTCAATGTAATTTGTGCAAAGACTTCTTCTATCTTAAATGCGCAGCCGTGGCAGAAGAAGCTTTTGAAGCAGTTCAAAAAGGACATGTAACATTAATAAATGTCCAAATCCTGTCAATGAATCTCTTGTGTTTGAGGGAGACACAAATGATTACCTGAACGCGCCTAAGCAAGATGAAGTTGCTAAAACCCCACTGTTACATTTGACTCCAGTCAAACATAGTGAATTAGCAAATGATAAAATTTCCAAATGGCTACAACAACTATCAGAGTCAGTAAATAATATACAACTTTCACTTTCATTCTTCAACAAACAAATGGAAGATATTAAATTACAAAATAACCAAATTCTGGAAGAAAATAGAATATTGAAAGAAAAACTGAAGAAATCGAAAGATAATTCCTACGCATTGGGAAAAAATTGTCAGTACTTTACAATATGAGGTAGACTTATCTGAACAATCAAAAAGAAAAAATAATCTGATTTGCGCAGGTTTTTCTACGGAATTGTTAAATCTAGTGGATGCCTTCTCCAAAATAACTGAAAAGACTCAATCAAATGTAAGCAAAGAAGATATAAAAAACGTCACACTAATCAAACCATATTCAAAGAGAAATGAAAACACAAAAAAAAATATTTCATACTTAATTGAACTAAAAACTCAAGAAAACAAGTAAAGAAACAGTCAGTCGGTGCAACCGACTTAGAAATACCCTACACCTATTAGGTTCAAGTTTAAGGACATATCCATAAGTCGGTTTTAACACCATAAAAGCTGTTATTAATTTGATCGTAAGACATAGCTAACCAAATTAACTTTATAATACTAAAAACATCTTCTAAAATATCTATTAAAAAATATTATAAATTCTTACTAATTTATCTATTTAAAAATATTAAAAAACAAAAAAATTTGAAATAAATGAAAATATATTTATTCCAATTTAATTACAAAATAAAAAAATTCTAATTATTAAATTTTGTGATAAAAAACTAATCAAAGCATAATATATTTATAATCCAAATTTTTCAAAATTGCAATTATTTTAAATGGTTAGTTTATATACCTAATAGAAAAGCTTATAAACGCAAAATATGCAATAAATGTATTTCTAAAATACAATTACAAATTTAGACCTTTTCATATAATTCATTTATATATAAAAATAAATTTTAGATCAATGCAGTAAGTACCTTTGAACATAGCTGAACCACTACAATTAAGTCAAAATTTCGGGGACACATAGGAAATATATTCTTTGGCTTCGAAATTAAACTCGACCAGAACCAATTCCCATGGTACTTTCATTACTAGTAACCTAGAGTTTAAATTTCATCAAAATAGCGGCATTATTTTTTGAGTTATGGTGTTTTAAGAAATATATTTGTTAGTCCTTGAGCTTTTCAAGGGTTTCAGAACCCGAAACCATGGTACGATTTCGCCCATATGCAGTCCTCGTTATACTTTCAATACTAGTTAACTCTTGTACACAATTGGAACGTGTTACCTTAATTTTAAGTTACTAGTTTTATTAATTTCGATGATAAGCTTTTACACATTGGGGGGTCTAAGATAGGTAGCGAACCACCACTCCAATTGATCTAAAATTAGAGGGACACGCAGGAAATAGTAAAGAACACCCATGTGCCAAAGTTGAAGCTTCTACATTTGTTTCAAGTTACTATCTTACTAAGATAGCGTCATTAGTTGTTGAGTTATCGTGATTTTTTATATATGTTCGTTAGCCCTTTGATCGATTAAAAGAACCAGAATCCGAACCCATGGCCCGACTTCGCCCATATGCAATCCCCCCCGTACTTTAAGTCCTAGTAACCTATAGTTCAAATTTCATCAAGATAGCTCCACTAGTTTTTGAGTTATCGTGCATACGGACGGACGGATGGACATGGCTATATCGACTCAGGAGGTCACGCTGCTCACAAATATATATACTTTTCCATATCTAGCTCGCTCCTTTAGGTGGTTACAAACACCATACCAAAGTTAATATACCCTTTTACCTATTCTATAGGTGTAGGGTATAAAGAGATTAGCTATTTGCAAAAACGAAAAATCATAAAATACAACTGATGTGGATTTACAAGAATGTGATAATGGAAAAATTTGTTCGACATCACCTCACAAAGTTACAAACCGCATTGTATTATGAAGCGCGATAAATCAAAACATCATTTGAATTTAAATTTCTTTGGATTACAAACAACACAATCTTTTTACGTCAAAAGGAAGGTACAAAAGTGTATAGAATTGAAAATTTTAACAACATTAAATTCATTAAAAATAGATTTAGTAATTAAGCTACCACAAAGATTTACTTTAAATTTTATAAAACCACTATATATAATAATTTTTTATAAATTTTTTTACACTAATTTTCGTAGAATATTTAAAATCATACTAATATTAAATTTTATTTTTTTCTTAATTGTTTACTTTTACACTATATTAACAATTAAATATTTTTAATTAAAACTTATAAACAAATTCTTGAAAACATATATATTCTTACATCTAATATTAAATTACAGTATTCACAGATCAACTATAATTTTATTCGCATACATTAATTCCAATTTCTTTATGTACAAATTTCTACGTCTCATAAACTTAAATTTACACATGTCGAATTTTGTGTATACATTAAATATTGTTGTAAAATCACTACATATTATAAATTTTGTATATAACAATTTAAATTTTTTATATAACAAATTAATTATTTTTTTCTTCACTTATAGCCAATTCTTCATATATCTTTACAACTGTGATTTACACTATATTAGAAATAAAAATTGTATTAATGAAAACTAAAAAAAAATTGCTGCACATATACATAATTGCAAATACAAAAATATTAATACATTTTTCCAACTGCTTTTTGACTTTAAATCCTACAAAAAATTTTATTTATATAAGATTTATTTTGCGAAATTTATTTTACTTCACCAAATTATCCACATAGATTTCAATTTTAATTTTTTGTTTTATTATTATTTATTACTACACCTATAGAATAGGTAAAAGGGTATATTACCTTTGGTATGGTGTTTGTAACCACATAAAGGAAGCGAGCTAGATATGGAAAAATTTATACATTTGTGATCACCGTGACCTCCTGCGCCTATATAGCCATGTCCATCCGTCCGTCCGTAGGCACGATAACTCAAAAATAATGAAGCTATTGTAATCTTAAATTTGTAATATTCAATAAAACTCAATAAAATTATTTCACTTTAGGTATTTACAATTTTTATTAAATTAACAAAAGATGTTATTATTTACATCGACTCCAACAAACTGACCTCTCCTCTTTTTATACCCTACACCTATATAGAATAGGTAAAAGGGTATATATTAACTTTGGTATGGTGTTTTTAACCACCTAAAGGAAGCGAGCTAGATATGGAAAAGTATATATATTTGTGATCAGCGTGACCTCCTGAGTCGATATAGCCATGTCCGTTCGTCCGGCCGTGCGTCCGTAGGCATGATAACTCAAAAAATAATGTAGCTATCTTGATAAAATTTTAACTGGAGCTTACTAGGACTGAAAGTACGGCGGGGATTGAATATGGGACCATTGGTTCGGATTCTGGACCTTTTAATTGATCGAAGGGCTAACGATCATATATAAAAAATCCCAATAACTCAACAACTAATGAAGCTTCTTCATCAAATTTGTGCTGTAGGTTACTAGTAATGAAACTACTTCGGGGATTGCGTAAGTTCGGGATTGGACCATGGGTTCGGAACCTAGAACTTTTTGTTCGAATTTAGGCCAAACGAGCATAATTCCGAAACCAAAGAAGATAGAACCTCCAAATTTTGTATCAGGGTGTCCCTTCCTGTTTCCTTAATGTCCTTGAAATTTGAGCCCAATTGGAGTAGTGGGTGTGGACCAGCCTTCGACCAGCCTTGGACTCAGTTCCAAGGACCTTAAAGCATATTTTCGAAATTAATAAATATAATAACTTGAACCAAATGTAGAAGCTTCAAATTTGGCACATGGGTGTTCTTTACTATTTCCTGCGTGGCCCTCTAATTTTGTAACTTTCTTTGACCCCCAATGTGTAAAAGTTTATCATCGAAATTAATAAAACTAGTTACTTAAAATTAAGATAGAACGTTCCAATTGTGTACAAGTGTTAACTAGTATTGAAAGTATGACGGGGACTGCATATGGGCGAAATCGTACCATAATTTCGGGTTCTGGAACCCTTGAAAAGTTCAAGGGCTAATAAACATATATCTTAAAAACACTATAACTCAAAAATAATGCCGCTATTTTGATGAAATTTAAACTCTAGGTTACTAGTAATGAAAGTACCATTGGAATTGGTTCTGGTCGAGTTTAGTCAATGAGTTCGGATTCTAGAAACTTTTGATCGATTTGAGGCCGAACGAGTATAATTTCGAAGCCAAAGAATATATTTCGTATTTCCTATGTGTCCCCGAAATTTAGACTTAATTGTAATGGTCTAAATTTGTAATTGTATTTTAGAAATACATTTATTGCATATTTTGCGTATAAGCTTTTCTATTAGGTATATTAACTAGCCATTTAAAATAATTACTATTTTGAAAAATTTGGATTATTAAATATATTATGCTTTGATTAGATTTTTATCACAAAATTTAATAACTAGAATTTTTTCATTTTGTAATTGAATTAGAATAAATATATTTTCATTTATGACAAGTTTTTTTGTTTTTTAATATTTGTAAATAAATAAATTAGTAAGAATTTGTAATATTTTTTAAGAGATCGTGTAATTAGAAAATGTTTTTAGTATTATAAAGTTAATTTGGTTAGCTATGTCTTACAATCAAATTAATAACAGCTTTTATGGCGTTAAAATGACTTATGGATATGTCATTAAATTTGAACCAAATAGGTGTAGAGTATTTCTAAGTCGGTTGCACCGACTGACAGTTTCTTTACTTGTTTTTTTCCTTATTTATTCATTAATTCTATTCACAATAGTCATAATTAAACTGGTATAATTATTATATTGTTACAATATTGCCATATGACATAAAATATCTAACAATTCGGTCATCCTGACTTATGACAATGACCTCATTTGTCTTATTCCTTCATAATTAATCTCATGTGATGTACATATTATACTCTACCAATATATTTTATCTTACATAAATTTTTTGTTTATATATGCATGTATATATACAGGCTGTTCCCGCCCCTTTCATACAATTTTTTGTTCTGCTCGATATGCCCGATCACCCATTTGAAGGAAGACCATCGAGTCGGGAACACCCTGTATATGTACATAATTTATAATTTAAAATAAAAGTGTTTAATCACGTCAGGGTCACCACTTTTAGCATCTTTACTAAATTTAATCAATTAAACACTTTTATTTTAAATTATAATTTTAAATTTTATTATGACTTGATTATTATTTTTTTATTACAACAATTTAAATTATTAAATATTATTTCTTTAAATTATTTCTACTTTATATGTTTATTCTTTTTTCTAATAATTTTATTACTTAATTTTTATTGTTTAGGACCTTATGGTCAAAGAAAGACTGACTTTTTATTTGTTGCAAGAAAGCGTAATGATTTTTATAACTGTAAATTTTTTAAGAAAGAATAAAATAATTACGAAAAATATTATTAGGGTGATGCTACATGTTACTAATTTATAATAAAATTAATTCAAAATTTTAAAGCATTAAGTAAATTTTACAATATGAAATTTAATGAAAATTAGAAATTATTTTACAATATGAAATTTAATGGAAATTAGAATTTATTTTACAATATTAAATTTAATGAAAATTAAATATTATTTTACAATATTAAATTTAATGAAAATTAAATATTGTTTTACAATATTAAATTTAATGAAAATTAAATATTGTTTTACAATATTAAATTTAATGAAAATTAAAAGTTATTTTAGTTATTATTTAGTTATTATTTACAATATTAAAATTAATGAAAATTAAAAGTTATTTTAGTTATTATGTAGAGCACTACATTTATGTGATTTTAAACTAATCTTAAATTATACATCATTGAAATATGTTTTTTATTCATCTTGTTTTGAATGCATTTTTAATGGAAATAATTTGAATTTACTTTATTTTTCTAATATAAATAATATTTTTTTTTTTTTTCAGATATGCATACATGTGCATATGAATAATCTGTACTACATTGATATAATACCAAAATTTGTTCTTTTCTTTTTCTTTCTTATTATTTAATAATGCAATAATTGTCAAAATTTAAATCATTTAAAAACAGAATTATTTTTTGTATCTGTTGAGATTTACATTTATAAAGTACATACATGTATAGATGATATTACAGCTAAGTGCATATTCTACTCATTTGTATTCATATGCAAGTATATAACATTAATAACTATATAGATGCATAAACTGTACTCATTATAAACTGTTCTTATCTACACAATTCTTAATTTAAATACATTTACTTTGATTGTGAAAAGTATTTTATTATAGTATTTTATAATTATTTGTATATAATTATAATTAATATTTATAAATACGGTGGTTCATTAAAAGAAGATTTGTATAAATAAATATGAGTGGAGCAAACTTTACGATCGAAAAATTGGATGATACAAATTACAACACGTGGAAGATAAATGCTAAAAGCATTTTAATTTATAACGATCTTTGGGGTTATGTGAATGGAACAATAGTAAAACCAACAGGTGCGGAACAAAGCTTAACCTGGGAAGCTAAGGATTCAAAAGCTCTTGCTATTATTACATTAAGTGTCAAGGAAGGGCAATTAACATATATAAGAGATGAAACAACATCAAAGAACGCGTGGGAACAATTAAAAAAAATTCACGCATCAAAATTACCATCCAGGGAAGTAATGCTATATAAGCATATTTAACATGAAGAAGGGCAGTAACGATACGATGTCATGTCACTTAAGGAATTTCCAGCGAAAACTAGATGAATTAAGCGAAGTTGGCATTATAATACCAAAAGAACTAATTGTTATAATGCTAATAAATACTTTACCGAGTGAATATGAAAATTTTGTAGTGGCGATAGAAACGCGTGATGATTTACCGGATCTGACGTCATTAAAATCGAAATTGCTAGAAGAAGAAATGCGGAAAACACGTGAAAATGTTGATGACGTCATATCTAGAAACGCATTCATTGCAAAAAATTTTAAAAAAAATTATATAAAGAAACATGGAAATAATTCATTTGAAAATAAAAAAAATTATTTTGAAGGCAAATGCTTTCTGTGCAATAATAAAGGACACAAATCATATGAGTGCAGATATAAAAAGAAAACATATGAAAAAAATAATAAATATAATAATAAAAAAGAAACAGCATGGATAGTAGGAAATTCATCGCATGATTTTGCTGAAAACTGGTGTTTAGATAGTGGAGCAAGCGCTCATATGTGTTATGATCGGAGAAAATTTTTAGATTTTGATGAAAGTTTTAGTGCAACAATTCGAGCTGCTGGAGATGAAATTATTGAAGCTCAAAGAAAAGGAATGGTGAAGATAAAAATTGCTAATAAAAATGGAAACATTTCAAACATAAAATTAAAAGAGGTATATTTTGTTCCAAAATTAAAACATAACCTTGTTTCAGTTTCTAAGATAACAGAAAAAGAATTTCAAGTCTTATTTAACAATAAGTATGCAACAATAACATCAAAAGATCATTCAGAGGTGTTCAAAGCTTTTAAAAAAGAGAGAATATACATATTACATACTGAATATGATGATAAGGCTATGTTTTCATTAGAGGATGATAGGAATAAAAATTATTTATTAAAATGGCATCATAGACTTGGCCATTTAAACTTTCAAGATGTGCATAAAATAACGAATTCAACTTTAAAAACAAAAGTTATAAAGGAAATGCAATGTTTGATATGTGCTAAAGCCAAAATTACTCAGACACCATATACCTTATCTTCAAGAAGAGACAACGAATTAATTGGCACAATACATTCTGATATTTGCGGTCCATTTAGCGTACAATCCCTTGGTGGCGCTAAATATTTTGCCACCTTCATATGTGAAATTCGAGATATATTAATATTGTGTTTTTGAAAAAGAGAAGTGATATTTTAGAAGAATTTAAAAAAGTCAAGTTAAAAAATTAAAATAAAATAAATTAAACGCTTATTGACAGATAATGCCAAAGAGTATACATCATTAGAATTTTCAACATATTTGCAGTCATTCGGAAAAAAGCATTTGTTATCAGTAGAATATTGTCCGCAACAAAATGGAATCGCGGAAAGGGCAAACAGAACTATAATGGACATGGTAAGATGTATGTTAATTGAAACGGGCCTACTAAAATCTTTATGGGCGGAAGCAGTGAACACGGCTGTCTACATAAGAAACAGGTGCCCAACAAAAGCGTTAAATAAAACAACACCGTATGAAATATGGTATAAGAAAAAAGCAAATATTTCATTTTTTAAAACATTTGGAGCTAAAGTTGTCGCTTTAGAGAAAAGGCCAGGTAGGTCTAAACTTGACCCTAAAGGAGAAGAGTATATTTTCGTTGGATATTCCCATGAAGCAAAAGCATATCGTTTATGGGAAAAAAATTCAAAGACAATTATCAAAAGAAGAGACGTGAAATTTTTCGAAAAAATAGAAACAGAGTACAGTGTAAATGAATTTATGATAAAACTCAACACCACTGCGTGGATCTCAAAATCTCAAGACATCGATAGTGAATGTGAATCACAAAAAAGTGAAAACGATGTGTACAGCAGTTGTGATTCAGAAAAAAATTAAAACAATTCTGTGGAACTTTTGGAAAATGAGAATAGAAATTTGGAAACAAAATTAAATTATAAAGATGGATTTGGTGAAAAATATATCGATTTTGGTGAAAACTCTAAAAAAAATGCGTCATGTGAACTTGGTGATAAAACTACTAGTATTCAAAAAAATTCAAAAAAAACGGCAACAACTACTCGTTTAGGACTACGAAGCCAAACACGTAAAATTGAAACTCCACAAGATCAGGTAAATATTGTAATTAATTCTGTTATTAACAACCCTATTTCTTTCGAAGATGCAGTGAATCGTGATGACAAAACGAAATGGAAAGCGGCCTTAAACAACGAATTAGAATAACTAAAACGAAATAACACTTGGGAAATAGTAAAACTTCCAGAAGGAAAAAAGGTGCTACAAAACAGATGGGTATTCTGTATAAAACGTAACGATAGAGATTTAAACCCAAATATAAAGCAAGGTTAGTGGTCAAAGGTTGCCAACAGACATTGGGTGTGCATTATTTCGAGACATTTGCTCCAGTGGCGCGCTACGAAACAATAAGACTCTTGTTAGCCTTGTGTGCTGTAAATCAAATGCTACTCCACCATATGGACGTAACCACTGCATATGTTCAAGGTGATTTGGTTGAAACAATTTACATGAAAATTCCACAAGGCATGGATAACGTAAAAGGTGACGTCGTATGTAAATTAATGAAGCCGCTGTATGGGTTGAAACAGGCTGGACGACAGTGGAATAAGAAATTGGATTCATATTTAAAAAGCATAGGTCTTCAGAACACTGTATCTGAACCATGTTTTTATTTTAACAGTGAAGGAAAAAAATTGTTCACCGTCATTTATGTAGATGATATATTAATCGCATCAAATGAACTAGAAGAATTGGAACAAATTAAAACAAAACTGATGAAACAATTTGAAATAAAAGATTTAGGACAAGTAAAGGATATTCTAGGAATAAACATAAGGCAAGATGGCGAAACTGGAAAATTAGAAATGCGTCAGTCAAATTATATAGTTAAGGTCTTAGAAAAGTTTAATATGCAAGATGCGAAAATTATGAACACACCACTAGAGGAAAATGTGCAAATATTAAAACTAACCACTGAAAGTGAAAAGGAAAAACCAGTACAAACGAATGAAAAGATATATAGAGAAATTATTGGGTCTTTAATGTACTTGTCCAATACTACAAGACCAGATATTGCGTTCGCATCCAATCTACTTAGCGGATTCTGTAATGCATTTGCAGAAATACATTGGCTATGTGCAAAGCGAGTTTTAAGGTACCTTAAAGGAACAAAAGACTACAAAATTATCTACAAGAAAAATCAAACAAAAGGCTTATACGGGTATGTTGATGCAGACTGGGCAGGCGACATTGAAGATAGAAAATCGTGTTCTGGATACATCATATATTTAGGGGATTCGCAAATTTGTTGGAAGACGAAAAAGCAGAAGTCAGTGGCTCTCTCCACTATGGAAGCGGAGTACATTGCGCTTTCAGAATGTTCAAAAGAGATCGTTTACATTCGAAAACTTTTGAAAGAAATTGGAATGGCAAACTATTTAACTGAACCATTCTTAATATATTGTGATAATCAAGCGGCAGTTAAACTAGCAAATGACAGCGTCTTTCATGAGAGATCAAAACACGTGGACATCAGATACCACTTCACCAGATCAGCTGTTAAAAACGGTGAAATTAGACTAGAGTATATTCCATCAAACCAGAACAGAGCTGATATACTAACCAAATCGTTAAGTAAAGTAAAGCATAGAAATTGTGTGCAGATGTTGGGAATAAATTGATGGCTAAAAGTTTTAAGGAATATTTTTGGTATAATATTAATACATAAATTAAATTTAATTAGAAAACTTTATTCAAAATCAAAAAAAGTATAAAATTATTTTTGCTCAGATTTTTTTGTCATGCAGTGTAAAAATTTAAAACAAGAAAAAATACATTTAGATTATTTTTAATAATTTGATGAACTACCAAAATGAAAACAGGTTTATTTATTTTCTTATTTTTTTGCTTGCTGCAATTTAAAGTAATAATTAAGAATTTTATGAAATTGGAATTATGTATTTTTTGTTGTTTTGCTGAAATTACAAATTTAGTGTTTATGAAAAAAAGAAGGAATTAATTTATAAAAAAAAAAAAAAAAAAAAATAATAGTCAATAACCATAAAGAAAATTTTTCTTGATTAAAATTTAAATTAAAATTTATTGTGTTAAAAAAAATTTTTTGTATTAGAAATCAAAAACAAAAGAAATTATAATTGTAAAAGAAATTGTGTTGATACGGGGAGTGTTGAGATTTACATTTATAAAGTACATACATGTATAGATCATATTACAGCTAAGTGCATATTCTACTCATTTGTATTCATATGCAAGTATATAACATTAATAACTATATACATGCATAAACTGTACTCATTATAAACTGTTCTTATCTACACAATTCTTAATTTAAATACATTTACTTTGATTGTGAATATGTCTTAATTATATAAATAAAGTTTGTTCTTGAATAAAACTCAACAGTATCTAATACTTATCATACGCATATAATAATTATAAATAATATTTTTTTATACCCGTATGACTATATAGTCCAAGGGTATAGTAAATTTGCCATTACGTTTGAGACGCAGAGAAGGAGGGGGGTAGATATAGACTCAAGTGTATGGATCGGATCAGAATCGAAAAATAAATCGATTTAGCGATGTATGTCCGTCCGTCCGTCCGTCCGTTATCACGACAACTCAAAAAGTAAAGGATCTAGGATTATGAAATTTTCACAAATTCGTTTTTATGCAAAAACCGAAAGCGCTATTTAAATCCAGCCATTTTGGTCCACGGGTTCGAGTACCTGCCATACAACTTCTAATTTTATATGAGCATTACTCTATACCTATGGAAGCTGCGTGTCTGAAATTTTGCCAAACATAGTTTAGTATAATAGCCAAAGTTACTGCAAAATTAGGTTGGTCTACTGCAGAGGGTTCGAGTAGCTGCCATACAACTCCTTCTTTTAATAGAGCTTTACACTACACCTGATGAAGCTGGGTGTCTGAAATTTTGCAAAAAATAGTTTAGTGTAATGGCCAAAGTTACTGCAAAATTTAGTTTGTCTACTGCTGAGGGTTCGAGTAGCTGCCATACAACTCCTTCTTTTATATGAGGATTACACTACACCAAATGAAGCTGGGTGTCTGAAATTTTGCAAAAAATAGTTTAGTGTAATGGCCAAAGTTGCTGCATAATTTGGTTGGTACTGCTGAGGGTTCGAGTAGCTGCCATACAACTCCTTCTTTTATATGAGCATTACTCTACACCTAATAAAGCTGAATGTTTGAAATTTTGCCAAAAGTAATTAACCGGATGATATAATGTATATGTTACGGTCATACGGGTATCCCAGAGTTGACACAGTCTACTCTACTACACTCTTCCTCGTTTTTTATACCCTACACCTATAGAATAGGTAAAGGGGTATATTAACTTTGGTATGGTGTTTGTAACCACCTAAAGGAAGCGAGCTAGATATGGAAAAGTATATATATTTGTGATCAGCGTGACCGCCTTAGTCGATATAGCCATGTCCGTCCGTCCGTCCGTAGGCACGATAACTCAAAAAATATTGGAGCTATCTTGATGAAATTTTAACTGTAGGTTACTAGGACTGAAAGTACGGCGGGGATTGCATATGGGCGAAATCGGCCAATGGGTTCGGATTTTGGACCTTTTAATCGATCGGAGGGCTAACGAACATATATAAAAAATCACGATAACTCAACAACTAATGACGCTATATTCATCAAATTTGTGCTGTAGGTTACTAGTTATGAAACTACTTCGGGGATTGCGTAAGGTCGGGATTGGACCATGGGTTCGGAACCTAGAACTTTATGATCGAATTTAGGCCAAACGAACATAATTCCGAAACCAATGAAGATGGAACCTCCAGATTTGGTTTCAGGGTGTCGCTTTCGATTTCCTTAGTGTCCTTGAAATTTGAGCCCAATTGGAGTACTGGGTGTGGACCAGCCACTCAGTTCCAAGGACCTTAAAGCATATTTTCGAAATTAATAAAGATAGTAACTTGAAACAAATATAGAAGCTTCAAATTTGGCACATGGCTGTTCTTTACTATTTCCTGCGTGTCCCTCTAATTTTGTACCTTTCTTAAACCCCCCAATGTGTAAAAGTTTATCATCGAAATTAATAAAACTAGTAACTTAAAATTAAGATAGAACGTTCCAATTGTGTACAAGGGTTAACTAGTATTTAAAGTATGACGGGGACTGCATATGGGCGAAATCGTACCATGGTTTCGGATTCTGCAACCTTTGAAAATTTCAAGGGCTAAAAAACATATATCTTAAAAACACCATAACTCAAAAAATAATGCCGCTTTTTTGATGAAATTTAAACTTTAGGTTACTAGTAATGAAAGTACCATTGGAATTGGTTCTGGTCGAGTTTGGTCAATGAGTTCGGATTCTAGAAGCTTTTAATCGATTTGAGGCCGAACGAGTACAATTTCGAAGCCAAAGAATAGAAATCATATCATATGTGTTCCCGAAATTTAGACTTAATTGTAGTGGTTCAGCTTTCTTCAAAGGAACTTGCTGCATTTATGTAAAATTTATTTTTATATTTAAATGAATTGTATGAAAAGGTGTAAATTAGTAATTGTATTTTAGAAATACATTTATTGCATATTTTGCGTATAAGCTTTTCTATTAGGTATATTAACTAGCCATTTAAAATAATTGCAATTTTGAAAAATTTGGGTTATTATATACTTGTATATTATGCTTTGATCAGATTTTTATCAAAAAATTTAATAACTAGAATTTTTTCATTTTGTAATTGAAGTATATATTTTTTCATTTATAACAAGTTTTTTTGTTTTTTAATATTTTTAAATAAATAAATTAGTAAGAATTTGTAATATTTTTTAAGAGATAGTGTAATTAGAAAATGTTTTTAGTATTATAAAGTTAATTTGGTTAGCTATGTCTTACAATCAAATTAATAACAGTTTTTATGGCGTTAAAATGACTTATGGATATGTCATTAAATTTGAACCAAATAGGTGTAGGGTATTTCTGAGTCGGTTGCACCGACTGATTGTTTCTTTACTTATTTTCTATATCAGTTTTGATTTTTTCAGCTGATACTTTGTTTTCACAATTTATTGATATAGCACCATTAGATTTTAACTCATAAATATTGTTAACTTTTACAGACAACTCGGTTGGATTTATTTTATTTTTTATTTCTTTAATGGTTTTCGCACTCTCTTGATTATTTTCTTATGGTTTAATAATAAGTGGTACTTTTAACTTATCAGCATAAGAAATAGAAATTTGTTTTTATTCATTATTTCATTATTATTTTTCTTTAATTCACTTGATATAAGACTAATATTTTTTTCTAATTTATCAACATTTTCTTTAATTGCTTCTTTTACGTCAATTTCACTCAATTTATTTAATGCTTCTTCCAAATCACTCAATTTTTTATTTATGCTATTTATTCCTTTTTCACAACATTCATTACAAGAGTATTTTAAGTTCTTATTTGAATTTAAAGCATATAAATCTGCCGACGTTAATTTTGAGCATCGAGTGTGAATTGGACCGCTACATCTCACTATTTTTTATAAGTTTTTTTACAGCTTTTCTCAGTGCAAATTACACTCGTTTTTTATTTAATTGATTATTCAAAAATTCTGCAACTTTATCATATACTTATCCCTTTTGCATAACCCCAAATAATAACATACTAGGCGAGAAGCCTGTACTTCTATTTATTACATTATTTAAGGTGAATTCTATTTTAATTAAATATTTATCCCAATCAATTGTAGAATCAGCCTCGCAATTTTTAGAAAGCATAGCAGTTAAGACCCTATTGACCCTTTCTACTTGTCCATTCGCTTGGGGTGTCAACGTTGTAATTTTTATTATATTCAAAATGTTTTTTCAAGCAATTTATAACTTCTTTAGTACTTGTACTTTTTACCGCATAAAGTTTTACGAATTTCGTAAACGCATCAATTGTCACTAATATGTTTTTCACCGCGGAACATGCTAAAGGACCAAAATGGTCTATGTGCATTGTGTCAAAAGGAACACACTCTTTAGGAATGCTATGCAGTTCTTCTTCAGGTTTTCCATATTGCGGAGAAAAATAAGCACATTTTAAGCATCCTTGAATATTTATTTTAATTTTATCCCTCATTTTAGGAAACCAGTATATTTTTTAAAATTATATCCTGACACTTTTTAATTCCTATATGCAACATTTGTTCGTGATATGTTTGTATAACACAATTTTCCATTATATTTGGTACATAGAAATATACATTTCCCTTAATTTTTTTATATCCTAAACCATCCACTAATTCAAATTGAGAACTTTCTTGCTTTGATAATTCATTTGAAATTTTATAAATTATGGAATCTTGTTTTTGAGCGGCCGCTAAAATGTACTCAAAAGATTCATCATTAACGTAAAATATGTTAATGGATCGACTTAGAGCATCTACATGAGACATTAAATCACCCTTACGTTGTTCAATTACATAATCATAGTTTTGTAATTCCAACGCCCATCGTGAAATTCTAGGATTTATAAATTTTTTATTAAGTGTCTGTGTAAGAGCCTGACAGCCAGTTATAATTTTGAATTTTATACCTATTAAATACACATAAAATCTTCTTAACGCATATATGATTGCTAAAGTTTCCATTTCATAACTATGATAATTTTTTTCAGATTCCGAAGCACGTTTCGAAAAATAAGATATCGGATGAAACTTTCCATCTACCTGTTTTTGCGTTAATACAGCCCCAAAACATATACTACTTGCGTCACAGTGCAGTTGTGTCTCATTCTCAACATTAAATATTGCCAAAACAGGTGAATCTATCAACTTATTCTTTAATGTTTCAAAAGCTGCGAGTTCCTTTAACCCAAATTTAAAATTGTTTTCTTTTCTTGTAAGATCTGTCAAAGGTTTAGCAATAATATCAAAATCTTTTATGAATTTTCTAAAATATGAACTAAGTCCTATAAAACTTTGAACATTCTTAATGCTATTTGGAATAGGAAATTCTTTAATAGCTTTGAGATTATCCTCGTTTGGCAAAATTCCATCACCTGTTATTTTATGTCCTAAGTACACAATTTCTTCTTGTAGTATTGAACATTTATCAAATCGTAAATGAAGTGAATTATCAACTACAATTTAGCACTTCCTGTAAAATTTGTAAATGCTACACTAATAGTTTCAGTAGCTACTAGTAAGTCATCTATAAATGTCAAAAGCTTACCGGATGAGATTAAAGGATCAAAAATTTTTTTCATAAATCTTTCAAATGTAGCTGCTGAATTTTTTAATCCAAATGGCATTTTTAAATATTCAAAATGCCCTAGGGGTGTTATATTTATTAAAATTATTTATTATTAAAAGCTGTATATTTAATAGAATTTTCAGCTACTTAAACATGATGAAAACCATTTTTAAGGTCCAGTACTGAAAAATATTTTTTACCTTTAAGACGCCCGAATTGACTTTCTATTAGTTGCAATGAAAAATTATCTCTTTATATTAAAATTGGGCAGGTAAAGTAATAGGGCAAGTTACTGGACAAATTTGGACATCACTCGGACCAACTTTTAGGGTGGGCGAATTTTTATTATTTAATTATAAAAGTTATTTTGTTTAATTCGCGATTGTCCACACATTTTCTCAACTCATTATTTTTCTTTTTAACTGACACTATTGCTGATGCATATGGATAATTATTTTCTCGAATTATATTTCATGTTAACAAATCGTCTAATAGTTTTTTTAATGCTCGTTCATGTATTATCGGTAATTTTCTGGGTGTACAATAAAACGATTTATGGTCTCTTACCTTGATTTCCATTTTATTTTTTTTCCATATGGCATTTTATTATTAATATTTAGACATACCTCGTTATCTAAGCTATTGTTAGATATATCAATACATAGAATCTGATTTACAAATAAATTATCATCATCTATCCCATTCTTTACCACTTCTGCATGCGCATCCTCATTATCCGTGCATAATATTTCATTAATCTCCTTATTTTTTGCTTCACTGTCATCTTCTTTGGGCCTTAATTCCAAATTACAAGATTCTATAAATGATCTACCTAAAATTAGGGGATAAGATATTGCATCATTTTTTACTATTATTATTTTAGTATCAATATATAAATTATTAAATTTAATTTTAGCTTTAATTAAACCAATTATTTCTAATCTACTATTATTAATCCCAAAATAATTTAACTTATCTGTATTTTCTTGATATATCACGTACGATGGAACAAACTGCGATGGAACATACTGTTGAATAATGTTGCTCGGACTGCCCGAATCCAAAAGTGATACACATGTTATTTCCGATGACACTTGATGATCTTTTGATTCAAATATTAATTTTACTGTTCTCTCAAAATTATGATTTAAAATATCGCCTGACTTTTTAGTTATATTAATTTTTTTTTTCTTTACACTCTTGAAACCTTTGTCCCGTTATTCCGCAATTGTAGCAGGTTCCCTTGGCTCGTGCAGGGTGTGGACACTTGGTAGCGATATGCCCAGGCTGATTACAGTTAAAACATTTCATTATAATGACCTTGGGTATTATTTTCTTACTTCTGAAGTCACTTTGTTGATTTTTATGTCGTTCACCAAAATTACTTCTATAACTATTTTTTATTTCGTCATATTTGCGCAGTGCAATTTTCAGTTCAGTGATTGTGTTTGAATAGTATAAAATAATCTTGTTGGTGTAAGTATCATTAATCCCATTAATAATATACTGTATTAAGTCTCCTTCTTCTACATCAGCTGTCAATGTGATTTCCTGCATGGAGAACAAATATTGCTGCCATGTTTCATTATTTTTTATTTTACGATTACGTAATTGATTGTGTATTTGTGCACTTGTAACTTTATCATCAAATTCTTGCAAAAGTACAGTTTTCAAATCACTCCATGATTTAGGTAAAACAGAACGTAACAATAACTTAGCTGTACCAGATAATAATCTTCTGGAGTATATAAAACATGCTTTTTCATTCCAAACTAAAATTTCTGCTGCTTCTTCTACTTGCGTAATCCATTTTTTGATACTGAAGCTATCGTCACCGTTAAATGAATTTATGGACACTACCACATCTTTAAAATTAAATTGTATGTTGGATGAATTCGATATTCTAACCAGTTTATCCAATTCTCCTAATTGGCGTCGTTTTTTATTTTTATTTCTTGTTTTTTCCTTAACTGTTCCCGCAAATGTTCTATTTCCCCATCAATATCTTCATTAATATTATTTAACACTTCTTCTTCTGCTGGATCATTGATTAACGACGTATCATTGCCCAAGGTTCCATAATTTACATTAGAGAAAAATTTTGTAATATTTTCTTCTTCCATATTCTTACACAATCTTCTATTCGTAACATTAATGCTGCTTTATTTCCCGATGTCATTACCTTCATTTCTTTTAGCTTTTCTTTTAACATAAAAACTGTTGCTTTTTTTAAAAATTCTTCCACCTGTACAATCATTATTTTAATAATGTTTTATTTTATTTTCACTAAACTTTTAAATCCACCGGTTGATTATCAAAATATTTTAATATTAATCTAATGTATTCTTTAATACGTGTCATACCATGTATTTAACTATTGCTAATTTTACTGTATAATATACAGCCTTACGAATCAAACTGGATCTTTCATTCACTTTACTCGTTTTTTCCGTAATTTCTAAATTTTTTTTTTTTAATGTCGATATTTTATCATAAGTTTTTTTTCCACATAAAACATAAAATTTCTAAAAAAACTTTTATTATCCAAAAATTTTGTTCTTAATTCACCGGTTGATCCCACTTCTGATTTTGTAATATTAAATTTGTAATATTCAATAAAAACGAGGAAGATTATAGTTGCCCTTGTCAACTATTAGATACCCGTGCATACCCGCTATGATGTATACAATTAAATAAACCGTTATTTATTTCCCTTAAGCTATAATATATATTACAAAAAAAATTTAAAAAAGTAAAATAGTTAAAAAAAATTTCAGTCATCATCCGATAATTTTTGCTTAAAAAAAAAAAACAACAATAAAAAAAAAAAAAAAAAAAAAAAACAAAAATTAAAACAAAAAAAAAATTTAATTCATTATCCCATAATTTTTTCTTAAAAAATAAAAAAAATCATACAAAAAAAAAAAAAAATTCGCCCACCCTAAAAGTTGGTCCGAGTGATGTCCAACTTTGTTAAGTAACTTTCCCTATTACTTTACATGCCCAATTTTAATTTTAACCTCGTAGCTTCATTAGATTAATAGTTATTAAATTGAAAACTTTATATGGCAGCTGCCCGAAAATGGGGCCGTTACATTTTGAAACTTCATATAAGTCCTCGATTCATTATATAACTTACAGTGTGTAATTTTCATCCTCGTAGTACAATTAGTTTTGAAGAAATTCATATTGGTTCAAAGAAGTTGTATGGCAGCCCCCCGAAAATGGGGCCCTAACGTTTTAAAACTTCATATAAGTGCTCGATTCATTTTATAACTAACCGTGTGTAATTTTCAACCTCGTAGTACACATGGGTGTTCTTTACTATTTCCTGCGCGTCCCCCTAATTTGGGATCAATTGGAGTGGGGGCTCAGTTCCACTCTTAGACCTCCCAAGTTTTAAAAGCTTATCATCGAAATTAATAAAAATACTAACTTAAAATTAAGATAGAACGTTCCAATTGTGTAAAAGGGTTTAAAGGGTTTAAACAAGCATTTAAAGTACAGCGCGGACTGCGTATGGGCAAAATCATTCTTTGGGTTCGGATTCTGGACGTTTTATTCGGTCTCAGGGCTAACGAACGTATATAAAAAATTACGATAACTCCGCAACTAATGACGCTATCTTCATGAAATTTGTGCTGTAAGTTTTTGGTAATGAAACTACGGCGACGTTTGCGTACGGTGAGGATTGAACAATGGGTTCGGAACTTAGAACTTTTTGATCACATTTAGGCCAAATGAGCATAATTCCGAAACCAATGAAGATAGAACCTCCAAATTTGGTATCAGGGTATCGCTTTCGATTTCCTTAGTGTTCTTGAAATTTGGGCCCAATTGGAGTAGTGGGTCGGGGACCAGCCCCTCAGTTTTGAAGACCCTAAAGCATGTTTTCGAAATTAATAAATATAATAACTGAAACAAATTTAAAAGCTTCAAATTTGGCACATAATTGTTCTTTACTATTTCCTGCGCGTCCTCCTAACTTTGGATCAATTTGAGTGGTGGTTCAGTACACCTCTTAGACCTCCCAAGTTTTAAGAGCTTATCATCGAAATTAATAAAAATAGTAACTTAAAATTAAGATAGAATGTTCCAGTTGTGTAAAAGGGTTAACTAGTGTTTAAAGTAGAGCGCGGACTGCATATGGGAAAAATCAGCCTTTGGGTTCGGATTCTGGGCCTTTTAATCGGTCTCAGGGCTAACGAACGTATATAAAAAATTACAATAAATCAACAAGTAATGGTGTTATCTTCATGAAATTTGTGCTGTAGGTTTTTGGTAATGAAATTACGGCGCGGATTGCGTACAGTGAGGATTGGACAATGGGTTCGGATTCTAGAAGCTTTTGGTCGATTTGAGGCCGAATGAGTATAATTTCTAAGCCAGCAAAAATATTCCCTATTTCTTATGTGTCCCCGAAATTTAGTTTTAATTGTAGTGGTGGTTTATATGCCTCCTAAAAAATCCCAAAATTAAAAAGCTTATCTTCGAAATTCATAAAGATAGAAAGTTTAAATTTGATATACGAGGGTTATATTTCCTATTTCCGTTTTTTTTAACACTTTTATATTTTTAAAAGGCTAAGAATTTTAGCAGAAAACATATTATGTATAATACCCTAATGACACTACTCGAAAGTAACATGTTACCTGCGTTAACGTGTTACTTAGTTGTTAAAATTTCCAAGTAACTAGAAATTTGTATGAAAAAAAATTGTCAAAAGTATTGTGAAAGTAACATGTTATTTTTTAAGGTTGTGTACTTCAGTTTTTTAATATAATCGATATTTTTTCGATTCATCGAAGTTTTTTTGAGTCTTCATACCCTTGGATTACAGCGGTTTTGAAATTTTAAATTTGAAATTTGAATCAATCATAGTTAATTATAAAAAAAAAATATAATTTGAATCAATAATTATTCGTTATTTGCAATATAGAAAGGTAAGTATATAATTTAAATTTGTAATAATAATTTTTAATAAAAATTATATATGTACGTGAAATATTAACTAAATTTTTATTTGCAGATGTCTGAAAAAAAAGAAAACAAAAAAGTGTTCTGGAATGATGAACAATTCAAAATTTTTATAAATATTTGGAAAGAGAAAAAAGGAGACTTAAACAAAGCTAAGAGAAATTCCCATATCATTTTAGAAATGCAAAACGAACTGGAAATCAATGGAATTATAGCAAGTGTGGCTGATATAAAATCGAGGATGCACAATTTAAAATCAAAATATAGGTATGTCATTTTTTTTTCAACATATTTTTATAACAGTAACAAGATTTATTTTTAGGAAAGAAAAAAAGGATATTGGTCCAACAGGAGGATCACCTTCTGAGTGGGAATTCTTCGAAGATATGAAGGATATTCTGGGGTCCAGCAAATTCATAAATTCCATGGATTTTATGGACGAATGCTTTGAAGATAAAATAAAAATAAGTTAATATCATTTGAAGAAAGAAAAACTATAACTTTAGAAAAATTATATGAAGAGACTGTTAAATTCAATGAATTATTGTTAAAAAAATTATAAATCCATAAAATGAAATAAAAAATAAACTTACTGATAAATATAAACTAATAGCATTTCTTATTGAAATTCCGCTACGTGCATTTAAATTTATATTTATATTATATTAATTATTATATATATATATTATATTTCATTTTTATATTTAATTATGAACTTCTGTTGATAAAAAACATAAATAAAAATTTTAAATCAAACTGCCAAATTTAACAACTAAAAACGTAGTCTGAAACGAATTTTACTTAACATGAAATATGACGCAGATAACATGTTACTTTCGCGTAGTGTGAATAGGGTATAATATTTTATAAATGAAAAACAAAATATTTTTTTAATAAACGATTACATTCCTGTTTTTTAATTTTTTATTATATCTATTTTATTGAATTATTACCATACGTGATATATAATTAAGACTTTGTGTACGTTACTTAAGCTATATTCAAAGTTACTTGCTGCATTTATGTAAAATTTATTTTGATATTTAAATGAATTATATGAAAATTCTAAATTTGTAATTCTATTTTAGTGTTAATTTAACTAGCGAAATAGAAATTCCTACTGAAATTATTGATGTGGAAATATAAATCAATTCCGACGCATTATTTTTACAAATTTTAATTTAAGTCCCACGAACTAGAAGAAGTTGGCGCCGAGCTCCCAAAACGTATCTAAATAGAATATAATATATCATGCATAAAAAGTGTATTAAAGTTATTCATAAATATCCGTTACTTTTTCCTACAAACTTACTATACTCCGATAAATACTTGAGTTTTACCAGGGTTTGCAGGTTTGAATTATACATGGTAGCCTTTAAGATAATTAATAATAAAATAAAACACAACTTTATATTGAACAGAAACATAGAATTACATAACCATAACACACGAAACTAACAACAGAGCGAACAACTGTCTTTACAATAATTTAAAAGCTTATAACGAACTACCTGAAAGTCTCAAACTTATTTGAAACCTCTCAGCGTTAAAAAAAAAGATTAAAAAATATATCACAATAGGTAATAATAAATCAGAATATATGTCAATATATATATAATATATATAGTCAAAATAATCAATATTATTGTATTATATGTAATTGTCGTACATAAGTTTCTGAATACATAACAAAAGAGTGTATATACAATTATTAATACAAAATAGAAAATATTAAAAAACAAAAATGTAAATAATAAAAAAAACAACAAAATGTAAATACCAAAAAAAAATGTGAATTAATTACAACAGCATGTAAATTAATACAAAACTAGATAAGAATAAACTAATTCGATTACTAATAATAAGAAAAAAAAAAATAAAACTTTATAACTATAAAACTTTATTTAAAATTTATAAGACCATAAAGCTTCGCTAAGGTCTATTCAAACTTTAATTAAGATAAAAAAAAAAAACAGAACGTATTAAAAAAAACTATTAACAGAATAAAGAAAAAAAAAAAAATTTAAGATTTATTTCTCGTATTATGTGGATGAATATAAAATTTTGTTGTGTAAAATGAAATGGTGTTTATTGTATTGTTAAATATTTTAAACGCAGTTAGGTAAAGATCCCATTTGCAAATATTAATGAGACTTATATATTGGTCGGAATATAGTGAATGTTTTGGATACATAAGTGGATAAGAGTGTATGATTGTGGTTTTTAATTTGAGACATAGCAAAAGATGAGCATATTGCGTAAAATGTAAATAATTCGAAGTAAAACGAAATACGGCGATATTTTATTGATAACATGTTGAATGTGGTCAGTCACCTTCAGTTTTTTATCAATAATTAGTCCTAGATAATTAACATTATCAACGGATTCTTTTAATGTAGATTTTTAGAAAAAATATTCTGAGGTGCATACTTTATTGCGAAATAAAAAAAAATTGGGTTTTTTATGTTTGTACTTAGTTTGCGATTTGTAACCCATTTATCTATTAACTTTAAGTCGTGTTCAACGAAACTTCTTATTTCCACCTCTGATGCAGCTGAATATTTTAACGATGCATCATCAGCTTTAAGTTGAATTGACCCTTTCAGCCTTAGACGTGATAAATAGTCTATGTAGAGTTTGAAGAGGTCAGGCCCCAGTATAGATACCTGTGGGATGCATTTTACAATACAAATTTGCTGTTATCATATTATTCCTTTTTTAATAAACATAAATATATTTAACAGATACATTACCACGCCCTGCCGCTGCCGAGGAGTTTAAATTTGGAATTATCTCTTCAATCTCATCTTCAATTGTTGTATATAAATTAAAATTATTATATATATTTCTTTGAATGAAGAATTGAAATATTTATTTTATCAGTTACATTAATAAAACAAGTGATTAAAAAAACCGACGGTTTTTAAAAAGCACATTTTCAAACTTATTTAGGGTTTCTAACTAACTATTTTATCATTTATTTTTATAAAAATATATTTAAAAATAAATAATATTATAATTTAGTTACTTCATCAATTTATTAATTATGAATAATAGTGAAATCAATACTTAAAATGCACTCAAGAAAACCTGTGCAACAAGTGCGAAATATAGTGTTGGAGCTTAAATGTTAACGTTTAGTTTTGGAAAACATACACTGGTGAATAAGTTACTGTTATACTGTTACACTGGTGAATAAAACCTAGTAGCCCTTCAATGGGGGAGGTTTCCAAATTTCTGCTTAGCAAACTTATGATGAATCTGCCACCACCCTTTCATTTTTTTAGGTTCTAGGATATCAGTTGTGAACTTCACCAAAATTGGTAATTTGACCTCTAACTTTATTATCTAAGGCAATTTCTCGAATTTAAAGAACCCCTTTCAAATTTAAGAAAAGCCTTTAACATACGCTAAAATATAATGCTGCAGCTTTAAATTTTGTAAAAAAGTTTTGTAAAAAAAAGAAAAAAAAAATGAATATAATTGCTTGCATATATAAGTGTATATAAATATAATTGATATTATATTTAAACATCATAAATAAAGACAGTAGCAGCAAAGAAAAACAAGAGTTTGAAACAAAATGAAATGAAATTTTCCAGTACATCAAATTTCATTAAAATTGTCAAAAAAAATTAAAATGCTTAAAATGTATTTCTAACATTTATGTTATTTTAAAGCACTATTTACGTAAAAAAAACAAAAAAAAAACTTTATTAAAAAACATGTTAATTTAAATGTTCAGGTAAAACAAATTTATTTTCGTTAATTCTTTAGTGTTTGAAAATATATGAAAACAATCAAAATATTTAAAAGTTAGTGCTAACATTTATGTATTTCTGAAGCAATTTTACATAAATAAACATAACAAAAAAAAAAACATTATTAAAATGTTAATTTAAATGTTCAGGTATAAGAAATTTATTTTCCTTAATTCTTTAGTGTTTGAAAAGATATGAAAACAATCAAAAAAAGTAAGTGCTTGTTTCAAATGTAATGGGAAGTTCAAAAGTCATTTTTAAACCATAAAAGCTTTTGTTAGTTTGATCGTAAGACATAGCTAACGAAATTAACTTTAAAATACTAAAAACATTTTCTAATTATTTTATCAATTCAAAAATATTAAAAATTCTTACTAAATGTTAAACAACAAATAAATTTGAGATAAATGGATTCGTAAAATGCAATTACAAAATTACATATTTTAAACTTTTTATCCAATTCAATAAAATTTTACACACATGCAGCAACTATTTCTTTTCAGGATTTTTAGCTGTAGTGCATTTACTGTTGAATGATTTAGCACCCTTGTTTAATTATTCCAATTTTAAATAATTTTTAAATTTATTCTCTTAATTTAATTATTTGTTAATGTTTTATATAATTAAACTCAAAGTTATTCGAAAGAAATATTAATTTGTAATAATATGAATATAAAAGTTTATATAATTTGATAGTTTTAAATGTTAATTAAAACCGTTAATGCTTTCATTCGCTTTTTATCACAAAATTTAATAATCAAAATATGCAATAAATGTATTTCTAAAATACAATGACAAATTTAGAACTTTTCATATAATTCATTTTAATTCATTAAAATTTTGAAAGGGTCATTATTAGAAAGAGAATTGAAACTCATAAATGTTGGGTAATCATCACATTTACTTTTAGAATTTATGAATTTCCAAAATTTTTTGGGATCAGACTTTAGTTGCCATTAGGTTAATGTAATTATTATAAAGTACATCAGATGAGGTTTTAAAATTCTCAAACAATGTGACAAGTTGTAATATTCATTAATATCTTTTGTTTTGAGATATTAACGCCCGGTTTAGTTTTTCTCATTTCTTGGAGATCTATGCTCCTTTGTGAACCATGGTGGGCTAGATTTAGAACATCTGTTTTTTGAAATAGGACCAAGTTGAGTAAATGCATCGAACATTATTTCATAAAACCGAATTGCCATTTGATTAAGGTCTATATTATTAAATATAGACTTGAAGTTTTAAGTTTTTATTTTTAGAAAATTAGTTTTATTGAAATTGAAACTATAACAATCTGCTGCTTCATGACTAATGGGATTTGTTAAACAATAGGTAAAATTTATTGGACGGTGATAGGAGTTCAACGCCACAAGCGGTAACATCGATTCACAGAAAATAATATTATTCCAATCAGAAGTAAATATTAGGTCCAATTGTTTATCTTTAGAATTGCGACAGTGGAAAACCTGTTGTAAATTGTTTGTATTTAAACCATCAATAAATTGCGCATCAAGTTCACTCACTGAAGAATGAGGAATCAAAAAAGATTCTTCGTCATGATTGATCCAAGTTATATTAGAAAAATTGAAATCTCCACAAGGAGTTAACTCATCATTGGGACCAAAATTTCAGGAAATCGAATATATTACGTTTAAAAGAGTAATATAACTATGTATGTGTTACATTAACACTTTTATTTGAAAATTTTATATTCACACCTATTATTTAATGAAAGTAATTTAAGAGCTATTAAAGATTTCCCTGTTCCAAAAAATGTAAGAAAACTTCAGAGATTCCTGGGAATGTGTTCCTATTTTCGAAAATTTGTCTTTAATTTTACATTGATTGCTAATCGTCTTCAGAATTTGCTTAAGAAAAATACTAAGTTTGTATTTGAGGAAGAGGAACTGAAGGCTTTTGAGACTTTAAAAGAAAAAATTTTATTGAAACCAGTTTTAGCAATATATTCTCCTACTGATAAAACACAGCTTCATTGCGATGGCAGTGGTGTTGGATATAGGACAATATATACAACAAAAATCAGATAACAAATTACATCCTATTTTTTATTTCTCAAAGAGGACCACTGATTAAGAAAGTAAATACCATTCTTATAAACTTGAGACCCTTGCTATAATATACCGTTTGAGACGATTCAGAATTTATTTACAGGGAAGGGCGTTTAAAATTATTACTGATTGTAATGCATTGGCATTAACACTTAATAAACAAATCATAAATCCGAGGATCAGTAGATGGACTTTAGAAATGCAATTATACGACTATACAATCGAACATCAGTCGGGTAAAAGGATGTAACACTTAGATTGTTTGAGTCGAGCACAAGCAATTTTAATGTTAGAAGAAAACACGTTTGAACAAACCATGGCTATCACTCAAACTATTGATACAACTTTGCAAGAGTTGAGAAAAACACTAAAGATTCAAAATAGTTCATCATTTGAACTTGTAAATGGACTAATATATAAAAAGATAGATAAAAATAATATTAGATTTTATGTACCTGAAGTAATGCAAACACAGGTAATAAGAAATAAATACTCACTAAACACTAGGACACTTGGGACTAGAAAAAACAGTAGAATTTATTAAAAGAACGTATTGGTTTCCCCAACTTGTAACGAAGACTAAAGACTTTATAAAAAATTGTTTAAAATGTATTTCATTTTCTTATCCGTCCGGTAAAAAAGAAGTGTATCTACACTTGATTCCTACGGGTAACTTGCCATTTGACACATTACATATTGATTATTATGGGCCTTTAGAACCAGTAAATAGACAAAAATACATCTTACCTGTAATATATGGATTTACAAATTTTGTAAGATTATTTCCAACTACAGGACCAACTTTGGAAGAGACTATTAAGTATCTTGATTTGTATTTCAACCAATATAGAAGACCAATTAAATTAATAAGTGATAGAGGGACTTGTTTCACTTCAAACTTATTTCAGGGCTACTTACAAGAAAATAATATTCTGCAAATATTAATTGCCAGTGGCTGTCCAAAGGCTAATGGACAGGTAGAGAGATTGAATCGAACTATGGGTCCTATGTTAGCAAAATTAGTAGATAAAGAAAAGAAATTGTATTGGGGTAAAGTTCTTTATAAAATAGAGTATGCTCTGAATAATAGTTTCTCAAAAAGTATAGGGAATACTCCATCAAAATTATTTTTCGGTGTAAACCAAAGAGGGAAAAATTCATGAAAAAATCAGGCAGTATCTCGAAGAATATGTTCTAACAGAAGAACAAATCTCTTTAAATGAAATTAGAAATGTTGCGGCTAAAAATATAATAAGATAAAATTTGATTCAAAGCGGAAAGAGCAAAAATTTATTCGGTTAATGACTTAGTTATGATTACAAATATAGACACTACTGTTGTTTTAAGTAAAAAATTAATTCCTAAATATCGCGATCCTTATAAAATTGATAAAGTGATTGGCAATGATCGATATTTGTTAAAAGACATAAAGGGATGTCAAATCACAAAAAAACCGGTTGAAGGTATTTTTGACGCATCGCGGATGAAACCTTGGATAAACCAAAATACAAAATAAGATATGATTGCAAAAAAAACAATTCGAAACTTTGAAATTAATAAATTGAAATATTTGATATAAATTTGTATTTTGAAAATTTAAAAATTGTTTCTTGAAAAATTGTTCCATTTAATTGATATTTAATTAATAAATTGTAAAAATTTGATATAAATTTTATTTTGAAAATTTAAAAATTGTTCCATGTGATTGATAAATGAAAAAAAAAACTTAAAGCTTATATTTCATAAATTTGTATTTTGAAAATTGAAGAATGTGACATTATAATTTGTTCATTTAATTTGGAAAAATTTTGTTATAAGTCCGTATTTTAAAAGTTTGAAAATTTGAAATATAGTTAAGTAAATTTGGGACGAATTTATGTCAGGATGGACGAACTGTAAGAAATATTTCAGTACATTCACATTTAGTGGTACAATTGTATTGGCCTATTGTGAATGTTTACTTATAAAATTTGTTTTGTATAGAGATAAATATATAAATGTATAAACTAAGAATGAGACAAAGATAATTTTTTGTCGTTATAAATTTTGTAATTCATTATCATTGTCAAATTGGAAAGATAACGAAGAAGACTAAAAATTATTAAGAAAGAAATAGAAGTTTATTGTCATTTTGTGAAGAGTTTTTTTTATTATAAAGAAAAAAGATTACAATTAATATTAAAAGTTTATTGTTCGAATTGGAAAGAGTTTGTTTTATTTAAAAGGAAAAGGAGACAGACTACAAGTGTAATGTCCAAAGTTTCTGCTAAATTTGATTGGTCTACTGCAGAGGGTTCGAGTAGCTGCCATACAACTTCTTTATATTCCTTCATTCCTACACCTTCTTTTATATGATCATTACACTACACCTAATGAAGCTGGGTATCTGAAATTTTGCCAAAAATAGTCTACTATAATGGCAAAAGTTACAGCAAAATTTGGTTGGTCTACTGCAGAGGGTTCAAGTAGCTGCCATATAACTCCTTCTTTTATAAAAGCATTACGCTAGACCTAATAAAGCTGGTATGTTTGAAATTTTGCCAAAAGTAATAAGGGTTTATAAATGATATAATGTCTACCACAATCTTCCTCGTATAATGTTATATTTATGTTTATAAACTTAACTAAAACAAACATTATTAAAATTTTAATTAAAATGTTGTGGTATAAAAAATTTCTGTTCATTATTTTTTAGTGTTTGAAAAGATAGGAAAAAAAATATTAAAATGGTCAAAAGTGATTTGTAACATTAATACTTTTCTAATGTAATATTTATAAAAAAAACATTATTAAAATGTTAATTTAAATGTGAGGTATGAAAAATTCCTTTTCGTTCGTTTTTTAGTGTTTGAAAAGATAGGAGAAAAAGATTTCAAAATGTTTATCTAAATCTTATCTAAATATAATAAAGAACAAACTGCTGTTGCTGATTAGCTAGCCCTATGTAATGTTAAGTGTTATTTTTACACCTACCATAATATTTCTTTTCGTTAATTGTCAGTGTTTGAAAAGATTTACATACATAAACTTAAACAAATAAAAAACATTAATAAAATGTTAATTTAAATGTTGAGGTATAATAAATTTCTTTTAGTTAATTTTGTAGTGTTTGAAAAGATTTTTTATTTTATTTACTTAATTCATTTCTCTAAAGGAGCTTAGGGCTCATACAGAGTAGGTATATATATATTTTATTTTTTATTTTTTATATCTATACATAGTTGTAAATTTAACAAAAGTTTTAAACAAAAATATATCAATAATACAAGTAAAAATTTAAATACGAGTATATAATATTGTATTTACTAACAATAACACGTTGAAAGAGTGATTTATCATAGTTCATAATATAATTTTATATAGTATAGCTAAATGTTGAATAAATTAATTAATCTATTAATTCACCAAAATACATTAAAATATTAAAAATAAAAAAAAAATAAAATAAAAAAAAAAGTCATGAAAATTGAAAACAAAAACTATACTAAGATAACAGATTTACGGATAACAGAACACTAAATTAAGCTACATATACATTTTGTGTGTTATTAAAAAGTTAGAAAGTTAAAATAATGTTTTTTTCATTTTACTCTTAATTTTTTTATCATTCCTAATCTTTAACCCCAATGGTAATTCATTATAAATCTTAATTGCTATATTAAAAGTTTCTAACTTGCGTGAATGTATACGATTAGATGTTCTAATATTATAATTATGTATTTCAGAATTTTGAATAATATTTATATTTGATTTGATTTTCTTTCATATTATGAATCTGCGTTGCTTGTACCATTCTCTTATGTAGATCTAGAGGTAGTATACCAAAGTGCTTGTGTCTATGGTTGAAGAACGTCGTTTCAACCCATAGATATTTTAATTGCTTTATTTTGTATTATTTGTAATTTAGTCATATTCTTCAGGTAAGTATTTATCCAAACAATAATTTCATAAATTATATTGGAGTGAAATAAGCAATAGAATATTGATATTTTTTGTTCACATGGTACTCTTTTTTGCGCTAACTTGAAAACTCTTGCAATACGTCTCGGTTCTTTGGCAATTTCATTCGATTGGTAATTCCAATTTAATTGGGCATCAATGCATTATCCTAAGTATTTGAATATTGTAACTTCTTCTATCTCAATATCACTGTTAATAATATTTATTTTTACTGATGATGGTTGTTTTTTAATTATCATGTATTTTGTTTTTTTTTCCGTGAGTTTATGAATCTCCATCCATTCACTAACTATTTTTATACCCTACACCTATAGAATAGGTAAAAGGGTATATTACCTTTGGTATGGTGTTTGTAACCACATAAAGGAAGCGAGCTAGATATGGAAAAGTATATATATTTGTGATCAGCGTGACCGCCTGAGTCGATATAGCCATGTCCGTCCGTCCGTAGGCACGATAACTAGAAAAATAATGGAGCTATCTTGATGAAATTTTAAGTGTAGATTACTAGCACTGAAAGTACGGCGGGGATTGCATATGGGCGAAATCGGCCCATGGGTTTGGATTCTGGACCTTTTAATCGATCGAAGGGCTAACGAACATATATAAAAAATCACAATAACTCAACAACTAATGACGCTATCTTCATCAAATTTGTGCTGTACTAGTAATGAAACTACTTCGGGGATTGCGTAAGGTCGGTATTGGAATATGTGTTCGGAACCTAGAACTTTTTGATCGAATTTAGGCCAAACGAGCATAATTCCGAAACCAATGAAGATAGAACCTCTAAATTTGGTATCAGGGTGTTCCTTCCTATTTCCTAAGTGTCTTGGAAATTTGGGTCCCATTGGAGTACTGGGTCGGGGACCAGCCACACATTTCCGAAGACCTTAAAGCATATCTTTAAAATTAATAAAGATAACAACTTGAAAAAATGTAGAAGCTTCCAATTTGCCACAAGGGTGTTATTTACTATCTCTTGCGTGTTCCCTTAATTTGGGATCAATTGGAGAAGTGGTTCAGTACCCCTCTCAGACCTCCCAAGTTTTAAAAGCTCATAATCGAAATTACTAAAAATAGTTACTTAAAATTAAGATAGACCGTTCAAATTGTCTACAAGGGTTAACTAGTACTATAAGTAAAGCGCGGGCTGTATAAGGGCGAAATCAGCCCATGGGTTCGGATTCTGGACCTTTTAGTCGGTGTCAGGGATAACGAACATATATTAAAAATCACGATAACTCAACAACTAATGAGGCTATCTTCATGAAATTTGTGCTGTAGGTTATTGGTAATGAAACTACAGCGGTGATTACGTACGGTGAGGATTGGATAATGGGTTCGGAACTGAGAACTTTTTGATCTAATTTAGGTCAAACTAGCGTAATTCCGAAACCAATGAAAATATAACCTCCAAATTTGGTATCAGGGTGTCCCTTCCTATTTCGTAGGTGTCTTTGAAATTTGGGCCCCATTGGACTAGTGGGTCGGGGACCAGCCACACAGTTCCGAGGACCTTAAAGAATATTTTCGAAATTAATATAAATAGTAACTTGAAACAAATGTAGAAGCTTCAAATTTGGCACAGGGTGTTCTTTACTATTTCTTCCGTGCCCCCCTAATTTGGGATCATTTGAACTGGTGGTTCAGGACCGCTCTTAGACCCCCCAAATGTGTAAAAGCTTATCATCGAAATTAATAAAACTAGAAACTTAAAACTAAGATAGAACGTTCCAATTGTATACAAGGGTTAACTAGTATTGAAAGTATGACGGGACTGCATATGGGCGAAATCGTACCATGGTTTCGGGTTCTGGAACCCTTGACAAGTTCAAGGACTAAAAAACATATATCTTAAAAACACCATAACTCAAAAAATAATGCCGGTATTTTGATGAAATTTAAACTCTAGGTTACTAGTAATGAAAGTACCATGGGAATTGGTTCTGGTCGAGTTTAATTTCAAAGCCAAAGAATATATTTCCTATGTCCTATGTGTCTCCGAAATCTAGACTTAATTGTAGTGGTTCAGCTAAGTTCAAAGGTACTTGCTGCATTTATGTAAAATTTATTTGAATATTTAAATGAAATAATTGTATTTTAGAAATACATTTATTGCATATTTTGCGTTTATAAGCTTTTCTATTAGGTATATAAACTAACCATTTAAAATAATTGCAATTTTTAAAAATTTGGATTATTAAATATATTATGCTTTGATTATCTTTTTATCACAAAATTTAATAATTAGAATTTTTTCATTTTGTAATTGAATTAGAATAAATTATATTTTCATTAAGTTTGTTTGTTTTTTAATATTTTTAAATAGATAAATTAGTAAGAATTTGTAATATTTTTTAATAGATAGTGTAATTAGAAAATGTTTTTAGTATTATAAAGTTAATTTGGTTAGCTATGTCTTACGATCAAATTGATAAAAGCTTTTATGGTGTTAAAATGACTTATGGATATGTCCTTAAATTTGAACCAAATAGGTGTAGGGTATTTCTAGGTAGGTTGCACCGACTGACTGTTTCTTTACTTGTTAGATCTTCATTTATTTGTTTTTCTATCCCAGTGTAATCATTATTTCTGAATACCATCGCTTTGTCATCTGCATAAACAAAAGCTTTGCCTTTAATCCGAAGTTGAACAATACTGCTAATATTTTTTTTTTTCCTGTTACTCCTCGTGGGAGCATAGGGCATCAAATGGCCTCATCCATTGTTCTCTATCATTTGCGCTCGCTTTCATTTCTTTCCAAGTTAGTCCTTGCTTGGTTAATTCAGCTATTGCTGTTCGACGCCAGGTGTTATTGGGTCGACCTCGTCTCCGACTGCCTTGGGGATTCCATTCTTTGTGTGCCTTGGGGATTCCATTGAGCGTGTTTGTGTGGCCCGTACAGCTTCTATTAGGACGAAATCCAGCTTGTTCATCTCTTCTGTTTTGCTCTATTTCGGCTTGTATTCTTCGATTTAGTATGGTTGCGATAACTTTGTATATGATATTCAGCAGAGTTATACCCCTCCAATTGTTGCAGTTTTCGGTCCAAGCTTTTGTGATGTGAGATGCTGGTATTTCTGCTGCTATTTGCAGATATGCCTGTAGTATTTCTCCTGGGAGTGTATCTTCTCCTGCGGCTCTGTTCCGTTTTAGCGTCATTATGACCTCTTTGATCTCAAGTAGGCTTGGTGGTTCAGGGTTGATGTTCATTTCTGGGCCACTCGGGGCGCTTACTCTATCTATAGTAATGTTGTTAGTGTTGCTTATATCCTGGAAGTGTTCTTTCCATCTCTGGAGCTGGGAATCTCTGTTTGAGAGTGGGAAGCCGTTTTGGTCTTTGATTGCTTGGTTTTGTATTTGTCTGCGGTTTGTAATTTTACCTATTTGTAAGTATAACTTTCTTGGGTTGTTCAGAATAGCAGCTCTTTCCGCACTTGTTGCAAGTTTTTCGAAGTACTTGTGTTTATCCCTCCTTGCAGATTTCCTTTACTTGTTTCGCTATTGTTTTGTATTCTGTTGTTATCGCTCTGGTAGCTCTATGACAGATACGTTGCTTGAGTTCTCTTCTTTTCTTTATCAGTTCCCATGTTTCATCACTAATCCAATTTTTTCTCTCTGGTTGGATAGTGCCGAGCGATTGTTCTGCGATCTGATTTATACTCGTAACAATATCTTCCCAATTCTGCGATGCATTTGTTTGTATGGTTTCTCTAATGGTGGTGCACATATTGGACTTAGTTTCGGTATTCTGCAGCTTCTGTAGATTTAAGCGTTTTCTCCTACTGGTGTTGCCGTTTCTAATTATTTTTAGTTTTAGCTTGAAGTCAGCTGTTATCAATTCGTGATCACTATTGATGTCAGCACCTCTCCTATTTCTAACATCTGTCATTGAGGTTCTCCATCTTCTGCTTACACATATGTGGTCGATTTGGTTTCTGGCGTTACCACTTGGTGTAGTCCACGTATATTTGTGTATATTCTTGTGGGAGAAGAGTGTACCACCAATCGTGAGGTTGAATGCCTGGCATATTTTAATCATCTTTTCACCATTATTGTTCTTTGTGCCGCAACCATGTGTTCCCATTACCTTCCTAAGTCCATAGTTATCCAGCCGATGGCACAGTGGTTGAGGTGCCGGCCTTTCATGTGAAAGGTTTCGGATTCGATCCCTGGCTGGGTAAAAACAATAAATATAAAATATAGCATATAAAAAAATATACAATAATAACTTATAATTTATAATTAATATCAAATTAAATCTAAAATAGAAAAATAATAATTAATAACAATAAAAAAAATATAAAAAATATTACCTATAATCGTGTCCCTGGTATAACCTATAGCTTAATAACAAATAATTAATAAATTTATCTATAACATATGCATATGTCAAATTGACACCAGTGACACATGCATATTAGACATGACATAACCCAACAAACATCTATTCTGTACGTCAAGAGAAACAGGTATGAAAGAAAATCGCAGTGACACCTTGCGGAGAAATTTGGCGCCGCCTTTTCCACAAGGCGTGAGATGGAAAAGTCATGTGGAATAGCTACAGCAGACTAATCACTTGCTTAGTGAAAACAGAAGGATTCTTGAAACAGAAACAACGCCTCGGATAAATAATCGAAATACAGATAGGATTCTCGGCACACGAAAAAGGACACGGTTTGCACAATGGAATGTGGAAACCAATTTCAGATAGAGTTATAACTGCGAGATTCAAGTGCAGGATCCGACACACCACTGTTATACAATGCTATGCTCCAACAGAAGATGCAGATGACAGCATAAAAGATTAATTCTATGCACAAGTCACCACAGCCCTGAGTAATACTAGAAGATCAGACATCATCATACTAATGGGTGACTTTAACGCAAAAGTGGGCTCTGATAACTGCTAATACAACATGTGAATATCGTAGTACCCAAGGAGCTACCTTGAATAACCGCAAATTCTACATTTTCAATATTACTTCTGTGCTGTTCACATTCGGCATATTGTTTTCTTCCAGATAAATAGTTCTTGAACCACTTATACTATTTCTCATATACTCCGCATTCAAATAGTACATGTAATAGTATTTTTCTATCCACTGAGTCAAACGCTTTGGCCAAATCAAAAAAAAACTACTGCCACATTCTGATTTTTGCTTACCCCTTCTTGTATTTCGGTTATCAGCTCAAACAATGCAGCATTCGTGTTGGAGCAACTTCTAAATCCATAATGTTGCTTATCCGGTAGCTTATATTTGTTAAAGTAAGAACTCGGTTAATCATTTATCGAAATATAGTCAATATTGATATAGGCTTGTAGTTACATACTTCATTTTTATCACACTAGCCTTTGTAAACCGGAATTACTTTGCTTATTTTTAGACTCTCTGGTATTTCTCCACAACTTAATGACATATTAATTAATTTTATTATATTTGATAATAATTCATCTTGGCAATTCTTAATAATTTTCGTTTGAATTCCATCACAACCAGATGAAGAACTATTGGTTAAATTATTTATTAGTTTTTTAGTTTTACTTACAGATATATACTTAAATTTGAATTTTGACGTTGTCTATTTTTTGGTATGTATGACATATTAAATTTCCCAGCTAAATTCTTTACAACATTTATAACAATTCATTAAATTAGGTTACTTTATTTTTATGATTCGCATTTTGTTCATGGAAAAATTCATTTTGGTATTTAGGTTTAATGTTTATTATGTTTTTTATATGTTTCCATATTCTCATGGGATTTTCTTCAGATTTCTGAAAAATATTTTGATCGTATTTACTTTGTTTTCTACATTTAATAGTAGTGTAATTATTACGCCAAAACTTAAACTCTTGTTTAATATACTGATTGTGATAATTTTTTATATATTTTCTATGCCAATAGTTTTTTATATTATTTGCTCTCTTACATTCAAAATCAAACCAAGACTTCTTTTTGTGTTCTCTTTATTGTTTTACTATATGTGGCATCCCTAATATGTAATTGTAGACTTTTATTTTAATCGATCATATTTAGCATTCACATCATTTGACGTAAATTCTATTGGAAATTCTCATAACTTTTGATGAGAACGTTTTACTTTACTAACATCTGTTTGTTTGACATTAATAGTCATATTACCCATTTCTGTTTCATTTATTAAAATTTGATGATAAATTTGATGATAGTATTCAGGTGAATAATATTAATATTAATTTTCGTATTGTTAATAATAATATGATCATCTAAACAGGTTTTACTCAATGGTCTGGTGATGTTATTGGCGCAGCAGAAGAATCAATTACTTTCCACAATGGTTTTGTAAAACTCAACATCTGGAGTAACACTATTAGTATTATAATTGAAGTCGCCAAGTATGTAAATTTTATATTTAGAAGTATTTACTAAATTATCTTCCAATAGTTTATTAAATTTATTTATATTTTACCAATTTCTTTCAGGTGGTCTATATATAGCAGAGACAAGTATTTCATTTTTATTAAATTTAACAATTATATTAATAAAATATAATTATTATATTAATATTATTTTTTGTGTTCATCTGAACAAATATATTGTATTTTGTAATTAAGTGTTTTGTGAATATATATAGCAGTTGCACCTCCTTTATGAGTTGTTCTGCATGAAAATATTCTTTAAACTTCTGACATTTAAATAACGTATTTTGAGTGAATCTTTGTTTTGAAAATTTATTTGGGATACATAACAAAATCAAACAGGCCTCTTTTATACGGATCTGCAGTGGTAAAATAAAATCTTCATGATTTTTTATTTAACATTTAAATTAGTTGTAGTCAGAACTCTGATAATTTTACTATTTTCTGATTTCCTTATCAATATTTTACCTTCTTTTGCAAACTTTATTTGTTTTATTCTTTTCATATTCCTAGCCTTTTTAAATAACAAACTGAAATACGAGGTTAATTTTTCATTTTTAAATATTGGTATGGCATTATCTTTTTTATGGTAAAATTCAAATATAGCCAAATTTAATTTTTCTCTTTATTTTTGTTCATTATTTGCTTCGTAATGTCTGCATCACTAAATTCTACTATTATTTTTTCTAGCTCACCTGAATTTTTATGTCTATTTTTTTTACTTCTATAATAATATTTTATACGCTCCGCTTTCAAATCCATACCAAAACTTTTGACCACAGTTGTTGAAATGCCAGTTATATCCTCTATTCCAGTGAATTCCAATTTTTTACATAAACTTTTTTGTTTCATCTTTTCTATGTTCAACTTTATCTCTTTATTATCATTTTTTAGTAATATATTTTCTTCAATTAAGTTATCCATTAATTTTTTGTAATAAATAAATTAATTTTGTAGTTCTTCAAATTGCATGCGTGGTTAGCTTTTGAATTATTTCATTTAGCTTTTTTACATCACTGCTATTACTTATGTTACCTGTTACTACACTTTTATTGAGATTACTCAGGTAAAGATTATCCGATCCAACACTACTCCTATTCTCCTATAGATAGGAGAAAAAAAAATCAAAATGTTTAAAAGTGAAAATTAATGTTTTTCTAATGTGATATTTATGTAAATTAACTTAACTAAAAAAGCATTATTTAAATATTAATTTAAATGTTGTGATATAACAAATTTCCTTTCCTTAATTTCTTAATGTTTAAAACATAGGAAAAAAAAATCAAAATGTTTAGAAGTAATTTCTAACAATTATGTATTTCTAAAGTAATATTTATATACGGAAAGTGAAAAACTGAATGTGGCTTTAAATAATCAAACAGAAAAGTTGAATGATTCGATTCAAAATTCAGTGTGAATTGAAGATGAAGTGCGCAACAATTTAAAAAATATTGTAAATAAAAAAAATGAGAATGTGGGTCAATCGGTGTTATATGCCGATATTATAAAAACAAGTAAAGAAACAGTCAGTCGGTGCAACCGATTTAGAAATACCCTACACCTATTTGGTTCAAATTTAAGTCATTTTAACACCATAAAAGCTGTTATTAATTTGATCGTAATACATAGCTAACCAAATTAACTTTATAATACTAAAAACATTTTCTAATTACACTATCTTTTAAAAAATATTACAAATTCTTACTAATTTATCTATTTAAAAATATTAAAAATCAAAAAAACTTGAAATAAATGAAAATTTATTTATTACAAATTTACAAATATTTATTCCAATTCAATTACAAAATGAAAAAATTCTAATTATTAATTTTTGTGATAAAAAGATAATCAAAGCATAATATATTTAATAATTCAAATTTTTCAAAATTGCAATTATTTTAAATGGTTAGTTTATATACCTAATAGAAAAGCTTATAAACGTAAAATATGCAATAAATGTATTTCAAAAATACAATAAATTACAAATTTAGGCCTTTTCATATAATTCATTTAAATATAAAAATAAATTTTACATAAATGCAGCAAGTACCTTTGAACATAGCTGAACCACTATAATTAAGTCTAAATTTCGGTGACACATAGGAAATAGGAAATATATTCTTTGGCTTCGAAATTAAACTCGACCAGAACCAATTCACATGGTGCTTTCCTTACTAGTAACCTAGAGTTTAAATTTCATCAAAATAGCGGCATTATTTTTTGAGTTATAGTGTTTTTAAGATATATGTTTGATAGCCCTTGAACTTATCAAGGGTTCCAGGACCCGAAACCATGGTACAATTTCGACCAAATTGCAGTCCCCGTCATACTTTCAATACTAGTTAGCCCTTGTACATAATTGGAACCTTATATCTTAATTTTAAGTTACTAGTTTTATTAATTTCGATGATAAGCTTTTACACATTGGGGGTCTAAGAGAGGTATTGAACCACCACTCCAATTGATCCAAAATTAGATGGACACGCGGGAAATAGTAAAGAACACCCATGTGCCAAATTTGCAGCTTCTACATTTGTTTCAAGTTATAAGATAGAAGATAGAACTTAATTTTAAGTTACTATTTTTAGTAATTCCGATTATAAGCTTTTAAAACTTGGGAGGTCTAAGAGGGGTACTGAACCACCACTCCAATTGATACAAAATTAGGGGGACACGTAAGAGATAGTAAAGAACACCCTTGTGCCAAGTTTGAAGCTTCTACATTTTTTCAAGTTGCTATCTTTATTAATTTTAAAGATTAATAAAGATAGCAACTTGAAAAACTCCAATGGGGCCCAAATTTCCAAGACACTTAGGAAATAGGAAGGGACACCGTGATACCAAATTTGGAGGTTCTATCTTCATTTGTTCCGGAATTATGCTCGTTTGGCCTAAATTCGATCAAAAAGTTCTAGGTTCCGAACCCATGGTCCAATCCCGAATTTACGCAATCCCCAAAGTAGGTTTATTACTAGTAACCTACAGCACAAATTTGATGAAGATAGCGTCATTAGTTTTTGAGTTATCGTGATTTCTTATATATGTTCGTCAGCCCTTGGACCGATTAAAAGGTCCAGAATCCAAACCCATGGGCCGATTTCGCCCATATGCAATCCCCGCCGTACTTTCAGTCCTAGTAACCTACAGTTAAAATTTCATCAAGATAGCTTCATTAGTTATCGTGCCTACGGACGGACGGACGGACGGAAGAACGGACGGACGGACATGGCTATATCGACTCAGGAGGTCACGCTGATCACAAATATATATACTTTTCCATATCTAACTCGCTTTCTTTAGGTGGTTACAAACACGATACCAAAGTTAATATACCCCTTTACCTATTCTATAGGTGTAGGGTATAACAAAGGTTGATTGTACAAATCATGAAATGTGTCTTAAATGTCACAAACATAATAAAACAAGTGATTGTGGTCAACAGGAAGAAATTACGAAATGCAGAAATTGTTAAAAATCGAATGAAAAGTTCCAGCTGGTGTTAATGTAAAATATAATACGTTTAGCAAATTGTGCCCAGTATTCCTAAAAAAAATTAAGTGAAAGAAAACAAAAAACTGCCTACTAGCAATTAAAGACATCGGAAGGGATTGAAACAATACTGCTGAGATTGTTGTAGAAGTCATGAGAAATAGCAAATAAATTTAATATAAATACTACAGAAAATACAAATATTAAAGATATTAATAATAAATACAATAGTGGTAGTAATGTTAATAATAATTTTAATAATGATAATAATAATGATACTGATAACTTAATTCTAAAAGATGTAAAAAACAAAAACTATGAAACTAAAAATTTTAAAATAAACAAATCCTCAACAGTGAAAGAAAGCCAAAAGAAAAAATAATTTATTTCTGAAAATTATGTCGTTTAGTAAAATTAAAAATTGAAAAACCAATAAGCCTAATAATAATGACATTAAAAACGGAAGTGCAAGCACACATATGCCAAACAACTCAAATATGGTAATTACAGAAGAAATCAAAAAGTTAAAGAAAGATCTTTCACGGAATAATTACTCAAACTGAATTAAAGCTGAAACTCTGATTTCGGCTATTAATGATAAATCTGTTAAAATAAGTGATGAACCACAAATTAATTCAAATACTTCAGATAAGAATACAAGTCTTATTGACACTTTTTTTCCACCAATTGTAAAATTAACAAATAGACCTGTGGAGACTGGTGAGAATACATATGCCTAAACTAGATTACGAGATCATAGAATTTACAACAATGTGAGAATATTTTTGTCATATTTCCATAATCAAAGTGACATTTGTTATGAAGGTATTACACAAACTAGTTTCAAGAAGGTTTACCGAATAGCTATAATGAACTTGTAGTAAATTGTCCTTTACTTATCATGAATTTACAGGTGTATCCAAATGGTGTATGTTATAAAAACCCAAGTGAGAATAATAATGAATTTATTGCACATCTAGATTCAATCTTTGAAAGATATAAAAATATTATTGTGATGGGTGATTGTAATATTGACTTATTAGTTGATGCTGAGCTCACTAGATGATATAAATCAATGTTTGAATCTAATGATATCATTATTAAAAACATATTAGGGGAAGAATATGCGACTAGAATAACTGAAAATTCTTCAACGATCATTAATCGCATTCTTTCAGATCTTGAAAACTATGAATTTGATATCAAGTTACATGATATTGTAAATTTAGATCTTAAAGCTGTACTCGTCAAAACAAATAAAGTTGTAAAAAAATGGAACCTACTTCCAAAAACGATACTTTTATCACAAATTATCTTATATTTGAAGATAATGTAATTAATCCTTTTTATGACAAATGATAGTGATTGTGTCGATGTTCTCATCGATATATTGCAAAGAGCTAAGGTAAACTCTACAATAAGAAAACAAATTAGAGTCAGAAAAGATAATTCGTGGATGACAAATAATTTGTTAAATATCATAAAAAAGTGGAATAGATTGTTTAAAAAGTTAAAAAAAATCCCCATAGCCTTGAAATTAGAGCAAGATTCAAAAGTGCAAAAAATAAGGTAACTCATGACATGACCAAAGCAAAACAGAATTATTTCAATTAAAGAATACAATAAGCTGAGTCTGACAAAAAAAAAATGTTGAATGTACTTAACAATTTTACTCAAAAAAATCATGTGAATCGAATAAATTCATAAAGGAAATAAATAGTAATGGGCTTAGAATATCTGATACTTTTGAAATCGCAAGCTTCTTCAATAAGACTACTTCAGTCAAATTGGGAAAAAAATTAGCGGACAAAATTTTTGATAACAAAGAGTATACAATAAAAAACAGATTGACTATTCAAACTATTTTTCTTCAACTAACGGATGAAAAAGAAGTTTCAGAAAATACAAATGCCATAACAATAATAATAACAAAATATAATATTACAAATTCTTCTTCTTCTTCTTGTGGCGCTACAGCTCGATGTGAGCTTTGGCCTTCTTCACAACATCTCGCCACGCATCGCGATCTTGAGCAGCACTTCTCCAATTTCCAACCTGCAACACTCGAGCATCATTTTCAACATTATCAATCCATCTCAAACGTGGCCTGCCCCTACTTCTTCTTAGATCAGGTTTAATATTGAAGGCTCGCTTTTGCGATCGGCTTTCGCTCATTCGCATCATGTGCCCGGCCCATTGCAGCTTTTGTGCCTTGGCAAATCTGACGATGTCTTCCTGTTTAATGAGCTCTTGAATTTCCGCGTTATTTCTTCTTATATATTCACCTTTTCTATTCTTCTGGCACCGAAAATTTTCCGTAAGATTTTTCTTCAAAGACTCTTAGTCTGTTTTCATCTGCTACAGTTAACGTCCATATTTCGCATCCATATGTAACTACTGGTCGTATTATAGTTTTGTATATTATGAGCTTTGTTTGCCTTGATAACAATCTGAACTGTAACAACATTTTATTTGCAAAGAAGCTCCTATTGCCAGCTTGTATCCTGTCACATATGGAGAAATGCATGCTGTTGTTGCTGCATACTGTTGCACCCAGATATGCAAAGCTTGAGACCCCCTCGAAATTATACTCGCTATATAGTTATGTTTTGGGGACTTCTTCTGTGTTCTTCTTTTGCCATTTTTAAGTATTTTGTCTTTGTTTCGTTTACTTCCAATCCGATTTTCCTTACTTCTCGCTCTATTTCAGTAAACGCTTCAGCCATATTTCTATAGCTTCTAGATAGTATAGCAACATCATCAGCGTACGCTACTATCTGATACGCTTTGTTAAATATATTTCCCTCTTTATCTACTTTTTCGATAGCATAATTTAAGACCATGTTAAATAACAGTGCAGATAGCGCATCCCCCTGTCTTACTCCGCTGTTGATTTCAAACTCTTCTGAGATTTGATCCTGGATCTGAACCTTGGCTTTTGTGTTTTCCATTGTCATCATAGCCATCTTAGCAAGCTTTCTCGGTATTCCTTGATTTACCAATGCATTAGAGACCGTTTTTCTATTAATACTATCAAAAGCCTGTCGGAAGTCAATGAATAGTATGTGGAGATCAGCGTTATCCTCATAGCATTTTTCCATATTCTGCTTAATTACAAATATCTGATCCACGGTTGATCTGCCACTTCGGAATCCACCTTGATATTCTTTTATCAAACCTTCCGCAAGTGGTTTTATTCTTTCATATATTATGTTTGATAGTATTTTATATGCAGTGTTCAGTAATGTAATACCTCTATAGTTTGCGCAATTCATTTTATCTCCTTTTTTGTATATTGGGCATATTAGGCCTGTATTCCATTTTTCTGGCATCGTCTCTTGACACCATATTGACATATTAGATTATGTAGTTTCTGGTGCAGTGTTGTTCCTGCTGCTTTTAGGAGCTCAGAGGTTATTTTATCTTCCCCTGGAGCTTTGTTATTTTATAGTCTACTAATTGCCTGCACTGTTTCGTCATATTGTGGTGTTACCACATTGATATCAGCAGTATGTATATTATCAGATATTGATTCTTCGTCTTCTTGCTTGTTCAATAACTCATTGAAATATTCGCGTCACCTCTTTATTACATCATTATCGTCCGACACTATTTTACCTTCTTTATCTTTACAGGTACTAATTCGTGGCTGGTATCCTCGAGTTTCTCTTTGAATGTTTTTATAAAAAACTCTAATGTTATTTAAATAGTATTCATTTTGGATTTGTTCTATTCTTTTCTTCATTATTTGTTTTTTCTTTTTTCTACATAGTTTATTTGCTATTATTCTTTTTTGTTTATATTCGTCACGATTCATTCTTGTATTTCTTTGTAAAAGTTTTAGACTTGCTTGGTTTTTTGAGGTAATCGCTGTTTGACATTCCTCGTCGAACCAGTCTGCATTTCTCTGCCATCTAATATTACCAACTACTTCAGTTGCTGCTATGTTTATAGCATTTTCAATGTTTTGCCATTCTTCGTTTATGTTTGTGTGTAAACTTAAAGTGGCGTTTCCGCTAGTCATCTGGATTTGTTCTTCAATTGCATGTTGAAAGCTTTCCCTTATTTGCGCACATTTTAATTTGTCAGTATCCCACTTGACTTTTCGAACTCCCCTTCTCATTGCGACATTTGATATCCTTTGTCTTAATGTAGACATTACCAAGTAGTGATCGCTATCGCAATTAGCGCCTCTGCAGGTTTTTACTTTTATTATTGACGAGGATTTTCTTTTTGAAATAAGTACGTGGTCAATATGATTTACGGCATTCCTTCCCGGAATTCCCCATGTACCCTTGTGTATGTCTTTCCTGTCTAGTGCAGTGCTTCTAATTACTAGGGATGTTTCATTTGCGAAATTACATAAACGTTGTCCATTTTCGCTAGTGGTTTCATGTAGGGAAAAATTACCGGCTACATTGCGTATGTGTTCTTCTCTTCCAATTTTAGCGTTAAAGTCTCCCATTAATATTAATGTGTCGTAGGGGCTTACCTTCTCGCATGTGTCACTTAGAAGTTCATAAAAGGAATTGTTTTCCTCTTCTTCGGCTTCTTCAGTGGGTGCGTATGCAGATACGATGGTAATGTTAAAGAATCTGCCTTTTAATCTAATGCTACACAGTCTATCGTTCAGAGGGCTAAAACCAAGCATACTTTTTTGTAAAGACTTGTTTACAATAAATCCGGTACCATATCTTCCAGATCTGTCGTCATTTCCACTATAAAAAAAATATAATTGTACAGTAATATTAAATTTAAATAGAATTTCATGAAATTAAAAAAAAAATATTATTATAAACATTACAAGATTTGAAAAGTTGAGAAAGAACACAAAAATTACAAAAGTAAAGTAAAGAAAAATTGAAAAAATTATATTAAAAATTAAATTTTAAATCAAAATTATATTAAATTCAAAGATAAATATTCAATTTCTGATATGCTAAATTGAAAAAGCCATTTACGTACATTAGAAGAAAAAGAAGATGGATTTCTGTCATTTCTTATAAAGCTAGGAAGTTTATTAAAAATTTTTGGAGCAAGAATATCGAAGAAGTGACCAAAATGAGAAGGCGGGCTCGAGGAATCGAAGCAAGATTCCTTTGATTAATTCTTAAATTATAATTTAAAATATGGCGTTTGGTTAAATAGCCCGACTTTATAAAGAATATTTTCAGAGTTTAGTAAAAATAAAGGTGACGAAGCGGAAGAATATAAAGTTTTCTAAAAAGATGAAAGCTGGAAGTGAAACGATTTTTTCTTGAAATTATTCGAAAAGCATGTTTATGACTATATAACAACCCGCATATTCTGTTAAAATAAGCTCCCCCCCAAACAGCTATACCATATTGAAGTTTTGAGTTAAATATACTAAAGTAAACTGTTTTTAAGAGAACCAAAGAACAAAATTTCTGGAAATAGTACAGATGACGGTTCACGTTGTTTAAACTTTTTTTCAAATAAGAACAGTGATCTGACCAATTTAAACCATTATCAATTAAAATTCCAAGATATTTAAAGATTTTAACACAATCAATAGTAAAACAAGATTCAAAACATGAGAAGTTGTCTATAAAAGAAAACATGTATGTGTGATCAAGAGAAATGGGGAATTTTTTAAAATTAGGAGAATGATACATTAGAGAATAATCTATATTGGATAGATTTGACAGACTGAAACACATATATTTAGTTTTTGGATTGATAACTAATTTGTGCAAATAAAACCATTGTCTAATTAGGTTTAGATCAAAGTTTAAGTTACAAACAATTTGGAAAAAATTTTTACAAGAATAGGTGAGACAGGTATTGTCAGCAAATGCTGCAAGTTTACCATAGAATTTCTGGGAGAATAGAGAATTAATATAAATGTTACACAAGATAGACCCTAGGACTGATCCTTGAACCAACTCGAACATGTTTTAAAGAACTAAAACTTCCTTTAATTTTTGTTCTTTGTTTTCGCTCTTTGAGATAGGAGCTAAACCAATCCAAAATAAAACCGCGAAAACCAGTGTCGAATGCTTTAGAAACATCAATAAATAATGCAGAAGTAGAATTACCATTATTTAAGCTATTGTATATTTCCCCGCAAAACTTTAGAAGGGCATCTTCGGTGCTTTTACCAGTAGTGAAACCAAATTGATTAGTATTAAAAAATTTTGTTTTATTTAAGAAGCTTACAATGCATTTTTTGATAGCCTTTTCAAAAATTTTAGATATCGGAGAGAGAAGAGAGATAGGTCGGTAATTATTTACATTTAAAAAAGGACCTTTTTAAACAAAGGAATAACCTCTGCAATTTTTAAACCTGCAGGAAAATGTCCAAAATGAACACTGAAATTAAAAATAAAACACAAATCATCGACAACATACAAAGAAATTTCTTCCAGAATTCTATTTGAAACTTTATCGTAAGAGATAGAAACACTATTATCCAAATTGCAGATTAGTTTGTGCTTTTCCAAAGAAGTAAAGTCAAAAAAATTAAACCTATTGCACTGGAATGAATTGTCGTTAATTAAAGGAAAGGAAGACAGATCGATAACATCAGAATTTGAAATTAACTCATTTGTAACATTAATAAAGTATGTATTAAAATAATTTGCAATAGTTAAAGGATTGGTCACAATATTATTTTCAATCTCAAGCGTTATATCATTATTCGGAAGATTTTTATTTAAAATTTAATTAACTACCTTCCATTCATTTTTAGGATTACCGCGATTCCTATTAATTTTTAAAATAAAATAGTTATCTTTACACCTAATAACATCTGTTTTAATTTTTTTACATAGTTTATCATAACCTAGTTTAAAACGAATATTATTAGGACGAGATTTAACTAAGGAACACATTTTATTTCTACGTTTTATTAAATTTAATGAAGAACAAGTCATCCAAGGTTTAAATTTTGTTCCAGAATTACGAAAAACTTGACAAGAACAATAATTAATATGACTAAATATAATATCACAAAAATTAGAATAAGCAAGAGAAGCATCAGCAGAATTATATACACTAGACCAGCACTCAAACTTTAACCTATCCCTAACTTTAGAAAAATTGCTTACGGAAAAATTATAAGAATTATTTCTCCTATTATGAACTTTAATATTATTGAAAAAATAAATAGATAAAGATATTAAGCAATGATCAGTTATATGCAAATCTAAGACTTCACTGGAATAAGAAAATTATTATTAATTCCCTGTCGCATAAATAGATGGTCAAGGCAAGTTCAAGAGGATAATCGTGTAGGCTCACAAATAACTGAACTGAGACCAAAGGATGACAAAAGTGCTAAATAATTATCAACATCAGAATTATTGATCAGTTAAATATTTATGTTAAAATAACCTAATAAAATAAGATTTTTTAAAGAAATAGTAGATAAAAAACTTGATAATTCTTCCACAAAGGCACCAATACTTATACCGTTTAATTTATAAATGCAAATAAAAGAAAAACTCACACCATTAAAATCAATTATAACCTTCAACAAATAACACGAAACAAAATTGAAATGGAAAAACTTACAGATCACTTCTAAGATAAACAGTTACAACACCAGCAGAATAAGAATTATTGCAACAAACTTGAAGATTAAAATTTGGAATACAATAATTCTCCTTTTCTTCGTCAAAAATCCATATTTCAGTAAGAAATATAACGTCAGGCAAAATTGTGAGTGACTTAAGATAGCTTAATAGATGAATAAAGTTCTTTTATATCTAAAGCATGTTGCAACATTAATAACACCTAAAATTGTTTGTTTGGTAAATAGATGTCTTATTACATGTATTTATCCGAAATATCTAAAATCAAGTATTGTTGTACCTGTACTTAAATCTGGATCTACACTGGTTATATCGAATTATAGACCAATTACTTTTACAAATTGCATAGGAAAAGTGTTTGAAAAATTATAAATGTCAGACTACAAGATTTCATACAAGAAACCGTAGGCTTTGATGTGAATCAATTTGGGTTTCAAACAAGTAAAGAAACAGTCAGTCGGTGCAACCGACTTAGAAATACCCTACACCTATTTGGTTCAAATTAAAGGACATATCCATAAGTCATTTTAATACCATAGAAGCTGTTATTAATTTGATCGTAAGACATAGCTAGCCAAATTAACTGTATAATACTAAAAACATTTTCTAATTACCCTATCTATTAAAAAATACTACAAATTCTTACTAATTTATCTATTTAAAAATATTAAAAAACAAACAAACTTGAAATAAATGAAAATATATTTATTCCAATTCAATTACAAAATGAAAAAATTCTAAGTATTAAATTTTGTGATAAAAAGATAATCAAAGCATAATATATTTAATAATCCAAATTTTTAAAAATTGCAATTATTTTAAATAGTTAGTTTATATACCTAATAGAAAAACTTATAAACGCAAAATATGCAATAAATGTATTTCTAAAATACAATGAAAAATTTACACCTTTTCATATAATTCATTTAAATATAAAAATAAATTTTACATAAATGCAGCAAGTACCTTTGAACATAGCTGAACCACTACAATTAAGTCTAGATTTCGGAGACACATAGGACATAGGAAATGTATTCTTTGGCTTCGAAATTAAACTCGACCACAACCAATTCCCATGGTACTTTCATTACTAGTAACCTACTGTTAAATTTCATCTAAATACCGGCATTATTTTTTGAGTTATGGTGTTTTTAAGATATATGTTTGTTAGTTCTTGAACTTTTCAAGGGTTCCAGGACCCGAAATTATGGTACGATTTCGCCCATATGCAGTCCCGTCATACTTTCAATACTAGTTAACCCTTGTACACAATTGGAACGCTCTATTTTAATTTTAAGTTACTAGTTTTATTAATTTCGATGATAAGCTTTTACACATTGGGGGGTCTAAAAGAGATTCTGAACCACCACTCCAATTGATCCCAAATTAGGGGGGCACGCAAGAAATAGTAAAGAACACCCTTGTGGCAAATTGGAAGCTTCTACATTTGTTTCAAGTAACTATCTTTATTAATTTTGAAAATATGCTTTAAGGGCCTAAGAACTGAGTGGCTGGTCCCCGATCCACTACTCCAATGGGGCCCGAATTTCAAAGACATTTACGAAATAGGAAGGGACACCCTGATACCAAATTTGGAGGTTCTATCTTCATTGGTTTCGGAATTATGCTCGTTTGGCCTAAATTCGATCAAAAAGTTCTAAGTTCCGAACCCTTTGTCCAATCCTCACCGTACGTAATCACCGCCGTAGTTTCGCTGCCAATAACCTACAGCACAAATTTCATGAAGATAGCCTCATTAGTTGTTGAGTTATCGTGATTTTTTATATATGTTCCTTAGCCCTGACATCGATTAAAAGGTCCGGAATCCGAACCGTTGGGCTGATTTCGCCCTTATATAGTCCACGCTGTACTTATAGTACTAGTTAACCCTTGTACACAATTTGAACGGTCTATCCTAATTTTAAGTAACTATTTTTAGTAATTTCGATTATAAGCCTTTAAAACTTGGGAGGTCTGAGAGGGGTACAGAACCACCACTCCAATTGATCCCAAATTAGGGGAACACGCAAAATATAGTAAAGAACACCCTTGAGGCAAATTGGAAGCTTCTACATTTTTTAAAGTTGTTATCTTTATTAATTTTAAAGATATGCTTTAAGGTCTTCGGAAATGTGTGGCTGGTCCCCGACCCACTACTCCAATGGGACCCAAATTCACAAGACACTTAGGAAATAGGAAGGGACACCCTGATACTAAATTTGGAGGTTCTATCTTCATTGGTTTCGGAATTATGCTCGTTTGGCCTAAATTCGATCAAAAAGTTCTAGGTTCCGAACCCATGGCCCAATCCCGACCTTACGCAATTCCCGAGGTATTTTCACTACTAGTAACCTACAGCACAAATTTGATGAAGATAGCGTCCTTAGTTGTTGAGTTATCGTGATTTTTTATATTTGTTCGTTAGCCCTGAAACCGATTAAAAGGTCCAGAATCCGAACCCATGGGCCGATTTCGCCCATATGCAATCCCCGCCGTACTTTCAGTCCTAGTAACCTACAGTTAAAATTTCATCAAGATAGCTCCATTATTTTTTGAGTTATCGTGCCTACGGACGGACGGACGGACGGACGGACGGACATGGCTATATCGACTAAGGCGGTCACGCTGATCACAAAAATATATACTTTTCCATATCTAGCTCGCTTCCTTTAGGTGGTTACAAACACCATACCAAAGTTAATATACCCCTTTACTTATTCTATAGGTGTAGGGTATAAAAAGAATTGGAACGGACTCTGTGATTTTAGAATCTACTAATTCAATTATAAATAATTTGGATTAAGGAAGCTATATGTGTTCTGTATTTGTTGATTTAAAAAAAGCTTTTGACATAGTGAATCATAGTATCTTACTGGATAGATTGTATGAAATTGGTATACGGGGAGCAGCTCACGATCTACTTAAATCAATTAATTACAAAAATTAACGGAGTACTAAGTAATTAAATTTTAATAAATATTGGTGTTCCTCAAGGAACTGTGTTAGTTTCTACAGTATATCTGCTTTATATTCATAATATCCAGTATGCGAATTTATTAGCCGAATACAAGATTTCGAATAACTTATTTACAGTGCCAGAAGTTGTGATGAATTAGAAAGAGTAATAAATGCAGATTTGCGGAGATACAACAGTTGGCTTAATGATAATAAATTAACTATAAATGCTGAATAAACAAAATATATAGTATCAAATGAGAAATAAAGTCGATATTAATTCAAAACTACTAGATAATAATATTGAAATTGAAAGAGTTACTAATTATAAATATCTTGGTGTCATAATTGATGAAAAATTGAAATGGGAAGATCATATTTATAAAATAGAAAAAAAAAATGTGCCTTTGTTGGGTGCTATCAAAAGAAGTGGAATCACTCTGAATAGACAAACTGCAGATAGTCTACATTATTCTCATACTATTTCACATATCAGAATATGTAATTGGCCTAGCTTTTCCTCTTTAAATAATATTTTAAAATTTAGATTTACTTAACGTTAAATTTTTATATTTTTCAGTTTCTAAAATTCATATTATAATTAGTTGTTTGTATAGGGAAAATAATTTGTCATTGTTATTGCACATATAAAACGATGAAATTATAATCCTTATGCGACACTTTAAAAAAGTATTTCTTTTTTTATTGTATGGTATACTCAAAACAATGAATTTTGCAATATATGCAAAATAAACTTAAATATAATTTTTAAGTTTTTGAAATTGCTGTTGTTGTATTTGATGACGAAATAGTTGAAGTGTTAATTGATATGCCATTTTGCTATGAAATAGGAAAATGGTATATTAACTATGGTATGGTGTTTGTAACCACCTAAAGGAAGCGAGCTAGATATGGAAAAGTATATATATTTGTGATCAGCGTGACCTCCTTAGTCGATATAGATATGTCTGTCCGCCCGTCCGTCTGTCCGTAGACACGATAACTCAAAACCTAATGAAGCTATCTTGGTGAAATTTTAGTTGTAGGGTACTATGACTTAAAGTACGGCTCTGATTCTGGACCTTTTAATTGTTCTAAGGGTCAACGAATATATAAACAAGTAAAGAAATAGTCAGTCGGTGCAACCGACCTAGAAATACCCTACACCTATTTGGTTCAAATTGGGAAGGAAAGTTCATAAGCTTTTATCAAACCATAAAAGCTTTTATCATTTCGATCGTAAGACATAGCTAACAACATTAACTTTATAATACTTAAAACATTTTTTAATTATTTTATCAATTTAAAAATACTAATAAATCTTACTAATTTATCTTTTTATAAATGTTAAACAATAAATATACTTGAAATATATTTAAAACTTTTAATCAAATTCAATAAAATTTTACACACATGCAGCAATTACTTCTTTTCAGGATTTTTAGTCGCAGTGCATTTACTATGGAATGATTTAGTACCCATGATTATACCCGTGCATACATATATGAACATCGGGTATATTAAAATTGCTCCTCTATTTGTAACGCATCGATCTAGACGAGCTAGATATAGTGTCAAGGGTACGTATCGGCTCAGAATCGAAAAATTAGATTAGATCTAGCTATGTGTGTCTGTACGTCCGTCCGTCCGTCCGTGTGTCAGCACGATAACTCAAAAACTAAAAGGGCTAGAGTCTTGAAATTCACACAACGTGATTTTTAGACAATATCTGGGTTCCCTATTGTTTTTGGTTAAAATCGGACCAAGGCTGCGGGGAGCTGCCATACAACTTTTCTGCACCAATATGAATTTCTTCAAAACTAATTATACTACGGGGATGAAAATTACACACGGTTAGTTTTATAATGACTCCGGCACTTATATGAAGTTTCAAAATGTTAGGGCACCATTTTCGGGGGGCTGCCATACAACTGCTTTGAACCAATATGAATTTCTTCAAAACTAAGTATACTACGAGGCTGAAAATTACACACGGTTAGTTATATAATGAATCGAGCACTTATATGAAGTTTCAAAGTGTAAGGGAACCATTTTCGGGGGATTGCCATACAACTTCTTTACACCAATATGAATTTCTTCAAAACTAATTACACTACGAGGATAAAAATTACACACGGTTATTTATATAATGAATCGCGCACTTATATGAAGTTTCAAAATGTTACGGCCCCACTTTGGGGGGCTACCATACAAAGTTTTCGATTCAATAACTGTGAATCTAATGAAGCTACAAGGTTAAAATTAAAATTGGGCAGGTAAAGTAATAGGGTAAGTTACTTGGCAGAGTTGCACATCACTCACACCATCGGACTTTTAGGGTGTGCCAATTTTTTTTCTTTTTTTGGTTTATTTTGTTTTTTTTTTTTAAGTTATGGAACAATGAATGAAAATTTTGTTTTTTTTTTGTGATTTTTTTTTTTTTTTTTTTTTGTTTACGTCAAAATTATGGGATAATGACTTAAATGTATAAGGGAAGTAAATTACGGTTTTTTTTATACACCATAGTGGGTATGCACGGGTATCTAAAAGTTGACAAGGGTAAGTATAATCTTCCTCGTTAATTATTTCAATCTTATTTTTTAATGTTTTATATAATTAAACTTAAAGTTTTCGAAAGAAATATTAATTCCTAATAATGTAAATATAAATGTTTATATAACTTGATAGTTTTTAATATCAATTAAAACCATTAATGCCTCCATTAGCTTTTTATCACAAAATTTAATAATCAAAATATGCAATAAATGTATTTCTAAAATACAGTGACAAACTTAGAGCTTTTCATAAAATTCATTGAAATATAAAAATAAATTTTACAACTTAAGTGTCGTACACAATTTCTTAATTATATATTGGCTATCGTAATAATTCAATAAACTATAGATATATGTATTAAAATTTAAAAACAAAAACAATTTCGTCGTTTATTAAAAAAATATTTTGTTTTTAATTTATTAAATATAATACATAATATGTTTTATAGTAAAATTCTTAGCCTTTTAATAATATAAAAGTGTTAAATAGGAACGGAAATAGGAAATAGTGTATAAAATTTGAAGTTTCTATCTTTATTAATTTCGAATATATGCTTTAAGCACTTGGGAGTAGTGGGGCTAACAAACCGCTATTCCAATTCATCCAATATTTCTCGTACACGAAATAAATAAGAAGAAATACCTGTGCACCAAATATAAGGTTCTATCTTCTTTGGTTTCGAAATTATTCTCGTTTGGCCTCAATTCGATCAAAAGCTTCTAGAATCGGAACTGATTGTCCGAAATCGCTCAGAACCAATTCCCATGTTACTTTACAAGGTTCCAAAACCCGAAACCATGGTACGATTTCGCCCATATGCGGCGCCAGTCATACTTTGAGTACTAGTTAATCTTTGTACACAATTGGAACGTAGTAAATTAATTTTAAGTTACTGTTTTTATTAATTTCGATGACAAGCCTTTAATTCTTCGCAGGTCTAAGAGAGTTACCTAAACCGTTCCAATTCATCTTAAATTAAGGGAGCGCGTAGGAAATAGTAAAGAACACCCAGTACCAAAATTTTAAGCTTTTACATTTTTTTGAAGTTACTATCTCTATTATTTTCGAAAATATCCTTTAAGGTTTTCGAAACTAAGTGGATGGTCCCCGACTCACTATTTTAATTGGTTCCAATTTTCGAGGACACTTAAGGGAATAGAAAGGGACACCCTGATACTAAATTTGGAAATTCTATCTTCATTGAATTCGGAATTATGCTCTTTTGGCCTAAATTCGATTAAAAAGTTTCAGGATCCGAACCCATTGTCGAATTTCGCCTATATACAGTCTGCGCCGTTCTTTCAATACCAGTTAACCCTTGTATACAATTGGATCGTTCTATCTTTATTTTAAGCTACTTTTTTTTATTAATTTCAATGATATGCTTTAAGGTCTTCAGAACTGTGTGAATGGTCATCGACCCAGTACTCCAATTAGTTCAAAATATCGAGGACTCTAAGGACATAGAAATAAGCACACTGATACCAAATTTGTCGCAATTATGCTTATTTAGCCAAAATTCGATCAAAATGTCCTAGGATCCGAGCCCATGGTCCGATCTCAACCGTACGTAATCCCCGCTGTATTCTCATTACTAGTAACCCACAGCACAAATTTCATAAAGGCAGTGCTATTAGTTGTTGAGTTATCCTAATTTTTTATACACCTATGAAATAGGAAAAGGATATATTAACTTTGATTTGGTGTTTGTAACCACCTAAAGGAAGTGAGCTAGATATGGAAAAGTATATATATTTGTGATCAGCGTGACCTTCCGAGTCGATATTGCCATGTCCGTCCATCCGTCAAACAAGTGATGAAAAAAATCAAGGGCTTTAAAAAGCACATTTTTAAAATTATATAGGATTTCTTACTGAGTATTTTATCATTTATTTTTATAGAAATATACATAAAAATAAATGATAATTTAGTTATTTCATAATTTTAATCATTATGAATAAAAGGAAATCAATATTTAGAATATAATGCCAGCGCAATCAAAACAGCCTGTTAACACTAGCGAGATATAATGTTGGAGCCGCAATGTTAACGTTTAATTTTAGAAAAACATACACTGGTGAATAAATTACTGTTATAAAAGCATAAAAGTTTTAATTCTTAAGACCTAGTACCCCTTCAATAGGGAAGGTTCCCAAATTTTTGCTTTGCAAACTTTTGATAAATTTGCTTATCCCCCTCCTATCCCGACCCTTAAATTTTTTTAGGTTCTAGGAAATCAATTGTGAACTCCATGAAAATTTGGAGTTTTACCTAAAATTTTATTATCTAAGCAAAAATGGTTAAAACTAACAGATAATTTCTTCAATTTAAAGAAACTCTTTCAAATTTAAAAGAAGCCGTTAACCTGTGTTGAAATATAATGCTAAAGCTAAAAATTTTTTATATTTGTAAAAAAAAATTGAAATGGTGTTCAAGTTACAGGTGTTTAAAAATAGCAAAATTTCAATTTTCGAGCTTTATAGCTTTTAAAGAGGGGACGTGCCAAAAAAATGTTCTTAGCCGACTCCTTCTAATTGCTGCAGGTCTAACTTCCCAGGTCCAAGCTTTCCTCAAAATTTCAAAACCCTATCTTGAACCGTTTAGAAGATATGCGTGGCAAAAAATTTTGCAAAAATTGAGTTTAGCATAATGGTCAATTTTATTACCATATAGCAACCCTAAACATTTTTCTTTTAAAAGTTTATAAAGCTTATAAAACCAGCTATTTTATACCGTTTTCAGATTAAAAATACAACAAGAGTTCAACAGAACTCTTATTATAACAATTTAAAAATAGGGCTTTTTACAAATTTGGGGGGCTGTAGCTCCATAAGAGGTGGGGCTACTGAAAAAAATTCTTCCATGAAATTATTTTTTTTTCTCATACAAAAAAAAAAATAATAAAATTAATGATTAAAATTTCTTTTTTTTTATTTCAATAGATGTAACAGTTTTTGTAAACATACGGACAGACCTTATGTCCTTAGATTGCTTGAAATTTAAGACCAATTGGAGTAGTGGGTCGGAGACCATCCACACAGTTCTGAAGACCTTAAAGCATATCATTGAAATTAATAAAAAAAGAAACTTTAAATTAAGATAGAAGGTTCCAATTGTGAACAAGGGTTCACCAGTATTGAAAAAACGGCGCGGGCTGCATTTAGGTGAAATTCTACCATGGGTTCGAATCCTGGAAGTTTTCATCGAATTTAGACAAAACGAGCATAATTCCGAATCCAAAGAAGTTACAACCTACGAATTTGGTATCAGGGTGCCCCTTCTTATTCCCTTAGTGTCGTCGAAATTTGAAACCAATTGGAGTAGTGGATCGAGGACAATTAAAATAATAACGATAGTAACTTCAAAGAAATGTAGAGGCAGCAAATTTGCCACAAGGGTGTTCTTTACTATTTCCTATATGTTCCCTTAATTTATAATCAACTGGAGTGGTGGTTTAAGTAACTCTCTTAGAGCTCCCAAGGTTTAAATACTTATCACTGAAATTAATAAAAATTGTAACTTAAAATTAATTTAGAACGTTCAAATTGTGTACAAAGGTTAACTTGTATTGAAAGTATGACGGGGACTGCATATTGGCGAAATCGTACCATGGTTTTGGGTTCTGGAACCTTTAATCAGTTCAAAAGTTAACGAACATATATCTAAAAGACACCATAACTCAAAAACTAATGTCGCTATTTTTGTGAAATTTAAACTCTAGGTTACTAGTAATGAAAGTACCGTGGGTATTGGTTCTATTCGAGATCGGACAATGAGTTCGGATTTTAAGAACTCTTGATCGAATTGAGGCCAAACGAGTATATTGAAGAATTGTCAGACGTAATATATAATTAAGAAATTGTGCACGATACTGGACTTGTGTTCAAGGGCCGCATGTATGTAAAATTTATTTTTATATTGAAATGAATTATATGAAAAGTTCTAACTTTGTCATTGTATTTTAGAAATTAACTTATTGCATATTGTGCATTGACAAGGTTTTCTAATAAGTAAAAATACTAGGAATTTAAATTAATTTCAATTTTGAAATTTTTGAATTATTAAATTGTGTGATAAAAAACAAATCAAAGCATTAATGGTTTTAATTAACATTAAAAACCATCAAATTATATAATCTTTTATTTAAATATACGAGTATATTATCACAAGTTAATATTTCTTTCCAATAACTTTGATTTTAATGAAAATTAGTGACACAGATAACAAACAGCAGCATTATGATTGTACGCGATATTTCAATCCGAAATTAATCTTTTCCAGACCTGTAATCTGGATCACTTCATATTTCAAGGAAAACTAAATAGGATTTCTATAAATCTATAATTTGAATCCAACCAGAATTTATAACTGAAAAAAATTAAAATATTAAAAATTTAATTATATATGACATTGAAAAATAAGTAAATAAGGAGAATAAATTTAAAATTATTTAAAATTGAAATAATTATTCATGGGAATTATTCAACAAAAAATGCACTACAGCAAAAAATCGTGAAAAGAAGTAATTGCTGCATGTGTGTAAGATTTGATTGAATTGGAAAAAAGTTTTCAATATGTTATTTTGTAGTTACATTTTATGTATACATTTGTTTTCAATATTTATTGTTTTTAATATTTTTTAATTGATAAATTAAATAAAGAATTTTTAATATTTTTGAATTGAAAATGTTTTTAGTATAATAAACTTAATTTGGTTAGCTATGTCTTACGATCATGACTGTTTTGAAATGACTAATGAACTTCTCATTAAATTTTAACCGAATAGGTTTAGGGTATTTCTATGTCGGTAGCACCGACAGACTGTTTCTTTACTTGTTTTTTTTTTTATATATATATCAGATAATTTTACAATATAAATATAGAAGTATGTATAAGAAATCAAAATTTAAATAAAAATTAATTTTACTTATCTCTAATCTTACTTCTAAATATAATTTTAACTACTGTAATTTCTAAAATTTTTAATATATTTTTAAGTTAATTTTAAAATATCTCCATATATTGACAGTTTTAAATTTCCGTGAAGAGTTGAAGAGTTTAATTGCACTACATTTTAAGCTTTTTTGTTGTTTGGTTGTTCTAGCTCTAGGTATTTCAATATTTTTTCTATATTTAGTAAGATAATTATGTGCATTCTCCTTGTTATTTAGAATTAATTTTGATTTAAAATTACTATTTAGTATATTATAAATGTATTTACATTTATCAAAATAAATTAGTTGATTTAAATCAAATACATTAGTTGCTTTGTCTAATTCCCTAGTACTTGTTTTAGGATTTATTTGAAATAAATTTTTTAATACCTTATTCATTACAGTTCCAATCGCTGTATATATTATATATAATTCTTGATAAAATATGGACATTGTAAACAAGTTTAGTTGCATGATTCGGAATGCCACCAGTTCTTTTTATAGCCATACATATGGGGATAATTTATTTCTTAATTTTTAATGTGTTTGTCCCATCTTAGACTTTCATCAATTATGATTCCTAAACATTTATCGCTATCTACTCTTTGAATTATATTATTTTTAATCTTCAGAGTAATATCATCATATTTTTTTTTCTGGGTTTTGAATATTATGTAATTAGTTTTTTTTTGCATTTATACTTAGTTCATTTTACTCTAACCTATTACATAATGTTTCCAGGTCCTTATTTAGTACAACTTCCAATTCTTTAATTTTTTTAACTTTTGCAATCAGATTGGTGTCATCTGCATAAACATTGTAATTTGACATGATATTATTTTTTTATATGTTCATTATATATACCAAGAAGTGACCCTTGTGGTACACCTGGTTTTATTAATAATTCATCGCCCAAAATTTAATTTTAACACATTGAGTCCTATTTGTTAAATAACTTTTTAATAATAGACTATTTCCTCTTATTTCCATGTTGTCTAAAAAATTTAGTAATCTGGAATGATTTACCATGTCAAATGCTTTTGTTAAATCAACAAATAGCGCACATACATAGAATCCATCATTCTAATTTATCCAATATTTTTTACAACGTTGCTGTAATGTCTAACTTTGTCCCACTATTTTCTAAGAAATCACATTGATTGGTATCAAAGCCAATTGTTTGTGTAATAAAATTTCTAAATCTAACATTAATTGCTTTTTCGTATATTTTTGATATTGAATTTAAAATTGAGATTGGGTATAATTATTACAATCTTCTTTTAACCCAGATTTATGTATAAGAACTATAAAAGCTTTTCTAAGTTGATCTGGAAATATTCCTTCTGTAAAACATTTAATGATCATTATCTCTAAAGGTTGTTTTATAACATGAACCTACCTATAGAACGAACTAAATTAACCCGAATTAGCCCTGCGTTGCCATATGGCAACAGTTAACACATGGTTGTTTTTATCTTATTAAAATAAAAACGGTTATTTTAATTAAAGTCAAATTGCATTTTTTCCATAATATGAATGTGCTTTCTCATAGTGTGCCTTGAAATTGAATTGACATTATTAAAAATAGTATTGTTTAAAGTTTAGTTTAGTGAAAAATAAAAATTGTAAAAAATGGATTACCTAAAAAAGTAAGTTGAATTTCTTATAAATATTTAATCGTAATTGTTAAATTTTATTTGTGGATAATTATTGTAATTATATGTGGTTAGTTTTGAACTAAAAACTTTTCAGTTCAAAAAATATTTTGTATACATTTTTTTCATTTATATTTGTGTGTTGCCATATGGCTACGCTGGACTAAGTTCTACATAAAGTTATTCCACATACATTTTGTTCAGATTTTGTAGAAACTTATCACTAAAAGAAGCATTAGATTATTTGGATGAAATTTTATCGGATGATGAAACAGATTTACCTAAATGTATTTACATTGAACCTCCGAATGAAACTGGAGATTTGAGCGGTGAAGAAGATGAAACTGAAGATGTTGCTGCAAATCCTGACAACGTTTGTGCTGGGCAGTTAAAAGAAAATTGCGGGAAACGACTATTTTCAGATTTACAGGCAGATGAAATAGAAGAACTCGAAGAAGTCAATAACATTACACCAGATAATGTCCTTCTTGAAAATGAAAGAAAAGCATATAGAAAAACTAACTTTCCACCGTTTTCTAAATATGATGTAACAAAATTTCAATGGGCCGACGACTTTTCAGAACCACGAATTCCTATTTTTCCAGAGTCAAGTCGGAACAAAATCTCTCATATGATGAAAGTATGATAAGTTATTTCGGTCGCCACGGGTGCAAACAATTTATAAAGGGTAAACCTTTAAGGTTTGGATATAAAGTATGGTCCCTGTGTACTCAGTTGGGATATTTAGTAAACTTGTCCAATTTACCATTTTAATTTTTTTTGGATAATTTATTTACTGGCTTTCCTGCATTGACATATTTGAAGTCATTGGGATACAACGCTACATGTACTATACGAGAAAATCGAGTACCAAAAACTTGTCCATTGCCACAAAAGAAGCATTTAAAAAACAAAGAATGAGGTTATATATGTCCTGCAAATATAAAGGATGTGGATATTTGCCTAACAAAGTGGGTTGATAATTCAGTTGTAAGTGTTGCTTTAACATTGTACGGGAAACATCCAGAAACTAATGCGCAGAGATATTCTTCAGCTCTTAAAAAAAAAATTTCAATTCCACGTCCATTTGCAATTGCCCAATATAATAAGTACATGGGGGGCGTCAATAGAATTGATGAAAACATCAGTTTATATAGAATTGGAATTAAAGGTAAGAAATGGTGGAACAGCATTTTTACCTGGCTTCTTGATGTATCAATACACAATGCTTGGCAATTGCATAGAGTCCATAATCCAGAAATGCGTCAATTAGAATTTCGCAGACAAATTGCAACATATTATTGTGGTCATTACGGTACCCAGCCACTATCAACAGGAAACAGAAAACGTAAAAATTCCCTTTCCGAAACTTTACGCTATGTTAACACTGGTCATTATGTAAATCATGTGGAAAAAAAAAGAAGATGTGCTGGCGATAATTGTAAAACAATTGGCAGAACTATATGCATTAAATGTGATAAAGGATTATGCATACACTGCTTTGAATCGTATCATAAGCAATAATATTGTATTCCATTATTTAAACGTTTTTTATTATTAATTTTTCTATCATATTGTTTATTTAAATACATAAAATTTAACTCTTTGAAATTTTTTAAAATACTGTGGATTAATATTTTCTTTTTGTACTTTATTATTCTGTTCTTCTATTTACTTGATATAATAACATTGAAATAAAAAAAAATCGTCTTATTCAACATCTAAAAGTATGTGTTTCATATATTTTTTTTTCCAATACATACCCCAGCGTTGCCATATGGCAACATGCCCCCCTGAGAGCAGGGCGAACTCATGACCAAAAAGAAAGCCAAAAATATGTTGATTTACTCAGGACTAACACTTTTTACAAAAAATAACCTTAGATTTAAAAAAAAAATTAATCTGGGCCGATTCGGGTTAAATAATCTTTAGAACGAACAAATAAAACGATTTGAATCTTGTATTGTGGTCTTAAGGCTGTCTTTATTTTACAAAGTAATACCATAAAGAAATCATATAAAAATATTCGGCAGTTCTTAAAAGGTTAGCTTTCTTTAAGAAACAAAATTTAATTTAAAAAAAAACATTATTTACTTCAAAAATCAAAACAAAAAGTTAAGGCAAAAATTAAAAAAATCCTGTTTCGGATTTATCTTTATGTAGCATTATTAATAGGAAGTTTCACTTGCGTAATGAAGCCAAACAATTTTTAAAAATGAATTTTAAAAGTGTTAATAAATGGTCCGAAGATGAAAGATGATGAAAAACGTAACAATAAATATTCATTTTAATTCACCAAAAGGGTTATACATTTTTGAGAAATGGAGTAAAGCTTAATTTGCCCCATTTTAGTTCCCTTAATAGATGGATCTCCATCAAACATTTAAATATAGGTCTTAACGACAAAAATATAAATGAGTTAGGCATTATATTCTCAGAAAAAGATTTAATTGAAAGGTTGGCTGTATTGGTATTCGATGAAATAGCCATTAGAAGGCTATACTATAATATTGCACTGGATGAAATTAGTGGTTTTTCTGACTATGGTTCCGGCAGTGTATTTACATACTTAAGGTTTTTTTATGCCGAATGGAATATGAATTTTGAAAGCTTATTTATATACTTTTCCATAATATATTTTACCCGGCTTTTTCCTTTTAAGAATTCTAAATTAAATAATAAAATAATAAAACAAATTTTCAATAAGATAAGCAAAAATTTTTAATATTTTTTTTGTAGTTAAAAACCTAAAAATATTAAAAAAATTTTACATACCTATTTTAAACTAACGAAAATTTAAAATACATAGATACATTAGAATACAATTTAACGATTTGAAAGATTTGGAATAATGCAAGTAAAAAAATGCAAAGCAAAAAAAAATTAATTTCATTCTTCTTTTTCTATCAATATTTTTTTATTTTATAATCAAAATATATACACAAACTGCTTGCATACATGATACAGCGATTAATATGATATACATACATAAGAAATAAACAAAAAAAGAGAAATATATACAACAATAAATATATATAAATGTACACGCATCGATTAACATACAAACAAAAAAATAAAAAAAACTAAAAATTAAAATAAATATAAACTAAAATACGATAAAGTGTATTTTACGAAATAAAAAAACTTGTCTAACTTTTTTGTTCTACGTGAACTTTATGGTAATACCTATATATATATACTTAAATTAATATGTTTAAATTAACTTAATGCTAGATCATCATAAATAATATAAAATTAATTAATAAAATCAATTAACCTGGAATTTGAATTTCCTATTATTGTAAAAATATGAAAATGTTTAAAAAAAAGGTGAATGAGCTACATTATGCCAACAAATATGTCATGCTACAATATGGCAACATAATATTATGTAACTTACATCAACTTAACCATAAAAAAAATTTATTAAAATGTTAATTTAAATGTTGAAGTATAACAAATTTCCTTTCGTTTTTGCAAAGCTAGGAAAAAAAAAATCGAAATATTTAAAAGTGATTTCTAACATTGCTGTTTTTCTAATGTAATATTTATCAATGTACATAAACTTAACTAAAAAAAAAGCGTTACTAAAATGTTAATTTAAATGTTCACATATAACAAATTTCTTTTCCTTCTAATCTATAATATAATAATAAAAGGCTAGAAACTGCTACTAATTCACGTGCCCTTTTTGTCAAAATAAACCCTTAGCAATTAAAGTATAACTATGCAAGCGGTCGGCAAACCAACAAAATTTTGCAGAAAATTTGGCCATAAAATTAAACTCCTTTTGGGGAAATTTTAGATACGCAGCTGTAATAGGTACAGAGTAATGCTCATATAAAAAAATAAGTTGTATGGCAGTTACCCGAACCCATGGACCAAAATGGCTGGATTTAAATAGCGATGGCGGTTATTGCAAAAAAAAACGAATTTGCGAAAATTTTAAGATTCTAGCACCTTTAGTTTTTGAGTTATCGTGCAGACCGACGGACATACATAGCTAAATTGATTTTTTTTTTCGATTCTGATCCGATCCATACACTTCTATAAAATATATTCTTATTCTAATGTAAATTTTTATAAAATAATTATTATCGTATTTATCACAAAACTTATAATTGAAATTATTTTTTAATGCTCAAATAATTTTTATTCAAAATTTTTTTTAGTAAAAATACTATCGAATTTATTTACAAATTTATGTTAAAATATTTTTAATACTTTGATAAAATCTTGAGGTGGTTTAATTCGTGAAGAGTTGTCATATTCTTTGAGTTCTATGAGCTGTAAACAAATTCAATCAATTTTAAACTGAACTTATTTAAACTGCAATTATGATGTGCCCTATACTTTTTTAATAAGTACCGCCGAAGTCCGTTAGTAGCTTTTGCGAAATCCATAGATTTTTAGTAGTGTTCTATTTGAAATGAATTAACTTGGTGTGAGATTTGTTGTGGTATATAAAAATCTGTATCATAAAAATCAGCATTAAAAAAAATATTTAAAAAATCTTCTTTTCACTAGATTTTGATAAGTGAAAAAATTATTTTCAGTTTCAGCACTTTTAAAACCGCTCCACAAACATTTAAAAGTATGTTTACCCATTTTTCATAAAATCTCATATAAATATGTAAGTATTTTAAATATTTGAAATATTCACTATTGCTAAGATTAAGTTGTTTAAAATATTTTAGCACCATGTATTCAAATAAAAAATTTTCGAGACTGCTATATATTTATAACAAGACCACTGCTATATATTTTCCACAGAGTGTTTTAAATATTTGAAATATTCACTATTGCCAAGATTAATTCGTAAATATTTTATTTACTATTTTATTTACTTTTTGTTTATAATATTTTTAATAAAATATTTTAACACCATGTACCTACTCAACTAAAAAAATTTTCAAACGAAACCGCCACTATATATACACGCTATTTCAATTTCAGTAGTTCCTATACCTGATACATTATACTCACACATAGACAATTTTCTAGGAGCTTATACATATAGAGTTTTTTGTTGTAAAAAATGTATTAGGTGGTTTAGTAAAAGTTTGGTAAGAGAGGGTGAACTTACTTCTTACCAATGTATATACTTTGGAAAAATATTAACTAAAATATTGTTTGCTTTCATTTGCATACACACCAAAAACAAAATACGCACACTCATATTCATGTAAGATTATCATCTTACAAAATACAACTAAACCTAGAATTGGACACATTATACTATAATTTATGCATATACATATATTGCTATTCAATAAAACTTAATAAACTCATTTCGTTATCGTTACATTTTGTATTACGCAAGTTATGCTTCGATTCTAATAGACACATAAAACTAAACAAAAACAAATGACTGATGCAATTTGTTGTTGCATCTTAAAAATTTGAAGACGAATAAGTTATGTATTTTACTTTTTGTATGTTTCGTATTTTTAAAATGTTGGGGTTGTGGGTTCAAGCTCGCCTCATGGTGAAATTTTTTTTTTTAATTTCAATCTAAAAATGTTTTTTATTTAAGTATAATTACTTGTATTAATTTTTTTTAAATTTATAAACCAAAAATGTACAAACTGACTCCAAAAAAAAATTAAAATTTTTATATGAAACTGATCGTTTATATAATTATTTGGTATATTGTTTTATATTAAACGAGGAAGAGTGTAGTAGAGTAGACTGTGTCAACTCTGGGATACCCGTATGACCGTAACATATACATTATATCATCCGGTTATTTACTTTTGGCAATATTTCAAACATACCAACTTTATTAGGTGAAATATAATGCTCATATAAAAGAAGGAGTTGTATGGCAGCTAGTCGAACCCTCTGCAGTAGACCAACCAAATTTTGCAGTAACTTTGGCCATTACACAAAACAATTTTTGGCAAAATTTCAGACACCCAACTTCAATAGGTATAGAGTAATGCTCATATAAAATAAGAAGTTGTATGGCAGTTACTCGAACCCTTTGTAGTAGACCACCCAAATTTTGCTGTAACTTTGGCCATTACACTAAACAATTTTTGGCAAAATTTCAGACACCCAGCTTTAATAGGTATAGAGTAATGTTCATATAAAAGAAGGAGTTGTATGGCAGCTACTCGAACTCACTGCAACAGACAAACCAAATTTTGCAGAAACTTTGGCCATAAAATTAAACTACTTTTGGCAAAATTTCAGACACGTAGCTGTAATAGGTACAGAGAAATACTAATATAAAAAAAGAAGTTGTATGGCAGCCACCCGAACCCATGGACCAAAATGGCTGGATTTAAATAGCGATGACGGCTATTGCAAAAAAACGAATTTGCGAAAATTTCAAGATCCTAGCTCCTTTAGTTTTTGAGTTATCGTGCGGACGGACGGACGGACATACATAGCTAAATCGATTTTTTTTTCGATTCTGATCCGATCCATACACTTGAGTCTATATCTACCCCTCCTCCTTCTCTGCGTCAAAAACGTAATGGCAAATTTATTATACCCTTTGCCTATATAGTCATACGGGTATAAAAAATGATGTATTTGATTTTTTAAAGTTACAAATTTTTAAAGAAACTATCCAAATAAATTAATTTTATTTGTAATTTTTGTTATTGTTTTTGTTGTATTAAAAAAAAACGAGGAAGAGTGTAGTAGAGTAGACTGTGTCAACTCTGGGATACCCGTATGACCGTACCATATACATTATATCATCCGGTTAATTACTTTTGGCAAAATTTCAGACACCCAACTTCAATAAGTATAGAGTAATGCTCATTTAAAATAAGAAGTTGTATGGCAGCTACTGGAACCCTCAGCAGTAGACCAACCAAATTTTGCAGAAACTTTGGACATAAAACTAAACTACTTTTGCCAAAATTTCAGACACGTAGCTGTAATAGGTACAGAGAAATACTCATATAAAAAAAGAAGTTGTATGGCAGCCACCCGAACCCATGGACCAAAATGGCTGGATTTAAATAGCGATGACGGCTATTGCAAAAAAACGAATTTGCGAAAATTTCAAGATCCTAGCTCCTTTAGTTTTTGAGTTATCGTGCGGACGGACGGACGGACGGACGGACATACATAGCTGAATCGATTTTTTTTTCGATTCTGATCCGATCCATACACTTGAGTCTATATCTACCCCCCCCTCCTTCTCTGCGTCACAAACGTAATGGCAAATTTATTATACCCTTTGACTATATAGTCATACGGGTATAAAAACACCCGGAGCAAATTCGCTAACAACTGCACCAAAAAATTCTTATGAATTTATGGTCAGATTTCTAATATAAATGTATCATTAACTCACATAATGAAAAGTAAACTCATAGACACAGGCAAGTTAATATAAAAGTATTATATACAGCAGTATTGAACGTAGAATAAAAAAGTTTTTAAAAAAGAATTAGTGCAAGACGTAGATTCAGTCGACAAAATAGCGACTTACCCGTGATAATCGAACATTTCCGTAAACACGACTCGTCGGTAAAATTTGATTTTAGTGATTTTGAATCAGTTATCAGAAAATTTTCTGGTAACAAAACCAACAGTCTAGAAAAGTGGTTCAATGAATTTGAACAATACGCAGACACATTCGGTTTAGTAGATTTATAAATATAACTAATAAAGAGTTACAAAAAAATATTTATTTTGCAAACGGTCGTTAACGGGTGATGCAAAATTATACGTGGAATGTGAAGTAAAACCGCTCACATATAGACAATTAAAAGAATCGTTAATCCGGGAATTCGCGCCAAAAGTTAAGTAGTGCCGAAGTTCACAAACAATTACAAACCCATAAGAAGACAATAAATGAGTCTTACAGCGAATATTTATATAAAATAATAGATATTGCGTCCCAAACGGAAGTTGACGAAATTTAAATTTTCAGCAATATTACGTAGGAACGGAATAAACGATATACCGAGAAATAAAGCTTTACTTTAAGGTGCGAAAAATTACAGTGAACTAAAAGAAAAATTAACTATATATGAAAAAAATAAAACCGACACATATCGTAATTTTAATCGTAATTTTAATTAGTTACATAATTGCCGGGGAACGAAATGTTTCAAACGTAATCAATTTGCACACAAAAAACCAGATTGTCCAAACAAGAAACATCTGACAGTTAGGACACATGCATAGTAGTAGAAGCATTGGTAGATACTTGAAGTGATATTTGTCTAATTAAAGAATCATGTTTACAATTAATTAATCCTTCGTCTATTTGTATAATTTCTGCAATTTCAATATCAGGTGTTGGTGCCAAAGTATCCAGTAAAGGATGTTGCAGTATTGTCGCATTCAAGAAGAAAACAAATGTTTTCTAGCCGAAATTGACCTAAATATTGATTTAAACCTTACTAATCTTCCAGGATTAGTTAAACTAAAAGAAAAAAAAGTAAATCATATCATTACAATGATTAAAAATTACATATTGAATGCGACAATACTGCAACAATCCTGTATTTATGAGACGTCCCACATTCAAATGAAGATTCTTCCTTTAGATGAGAAGCAGGGATTTCAAAGTCCAAGAAGGTTTCCTTCTGTAGAACAAAAAATAATTAATGATCACATTAAGCAATGGTTAAGAGATGGTGACATTATTGAAAATTTAACAACATAACTCTGATATCATCCTACGCACCCACAGAGGACGCTACAGAAACATCTAAGGATGAATTTTATTATGATTTGGAAAGGACGTGTGATACGTTGGGAAATATGACACTTTAATAGTCTTAGGAGACTGCAACGCTAAAATCGGTAAAGAGCCGTTTATCGAGGGCATCGGTGGAATGAACTCACTACACGACGAAACATCAGCAAACGGGTTAAGATTGTGTCACTTTGCAGCAGGATACAATTTATACATCGCTAGTAGTAATTTTCCACACAAAAATATACATAAAGGTACCTGGAAAATACCAGCAAATGGAAGAACGAACCAGATTGACCATGTCCTAGTGACCAAAAGAAGAATTTCCTCAGTAATGAATGTACGTACATGTCGCGGATTAAACTGCGACAGTGACCACTTCCTAGTCAAACTAACACTCCGACAACGAATCTCAAACATCGCAAAAAAGAGGGGAGAAAAGAAAAAGAAATGGGATACAGAAAAACTAAAAGTAATAGGAGCATTAGAAAACTATCAAACCAAACTTGGAGATAATCTGAATTGCCTAAGAGATATGACTACAGAACTAACAACTATAGAAGAAGACTGGTTAAACATTAAACGTGCAATAAACTCAACAGTTCAAGAAACCATAGGCATAAAGACGAATAGAAGAAATGAAGAATGGTTTGACATAGAATGTACTGAAGCAATTAAAGACAAGAATGAAGCCAGGCTAAAAATGATACAAAGAAATACAAGAAGAAACGAGGAGATCTATAAAACGAAAAGGAAATATGCCACTAAGCTTTGTAGACAAAAAAAAACGTAGTTACATGAAGAAACGTGTTGAAGAAATTGAATCCAACTTCAACAACAAAGACATAAAAAATTTTTACAAAGGACTAAAAGAAGAAACAAGAAATTTCCAACCTAAATTGACAAATTGCAAGGATAAAAATGGTTTTATTCTATCTGACGAACACCAAATTATAGATAAGTGGAAACAGTACTTTGAAGAACTTTTCAATATTGACAATAACAATAATGATGGAGTAACATTTACATTTCACATAGAAGGAGATAATGAACGAAATCCTAATACCGAAGAGCCGACAATTGAAGGAACTACAGCAGCAATTAATAAACTTAAAAACGGAAAATCACCAGGCGAAGACGGTATTACTGCAGAACTTTTTAAAAAAGGAGGTGAAGAGCTGCTTCATCACTTACACAGATTAATGTGTAAAATATGGAGGAATGAAAGCATGCCGAAAGAATGGGAAATTGGTACCATATTCCCTATCCACAAAAAAGGAGATAAACTCAATTGCAGTAACTACAGGGGTATCATGTTACTAAATGTTGCATATAAGATTTTTAGCAAAATTTTATACGAAAGACTAAACGAGAAAGCAGAAACCATCTTAGCTGAGTATCAATGCGGTTTTAGACCAAACAGATCAACAACAGACCAAGTTTTTCTTATAAAGCAAAACATGGAAAAATGCTACGAATACAATCTTTACTTGCATATACTATTTGTTGATTTCAAACAAGCTTTCGGCAGCATTAAAAGATAGGAAATACCGAAAATATTGCACAATCTGGGATACCCAGAAAAACTAATTCGACTTACAATGATGACCTTAAATAACACCAGAAGCAGCGTCATAGTACAAAATCAAATTTCAGAGGTTTTCAGCATAAAAACAGGTGTAAAACAAGGCGACACATTATCGACAGTGATTTTCAACCTTATGCTGCATTATGGAACGAAAGATCTAGATAGAGGGGGAAATATATTCAACAAATCATCACAAATTAACGCTTTTGCTGACGATATTGCTATAATAGCCAGAAACAAAAGAGCTATGGTTGAGCAGTTCGTGAAACTCGAAGCAGAAGCTAGCAAAATTGGCTTAAGAATAACTGAAAATAAAACAAAATATATGATATTATTACGCTCAAACACTAGGCGCAGCCCGCAAAACATAACAATCGGAGAATACAACTTCGAAGGCGTAGATAATTTTACGTATTTGGGAGTATTGCTCAACAACGATAAAAGCATGCACTGTTCAATACAAAATAGAATCCAAGCGGCCAACAAATGCTACTATGCACATCAAAAACTATTTAAATCGAAGCTTTTATCTAGACATTCAAAACTGTGTATGTATAAAACCCTAGTTAGACCAGTATTGACCTATGGTGCGGAAAATTGGACATTATCAATATCAGACGAAAATAGTCTAAAAATTTTTGAACGCAAAATTTTAAGGAAAATATTTGGACGAAACAAAATCTACACGGTGAATATATGCACAGAAACAATCAACTACTAATAAATAATGAAGACGTGGTCCGCTTTATTAAAGCACAAAGAATTAGATGGGCTGGACACGCTGCTAGAATGGCAAATAATAGGTCACAAAGATTTATATTAGATGTTGCTCCACCTGTAAATAGATACAGAGGAAGACCAAGGCTAAGATGGCCAGATGGCTTAGAAAATGATTTAAGAAAACTTAATATCAGAAACTGGAAAGTTGCAGCACAAAATCGACAAGTATGGCGGGCAGCAGTAAATCAGGATAAAACTCACCCCGAGTTGTGACGCCATTTGATGATGATGATGATGACATTATTGAAAGTTCATCAGATTATGCAAGCCCGATGGTGTTGGTCAAGAAGAAGGATGAATCGAATAGACTTTTCATAGATTTCAGGGCAGTCAACAAGAAAATTCATTGAGACCATTTCCCATTGCTAGTAATAGATGACCAAATTGATAAGCTACAAGGAGCAAGAATTTTTACTACTTTGGAATGGATTTTTCCATGTTACCATAGAAGAAAAAAACCGAAAATACACAGCGTTTGTCATACAGAAAGGACAATATGAATTTTTAATAGTTCCTTTAGCTTAATACAACTCTCCAAGTGTATTCCAAAAATTTAATACTTTTAAGGAACTATTAAATAAAGATTATGTAATAACCTATATAGATGATTTAATAATTCCAGCTAAAACCGAAGGAGAAGCAAAGTATAAATTTGAAGAAAGATTTGGTAGTCTTTGGTTCTGGAAAATTTTTATAATTATATAGTTTTTAGCTATTTTAGAAAATTTATTCCCAACCATTCAATGATAGGAAAACCACTAAGTGACATGCTCAAGAAAGTGGAACATCGAAAAGGAATAAAAATTCGGCATGTGGGTGGTCTTAGCAGAAATTCCATATAATCTAACCAAAATAATTTAAAACATTTACAGGAAACTCCAAAGAAACATGAAAAGTTGAACGCAATAACTCAAGTTTTACAAAATGGTCCATATTATATCGATTTCATCATACACCATTATATCCATTGTTTGTAAAGATATAGATGGTAAATTATTATATGGTGGATCCAGATGGGATGGAAAACTCGATAATTCAATCGATGCACGAGGATGGTCAATTTTCCCACGCTGAAATGAAGAAAAAAATTAAAGACAAATTTTTCATATCACATTTAAATAAAAGAATAGATTCCTGTATAGCTAAGTGCATACCTTGTGCATACTGAGCAACAGAAAATATGGGAAACAAGAAGGACTACTCAAACCAATACCTAAAGGTGATACACCGCTGGAAACTTTTCACATAGATCATGTAGGGCCGATGAGTACATTCAAAAAGTGTTATCGATATGTTTTGGCGGTAGTTGCTAGTAGTAATATACATCGCTAGTAGTAATTTTCCACACAAAAATATACATAAAGGTACCTGGAAAATACCAGCAAATGGAAGAACGAACCAGATTGACCATGTCCTAGTGACCAAAAGAAGAATGTCCTCAGTAATGAATGTACGTACATGTCGCGGATTAAACTGCGACAGTGACCACTTCCTAGTCAAACTAACACTCCGACAACGAATCTCAAACATCGCAAAAAAGAGGGGAGAAAAGAAAAAGAAATGGGATACAGAAAAACTAAAAGTAATAGGAGCATTAGAAAACTATCAAACCAAACTTGGAGATAATCTGAATTGCCTAAGAGATATGACTACAGAACTAACAACTATAGAAGAAGACTGGTTAAACATTAAACGTGCAATAAACTCAACAGTTCAAGAAACCATAGGCATAAAGACGAATAGAAGAAATGAAGAATGGTTTGACATAGAATGTACTGAAGCAATTAAAGACAAGAATGAAGCCAGGCTAAAAATGATACAAAGAAATACAAGAAGAAACGAGGAGATCTATAAAACGAAAAGGAAATATGCCACTAAGCTTTGTAGACAAAAAAAAACGTAGTTACATGAAGAAACGTGTTGAAGAAATTGAATCCAACTTCAACAACAAAGACATAAAAAATTTTTACAAAGGACTAAAAGAAGAAACAAGAAATTTCCAACCTAAATTGACAAATTGCAAGGATAAAAATGGTTTTATTCTATCTGACGAACACCAAATTATAGATAAGTGGAAACAGTACTTTGAAGAACTTTTCAATATTGACAATAACAATAATGATGGAGTAACATTTACATTTCACATAGAAGGAGATAATGAACGAAATCCTAATACCGAAGAGCCGACAATTGAAGGAACTACAGCAGCAATTAATAAACTTAAAAACGGAAAATCACCAGGCGAAGACGGTATTACTGCAGAACTTTTTAAAAAAGGAGGTGAAGAGCTGCTTCATCACTTACACAGATTAATGTGTAAAATATGGAGGAATGAAAGCATGCCGAAAGAATGGGAAATTGGTACCATATTCCCTATCCACAAAAAAGGAGATAAACTCAATTGCAGTAACTACAGGGGTATCATGTTACTAAATGTTGCATATAAGATTTTTAGCAAAATTTTATACGAAAGACTAAACGAGAAAGCAGAAACCATCTTAGCTGAGTATCAATGCGGTTTTAGACCAAACAGATCAACAACAGACCAAGTTTTTCTTATAAAGCAAAACATGGAAAAATGCTACGAATACAATCTTTACTTGCATATACTATTTGTTGATTTCAAACAAGCTTTCGGCAGCATTAAAAGATAGGAAATACCGAAAATATTGCACAATCTGGGATACCCAGAAAAACTAATTCGACTTACAATGATGACCTTAAATAACACCAGAAGCAGCGTCATAGTACAAAATCAAATTTCAGAGGTTTTCAGCATAAAAACAGGTGTAAAACAAGGCGACACATTATCGACAGTGATTTTCAACCTTATGCTGCATTATGGAACGAAAGATCTAGATAGAGGGGGAAATATATTCAACAAATCATCACAAATTAACGCTTTTGCTGACGATATTGCTATAATAGCCAGAAACAAAAGAGCTATGGTTGAGCAGTTCGTGAAACTCGAAGCAGAAGCTAGCAAAATTGGCTTAAGAATAACTGAAAATAAAACAAAATATATGATATTATTACGCTCAAACACTAGGCGCAGCCCGCAAAACATAACAATCGGAGAATACAACTTCGAAGGCGTAGATAATTTTACGTATTTGGGAGTATTGCTCAACAACGATAAAAGCATGCACTGTTCAATACAAAATAGAATCCAAGCGGCCAACAAATGCTACTATGCACATCAAAAACTATTTAAATCGAAGCTTTTATCTAGACATTCAAAACTGTGTATGTATAAAACCCTAGTTAGACCAGTATTGACCTATGGTGCGGAAAATTGGACATTATCAATATCAGACGAAAATAGTCTAAAAATTTTTGAACGCAAAATTTTAAGGAAAATATTTGGACGAAACAAAATCTACACGGTGAATATATGCACAGAAACAATCAACTACTAATAAATAATGAAGACGTGGTCCGCTTTATTAAAGCACAAAGAATTAGATGGGCTGGACACGCTGCTAGAATGGCAAATAATAGGTCACAAAGATTTATATTAGATGTTGCTCCACCTGTAAATAGATACAGAGGAAGACCAAGGCTAAGATGGCCAGATGGCTTAGAAAATGATTTAAGAAAACTTAATATCAGAAACTGGAAAGTTGCAGCACAAAATCGACAAGTATGGCGGGCAGCAGTAAATCAGGATAAAACTCACCCCGAGTTGTGACGCCATTTGATGATGATGATGATGACATTATTGAAAGTTCATCAGATTATGCAAGCCCGATGGTGTTGGTCAAGAAGAAGGATGAATCGAATAGACTTTTCATAGATTTCAGGGCAGTCAACAAGAAAATTCATTGAGACCATTTCCCATTGCTAGTAATAGATGACCAAATTGATAAGCTACAAGGAGCAAGAATTTTTACTACTTTGGAATGGATTTTTCCATGTTACCATAGAAGAAAAAAACCGAAAATACACAGCGTTTGTCATACAGAAAGGACAATATGAATTTTTAATAGTTCCTTTAGCTTAATACAACTCTCCAAGTGTATTCCAAAAATTTAATACTTTTAAGGAACTATTAAATAAAGATTATGTAATAACCTATATAGATGATTTAATAATTCCAGCTAAAACCGAAGGAGAAGCAAAGTATAAATTTGAAGAAAGATTTGGTAGTCTTTGGTTCTGGAAAATTTTTATAATTATATAGTTTTTAGCTATTTTAGAAAATTTATTCCCAACCATTCAATGATAGGAAAACCACTAAGTGACATGCTCAAGAAAGTGGAACATCGAAAAGGAATAAAAATTCGGCATGTGGGTGGTCTTAGCAGAAATTCCATATAATCTAACCAAAATAATTTAAAACATTTACAGGAAACTCCAAAGAAACATGAAAAGTTGAACGCAATAACTCAAGTTTTACAAAATGGTCCATATTATATCGATTTCATCATACACCATTATATCCATTGTTTGTAAAGATATAGATGGTAAATTATTATATGGTGGATCCAGATGGGATGGAAAACTCGATAATTCAATCGATGCACGAGGATGGTCAATTTTCCCACGCTGAAATGAAGAAAAAAATTAAAGACAAATTTTTCATATCACATTTAAATAAAAGAATAGATTCCTGTATAGCTAAGTGCATACCTTGTGCATACTGAGCAACAGAAAATATGGGAAACAAGAAGGACTACTCAAACCAATACCTAAAGGTGATACACCGCTGGAAACTTTTCACATAGATCATGTAGGGCCGATGAGTACATTCAAAAAGTGTTATCGATATGTTTTGGCGGTAGTTGACGGATTTTCTAAGTTTTGTTGGCTGTTTCCTACAAAGAGTTTAAATGCAGAGGAAGTAGTTAAAAAATACAAAATAATTGCCTGTACGTTCGGTTTTGTGGATAGAGGAGGAGTGTTCATATTAAACCATCGTGAGTATTGTAAGTCACATGTTACTAAACTTTATTTCATAGCAACAGGGGTTCCAAGAGGTAATGTTGAGGTGGAACTTTTACACAAAACCACAGTTGCAGGACTACAGAAATTATCATTAAATAACCCCGAAAAGTGGTATACGCATGTCGCAGATGTACAAAGAATTTTAAACAGTAGAATTTGAAACAACATAATTTTAACCTTTTCATCGTGCCATTTAAATAACACCATTTGAACTCATGTTGGAAAGTAAAATAAAAACAAAAAATGATAAACATATAATACAGCTGATCGAAGAAGAATGGATCCAACAATTTCAAGGTCTAAATTAGACATAATTAAAATTCAGGCAGTAAATAAAAGAAATTTTGATCGTAAAAGAAGAGCAACCACGAAATATAATCTTGGAAATTTAGTGGCTATAGAACGTACCCAATTCCGAGTTAGCCTAAAAATTAAAAAAACCTTTTTTTGGTACATATGGAATAACAGCAATTAAAGGTTTCGATGAATATATTGTGCAAAAGGAAAGTGAAATATAAAGATCCAGCCAATACTGAATGAAGTGCAGATAAAATGAAACCGTGGGCACAGTATAATTATGAAACAGATGGGAGTGATAGCAATTTAGAATTTTTTGAACAATCCCAGAGGAATTGATTTTTTAGGATGGTCGAATGAGTGTAGGATAATTTTCCTAACCACCACTATCCAAATACGCTAATATCAAATTCTTACCTGGATCCAGAAGCAGCACATATATTTTGGGATGCTCATAATTTTTTTTTTGCTTTTTAGAATTTAGAATTTTTTCATAATATGAACTTCACCTAAAAATGAATTATTTAACAAAATCTATATACTTAATATTTTGTACTAGTTTTTTTTTCATTTATCTCTAATGGCTCAGAATTAAATCCATCTGATCCAGTCGTACTGATTTTGTTTTTTTTTTAAGAAAAAGATCATTAACTAATATTTTTATTTTTATATTAATTATTATGCTGTCAGTTGTCGAGCGAGACAACAATACTAAATATAATACTTTAAAACACACTTTAGAGCACTTCAGATATAACACTTTAGAGCACTTTAGAATATTTGCCGTTAGGAGTAGTATTTTATTTGGTCGTTTGGAAATAAAAGACTTTGATCATCATCGAAAGGGAAATCAAGCCATCATCAAGATCAAGATCATCGGTAATCGACTTTTTCTTTTTTTAACGTTAGCCGTTATTGTGAAAAATATAAAAAGAAAAGAAAAGGAAAGGAAAGGACGTGGATACAGCAAATAACTTTCTTTACGTGATATTAAATCAAAAAGTGAATTTGTATCAAATAAGAAACTATTAAAAATAAAATTAAATTTTATAATTAAAAAGATTTTTTTCTATTTTTTAAATGAAATAAAGTCAACAATTGTTTTGATTGTTTAAATGTTTTGACATACAAATAAAGCAGTTCCAAACTTTGACGTTTTATAAAATTGCAAATCAATTCTGTGATGTTTTCGTTGTGTAAGACTAATTACATGCTATCAATATTTTATTTTTGTGTAAAATAAAAGTAAAATTTTATTAATACTGAAGTCGAACCAATTGGGAGTAAATTTAAATAAAATTGTAATTTTGTGTTATACAGAAAAAAAATATTAACATTTAGCGCTACAAGTAAAGTACAACGACCGATAAAATTTTCTATTGAAAGAATTGTATTGTGTAGCGAATTTCAATTGACGTTTAAGTGTTTACATTTTAATGTAAAAAGTGTTTGTAGAAGATTTTCTGATAATTTTTAAAAGTAAAGCATTTCTTATAAAATTAAAAATATAATATTTAAAAAAGCATTCGCATTTGATTAATTTTAAAAATTTGAATTATAATAATATTTTATATAAAAGATAAATAAGAATAGAAATAGAATTTTAGAAATGATTTTGAATACCATAGAAATTTTCGGTTGTATCCATAATTTAAATAAAATAAAAATGTACAATATCTTAATTGCAATGTTTAATTTTTTAAAAACGATAACCAATCATACTACTTATACACAAATATGTTAGCGAGACTTAGTTATTTCACATCACAATTCATTTTCATACAATGTAATTCGATCATAAATTGTATTGATAGAACAGCAACAGATATGTATTTGAAATAGAATATAAGGCAAATACAAAACAAAAATTAATATGAATTAAATATTTTTTTATTTTTGTTAAAATTGTAATAAACAAGTGATAATAAAAAACCAAGGGTTTTTAAAAAAGCACATTTTCAAAATAATACAGTGTTTCATACTAAGTATTTTATCGGAATATAATGTTCAATCTTCAATATTAATGTTTAAGGAAATATATACGTTGGTGACTAAGTTACTGCTTGCTTATAAAAACAGTAAATTTTTTATTTTAAAGTTCTAATAGCCCTTCAATGGGGAAGGTTTCCAAATGTCTCAAGGACCTAACTTCATCTAAATCCCCCCCCCCCCTCTCCATTTTTTTAGTTTCTAGGAATTAAACCAAAATTTGGAATTTTACTTAGAATTTTATTATCTAAGCAAAAATGGGTAAAACTGAGAGACACTTTCTTCAATTTAAAGAACCGCTTTTAAATTTAAGAAAAACCTTTAACATATGTTAAAATATAATGTTGGACCTTCAAATTTTGTATATTAACAAAAAAAAAATTTGGACAGGTATTCAAGTTACAGGTGTTTAAAAATAGCAAAATTTCAATTTTCGAGCCATTAGGTATAGCTTCTAAACACGGGGCTTGACAAAAAAATTTTGTTGACCGACTCCTACTAACTTTTGAGGATCTATTTCAATTTTCGAAAATTTCAATTTTCGAGCCATTAGGTATAGCTTCTAAACACGGGCTTGACAAAAAAATTTTGTTGACCGACTCCTACTAACTTTTGAGGATCTAACTTCTCCCAAAAGTTCAAGGCCCTATCTTAAACCGTTTAAGAGATATGTGGGACCAAATATTTTGCGAAAATTAAGTTTTACATAATGCTAAATTTTAGTACCGTATGGCAACTCTATAAATTTGACCGACATAGTTTTGTTAAGTCTATAAATCCAGCTCTCTGAAACCGTTTTTCGATTGAAAATAAACCTAACAGAACTTATGTTATATCATTTTAAATATAGGGCTTTTTTGGAATTTGCAGGGGCTGTAGCTTCGTAACCCTTCAAAATTAAGAAAAACCTTTGAGACATGTTGAAATATAATTATAGAGCTTT